>OZ012737.1:589675019-590155019 GCA_963859935.3 Lathyrus sativus | reverse complement strand
ACTCACCGAAAAATCCGCAAAAATACAAGACGTGATATAAAGTAAAGTACATTGGATATATATAGATACATTTTTAAAATGACATTCAATAAAAATATGTTAATTGTTATATTATATAATTAATTTAAAATTTACAGTTAAATATGATAGATAAGATAAAAATTATAAAATAATTTTATACCAACATTAATTAAATTTTTTAAAAAAATTATACTCTTATTATTCTAAAGTTCCGAGAGTTTTGATATGATATAAACTATCAAATTTTTAAAATTCACAAATATTTATTCCATTAATATTTCCAAGGCTACAGTGAAAATGGTAAACCAAATTCAAAACGGAATATCCTTCCTTGTAAGCAAAGAGAACCCCAAAATGGACGGTTGCACTGTGCGCTGATCCTTTTTACCTTAAAATAACGACTTTTCTTCGTACTTTATTATTATTATTATTATTATTATCTAATAAAAATATTAATATAAATTAGCAAAATAAACCTCGTGCTCGTCGCTTTCTTTCCCTTTATATTCTTTTTATTTTATTTTATCTATTTATTTTTCTTTTTTCTCTATTGTATTATTATTCCAGCATCTTTATCTTTGTTGGCGGTTTTCATTTTCATCTTCGTCATAATTCATTCATTCCTTTGTCTCTGCAACTCTCTGAAATCGCAAATCTCAAAAGGCTAAAAAGTTGGAGAGAGAGGAAAAAACACACTCACGAAAACAGCAATCAATTATTCACTTTTTTTCAACTTCTCTCTTTATTTGCCAGCTCTTCAACTTGTCCTCCCATAACCTCTTTCTTCTTTTTTTTCTCTCACACACACCATCATCATCATCACACCCTGAGATCTCAGGTATCTCCATCTCTCTCTCTCTCCGATCATTCTATCCTTTTTTCTCCTCTTACTTTTATTCTCTGATCTCTAGCTCTCGTTTTTCTGATCCGTATTGTGATTATTGATCTGAGTTGGCTTTGATTGTGGTAACTGTTAGGGTTTTCTCTGTTCAATTTGTGATTACGGTTATGCTAATTGATCTACTTTATCTGATTTTTGTTTTAATTAGTTTTGTGATTTCATTACTTTATGCATTTGTTATGATTTGCAATTTATTTTGATTTACCAAGCTTTGACCGATTGTCACTATTGTAATTCGAGAGAGAAATGGCTTAAAGGTCAAGGACAGGTAGATCTTAGTATCCAACTATGAGGCAACAAATCAAGTTGATCGCCTGTGATGTTTGAAAATTTTCACCTTAGTATTTGATTGGTAGCTCAGATCAAGGGTTCTATTAAAGGAGTAGTTCTTATCAAGCATTACATTACCATCGTAATTATAGATATTTGTTTTTTTACACTCTTAGATAGCTTTATAAAAGGTAACTAGAATTTTGGGATGTTGAATCCATTAGGCTTAGATTTAGGAGATTTTATTATATGGTGGAGCTAGGATTGGATGAGCAACTATATGATGAACTCTTTGCAGCAATTTATTTGCAGAAACTTGGTTATGCTTTTCCCGATCAGCGATCTCTGAATAATCAGAGAATTAGGGAATTTGAAATTTTATATGGACGCTGGATGATGGATGGTTGTAAAAAATGTGTATATTTTAGTTCTAAAAAGGAAAAAGGAGACGTAGTTCACTGAAGACCAATAGTTGCTTGTCCATCTTAGAAATTACACGGACTACTTGAATATAAGTTTGAGGAACTAGATGTTGTGCGCATAAGAAGAGAACGAATATCATCGGCGGAAGAAGTACTGTCAGTATGTAAACTAAATATCACGCAATGGTGTAGTATTTTTATGCATATATATAGTAAATGTAGCAGAAAGAGAAACAAAATAGGATAAAAAACATAAAACTGTCCTTCTGGTATTTGAGAGCCAGGTATTGTTAATCATGATATGGCTTGTGACCGCGGATTGAATTTGAGTAAGGAGACACATCAGTATCGTAATTGAAGAGAAAAGTTTTGGAGGGTGTAGAAGATACCAAAAGTTTCCAGAGTCTGATGGCATATATTGTTTGTAACTGCTACTGAAGATGACTTAAAAGGTTTTGTTTGTTTAAAACACAAAGAGCTTCTGCATGAGCTTTTAGGAGAGTTGGTTCTTGACTGAGATCATGATACCAAATAGAATGCATAATAAAGCCTGATACAACAGTAGTCCTGAAGTTAGTTATCATGCAATATTTTTAAACCAACAAGCCATTATAAATTGAAAGTATAAGACTGTCATTTTCATTTGATAGGGCTAAAAACAGTTTTCACCAATATTCCCACAAATAAGTAAATTTGTGCATTGAAGAGATGACTATTCTGTCCGGAGATAAAATAAATGTTTCCACTTTCTGTGATTGTCGTCTACTCCTAGAAAACAAAAATATTATTCTTTATCTTTATGCTGATTGTTCATATTTTGCATTCGGAGTTTGTTGCTGCTGTACTGTTTTCCAAGCTTGACACATCATTTGGTGGAGTCAAAGAATATGCAATTATTTTCATCTACAAAGTGATGCATGGTTGACTCTTGCTGAGACATTCTTTACTCTGTTTCATCTCATGCAGTGGATTACTTTGGAATTTCTCGACGGTTTTTTCTGAAAAAAAAGTATTTTAGAAGGAAGATTCAACCATGTCTAGCGCTACAAAAGGGTTGGAACCAGCATTCCAAGGAGTAGGCCAAAAAGTGTATCCTTAATACAAGAATGATTTATAAAATAATTTTAGAAAATTAAAATTTATTTATTAAATTAATTTTCCATAGAGATAAAGTAAAAATAGTACAGATGATATTCAGCTATAAGCATTATTATTCCTCGTAATATTGTTGTCTGTTTATGCTAGCGACTTGAAGGGTTTTAGACTTAACTTCTTTGTAGAGGGACTGAAATATGGAGGATTGAGAATTTTCAGCCAGTTCCATTGCCAAAATCTGATTATGGGAAATTCTACATGGGTGATTCTTACATCGTCTTGCAGGTGCACACTGTATCTAATATTACATAGCACTTGTTTTTACATTACTAAACTTTGTTCCTATTTGAAGACACTAGAGGCTTAGCGTTTCTGGAACCAGTTAATCTTTGTTCTGTTTAGGCTATAGATCAAAACAAATAGCCAGCATAATAGACCAAGCAGCTTCAACTTTATGATGAAAAAGTTTTAATTAATTTCATGTGCAGACAACACAGGGCAAAGGAGGCAATTATTTATTTGATATTCACTTCTGGATCGGAAAGGATACAAGTCAGGTTAGTTTGGACTTCAACCTTCCCTATCTCAACTTAACTCTTGTTTTATTTATTCCCCCTCCCCCTCATATTGAGGAATTGACTAAAAGATTAAACTTTTTAAAAATTATCCCTATTGATGTCGGGTGTGATTTTCCTTGTAGGATGAAGCTGGAACTGCAGCCATTAAAACTGTTGAACTTGATGCATCCCTTGGAGGACGTGCAGTGCAGCACAGGGAAATCCAAGGGCATGAGTCTGACAAGTTTTTGTCATACTTTAAGCCATGTATTATACCATTAGAAGGAGGTGTTGCATCTGGCTTCAAAACACCTGAAGAAGAGGAGTTTGAAACACGTTTGTATGTATGCAAAGGAAAAAGAGTTGTCAGAATAAAACAGGCACGGTGTTCTCTATTTTCACGAACTTCCTGAGTTCAGTGCACATTCATTGACTACAAATGTGACTTTAAATATTCGTTGTGCAGATCCCTTTTGCACGGTCTTCGCTGAATCATGATGACGTATTCATCTTAGACACTAAGGAAAAGATTTATCAATTCAATGGTGCAAATTCCAATATCCAGGAAAGAGCAAAGGCTTTGGAAGTTATTCAGTTGTTGAAGGAAAAGTATCATGTAGGGACATGCAATGTTGCAATTGTTGGTAAGGACACGATACACATATTTTCTTATCAATTACTGAAAAGCCTATTATCAAGGTTGTCAAAATCGTGATCTTACATAAGACCGGGAGAGAATATCAAGATCGCAAAATATAAAATTGTAGTTAAGATCGGAAGATCCTACACAATTATTTTTGTAAGATCAAGAGGGGGTAACAAGATCGTAAACATAAGATCGCAATAAAATTTGTAATATCCTAATAAAATGAAAAAATAATAGTATATATTTAAAGTATTTTTACATGATATATGTTAGTAGGCAAGTGTATTAGTGAGAAAATGACTTTTTTTTTATATTCTTTAGACATGTATGAATGAGTTTTTATACTTTATTACTACTACATGGAACATTTGTTAGACATTTAAAGACATATTTGATCAATTAATAGGATTATCATAAGTCAATTAGTTAAAACAAACCCTATAAGTGAGATGTTTATTCTCAAATCCCTAAATCTAAAACTTCATAATTTCAAAAGGCACGCATTTGTCCTCGTCGAACCAAAATTGTTGCACCTCTGCATCTTGTCATTCTTCTCACCTTTTAATGACAGTGGCCGTAAAACGGCCCATCATATTCGAAACTGGCAAAGATCCCACAAAATCAATGAGTTTACGATTTTTTTCTTCACAATTTGGCTACAATACAAGATTCTACTTAAGATCCGGATTGTTGGGGATGAATAAGATTGTAAATCTTTAAGATTTCAAGATTTAGATCAAGATCTTGAAAAACCATGTCTATTATATAATTTTGTGTGACTGTTCTTCAAATATGTATTTTGATTTCTTTGTAATGATAACATGTATTCCACGTTACAGATGATGGAAAGTTGGATACCGAGTCAGACTCGGGTGAATTTTGGGTCCTCTTTGGTGGTTTTGCTCCCATTGGGAAGAAGGTCATCAGCGAAGATGATATTGTTCCAGAGGCCATTCCTGCTCAACTTTACAGGTATATTGATTTCATCCTGGTCACTCCCCTCTACGTGCACTTTTCTTCCGGATTACTTGTTTCGAAAAGATAATCTAACTGTAAGATAAATTAATAGAAGAGGAATTTGTCAACTATTAATAATTTGTTAGGTCAATACTGACCATATGAGTGTATTTCTCTACTATGAATTTTATGCATATCCTCCCTTTTCTCCTTTTTCTTACATTACTTCAAATTTGATTTATTTTTGCCTTTAGAATGTGAATGTTTGCTTTGAGATATGTACATTTGGGCAACACTATTGTATTCTGACCAGTCGTTGACTTGGTCAAGACATAGAATCGTTGGGTTAATGGCTGAACTAGTGGGGCACTAGTTGAACCATGGTTTGGTCTCAACTAAAAAATTCACAACATATCAATTTCATTGTGGCGAACTGGGAAGCTGCTGCTGTAAAGTTGCAGCTTGGCCTAAAGTGGCCTGTAGCAAAGATGAGAAGATTCCCAAGGTGGCCGTGGTGATTGTTGGGAATGGGTCTCACCGGAGAAGAATAACAGCTAGAGGCGGAGAGAAACACGCCAAATGGAAGGAGAAGCAAGATGCACACAACAGACAAAATTGTAGACCAACTAAGAACATTTAGGGTATGTTTGATTTGGTTTTAAAACTGTTTTTTAATTTTTAAAATTTAAAAATTCTAAAATTTGTTTGGTAGTCTAGTTTTACAAAACTATTTTTGAAAACTTCTCTATTTGAGAGTTTGAAAAACTAAAAAACCAAAGTAGATTTTGGAAGTTTTTGGTTTTGGTTTTTAGTTTTGGAAATTATGAAGAGTAAAATATAAGAAAAAATGGTATATTTTTCATTAATGGCAAATTTGTAATATTGTTCAACTTCAAAATAATTTTAAAAAATTAGATTACCAAACAAGTTTTTTATTATTTTTTTCTTCAAAACTCTTTTTTAAAATTGATTTGCAAAATAGTTTTTAAAAACTAAAAACTAAAACTTTTTCTAACGGGCCCTTAATATTGGATCATAATAATCAAGATGTTGTTGAGATAGTTGGTAAGAATGCACACAACTGACAAAAATGTAGAGACCAATTAAGAAAAGTTAATACGAGGTCATAATAACCAAGATGCTGTTGAGATAATTGGTATCCTGTTACCTGACTCTCCCCCGGAAAAAATAAACTCTAGTTTGAGTTTTGGAGTCATCCATTTGGGAGTTAGAGACTAACTGGTAAAAAAAACATGTTTTCAGCTGCCAACTAGAAGATTAGTCCAATAGCTGGCCCGAAGAGCTAAGCTGTATGATACCTTGGGGCACCTACTAGAGGGTCAAAGATCTTACTTACGGTGGATTGAAAAAAAGAGAGTAAAGAGTCATAATATAACCAAATGAGGACAGATCCTCGTAGAGGAGAGAGAAAATGTGCAGGATAATGCCAGAGATGCCTCTAAGTGGGTTGATAGCATCAGTGGTGATAGGAAACATACGCACACGGCATGTGGGGGTGTTTGAAAGATCCTCCAAAGCTAAAACTTCTAGGTTGGACACATGTGATTCCACTCTTGATGGCGGTGGTTGCCAGAAAAAGTTGCCAAAATATTATTAAGCGGCAACCACGCGTATGGCAGCAATAGGTGGCGGTTATGATCTGTAGAGGTGAAAACAGGAGATAGAATAGGAAAGGTCACGGGAAAGAGATGTTGAAGAACTTGAATAACGTGGAAACCTGCTGGGAAGCTTTTTTGCTGGTGACCAGTTGCAACAGCTCTCCATCACAATAGCTTCAAAGAACCCCACTGTTAACATAATTGAAACCAGCTCTAATAATAGCAGTTCGAATTTGTGATTTCTGTGTCAAAATCAGACCACAACTACCTCTACTTATAATAGCATATCAAATTGTATTCCGGCGGCTGATTCCGGCCGTTTTTCTGCCGATCTACTCGCCTCTCCTCACCCATTCCAGATCCGGCCTCTGTTTTACTTTTTGACACAGAAAACAGTGCTCCAGTGTAAACAACCCCGATTTCACTCTGTTTTTTGTGTCATTAAGCTATGGGAGATGATGATTCTGTCTCGTTTACTAAAGTTCCGCTTATCCCATGTGAAAAACTAACCGGATCAGCAAACTATAACAAATGGGCTCGTGCTGTCGATATGTGGTTTCGTGGTCGGGGATATGAATATCACTTTACCACACAATTGACTAATGTTGCCTCTGACAAACTCGCTAAATGGAAGAAAACAGATGCCTCTCTACTTACCGTGTTATGGTTCTCCATAGCACCTAACCTCCAAGCGCAATATCAAACCTTCTCCACTTGCTATGAGGTTTGGAAAAAGGCCAAGAAAGTCTTCTCCAAACGACGTTCATTGTCTATATAGTGTCATCCTCAAACTCGACACACTGAAGATGGAAAATATGGATATGCAAACCTATCTGAGTAAACTTGATCCCTTGAAAGGAAGTTACGCAACCCTCATGCCGTATGCAAAAGATGCAATAGCTCATGCTGAACAACAGAGAATTTTTCACGGTCATGGCACTTAAAAGACTACCATCCGAACTCGACTCCGTTCATAACCAGATTTTATTAGGTACTACTGTTCCTAACTATGATACAGTTAGTGAACAACTGTTGCGCTTGGCTACACCTCATGCGTTTGGTTCGGTTTTCCCTCCATCTACTGTTGCTACAACACTAGGTGACACTGCTGCCCTCGCATCTCTTGGCAACAATCAGAATCGCCCTCGAGGAGGGTCATCCAACTCTAAACCTCGTCCCAAGTGTAACCATTGTAACCGGCTTGGACATACTATCGACCGTTGTTGGAAACTACACGGCAAACCTCCACGCCAGGTAAATGCAGCTCAAAGTGATAACTCAAAAACTATGCAGACTTCACCTTCTATTCAGAACCCTACGCCAAGCTACGAAGATTTTCTCAGGTGGTGTTAGACTAATAAGATCTCTGGTTCCACTGCTTTGGTTGCACACACTGGTAATTCATCTGTTTGCTTCTCTCAATCATCTCCTCTTGGTCCTTGGGTTTTTGATTCTGGTGCGTCTAATCATGTTACTGGTAATAAAAGACTTTTTTCTTCCCTCTCTACCTCTAGTTTCTTTCCTATTATAACTGCCGCAAATGGTTCTCAAACCCGATCCCAAGGGATTGGTACTATTTAAATGTTACCATCTCTCTCTGTTACTTCTGTCCTTTATGTACCTAATTGCCCATTTAATTTACTGTCAGTCAGTCGTTTAACTCGTTCCCTTAATTGTTCTATCACCTTTACTAACAGTAATGTTACTCTGCAGGATTAGAGTTCGGGACAGACGATTGACGTCGGATGTGAGTCTCAAGGCCTCTACTACTTCTCTACGGCATCTACCACATGCTCCACCACAGATTCTCCACTCATTATACATGCGTAGTTAGGTCATCCAGCTCTTCCCAAACTACAAAAGTTGGTGTCCAGTTTATCTAAATTATCCACTTTACATTGTGAGTGTTGTCAGTTAGGAAAACATACTTGTAGTCACTTTTTCAATCGAGTCAATAAACGGGCTGCGTTCCCTTTTGCTTTAGTTTACTCCGATGTTTGGGGTCCCTCACGTACCGTGTCTACTTTTGAGTCTAGGTATTTTGTAACCTTTTTTGATGATTTTTCACGTTGCACATGGCTATTTTTAATAAAGAACAAGTCTGAATTGTTTTTCATTTTTGAACAATTTTATCGAGAAATAAGAACCCAATTTGGTTTATCTATTCGTACCCTAAAAAGTGACAATGCACATGAATATTTATCCCAACAATTTCAAACATTTATGTCACCCAGTGGTATTTTGCACCAAACATCTTGCCCTCATGCACCCTAACAAAACGGGGTAGCCGAAAGTAAAAATCGACACCTCGTAGAAACCACTCGCGCACTACTTCTCCATGGTAATGTTTCTCTCCTGTTTTGGGGAGATGCGATGCTCACGACATGTTACCTCATAAATCGCATGCCCTATCTGTCCTTAATAATAAAATCCCCTATTCAATCCTGTTTCCAAACTCTCCACTCCACCCAATTCCTCCTCGAGTCTTAGGGTCAACGTGTTTTGTACACAATCTCTCCCCTGGTCTTGATAAACTATCAGCTTGATCACTAAAGTGTGTCTTTCTTGGCTATCATCGATCTCAAAAAGGTTATCGTTGCTACTCACATACTCTACAATGATACCTCGTATCCGCCGATGTTACCTTCTTCGAGTCTGTTCCATATTTCGAATCCAGCCAAGTAACTACGGAACCTCTACAGGAAAGTATTCCCACACTCTTCCAAAAGTCCCATTTGTCATTATCCCCCATCATTCTAGGAAACCTGACCCACTAGTTACCCCTACGGTTGACCCCCCCACTCCTCGCCCACTTCAAACATATCAGCGTCGTCACCCAAAGTCTGTCGTACCTGTCCTAGAAGTCGTACTTGTCCCTGAAGTCATACCTGTCCCAGAAGTCGTACTTGTCCCTGAAGTCATACCTGTCCCTGAGGTCACTATGGACTCTCATCCGACGCTCTCGCCATCACCGGATTCGATCCTGCAACCTGAGTCTGATCTTCCGATTGTCCTTCGAAAAGGTATACGTCAAACACGAAATCCTTCTCCGCATTATATTGATTTATGTTATCGTCGTCTTTCTCCTTTGCAGTATACTTGTTTGTCTTCTTTGTCTTCTGTTTCTATTCCTAAACCTCCAGGTGAAGCATTATCGCACTCTGAGTGGAGGCAAGCAATGATTGATCAAACGTGTGCTTTTCAAAGCAGTGGTACCTAGGAACTGGTTCCTCTAACCCATGGGAAATCTTTAGTAGGTTGTTGTTGGCTTTATATAGTGAAGGTTGGTCTAGATGGCAAGATTGATCGATTTAAAGCTCGTTTGGTAGTCAAAGGATACACTCAAATTTTTGGGTTGGATTATAGTGATACCTTTTCGCCTGTAGCCAAGATGACATCTGTTAGACTTCTTCTAGCCATTGCAGCCATTTGACTTTGGTCTCTTCATCAACTTGACATCAAAAATACATTCTTACATGGTGATCTTGAAGAGGAAGTATATATGGAGCAACCACCTGGGTTTGTTGCTCAGGGGGAGTCATCGAATATGATTTGTAGGCTACACAGGTCTCTTTATGGTCTTTAAGCAATCTCCGAGAGTTTGGTTTGGCAGATTAAGCACTATAGTACGACAGTTTGGTATGATCTGTAGTGAAGCTAACCATTATGTTTTTTATCGTCACTCACCCCAAGGGTGTATTTATCTTATTGTGTATGTAGATGACATTGTCATAACTGGCAGTGATCAGCAGGGAATACTCCAGTTGAAACAACATCTTTTGAAACAATTTTAGACAAAAGGTCTTGGTAAACTCCGCTATTTCTTGGGTATTGAAGTAGCCCAATCTAAAGATGGTTTGGTGATTTCTTAGTGGAAATATGCTATGGATATTTTGGAAGAAACATGTTTGTTAAATGCTAAACCAGCCGATACTCCTATGGATCCAAGTGTTAAACTACTACCCAATCAGGGGAAGCCTCTATCTGACTTAGGAAGGTATAGGAGATTGGTTAGAAAGTTGAATTATCTCACAGTCACTCGTCTGGACATTTCTTTTGCAGTCAGTGTGGTAAAGCAGTTCTTAAATTCCTCTTGTCAGGAACACATGGATGCTGTTATCCAGATTTTGAGATACATCAAATGTGCTTCAGGAAAAGGTCTTGTGTATGAGGATAAAAGACATACTCAGACAATTGGATACTCTGATGTTGATTGGGCAGGGTCACCCATTGATAGACGATCCACCTCTGGGTATTGTGTACTTGTTGGAGGAAACCTTATATCCTGGAAAAATAAGAAACAAAATATAGTTGCAAGATCAAGCGCCGAGGCAGAGTATAGGGCCATGACAATGGCAACATGTGAACTTATTTGGTTAAAACAGTTGCTCAAGGAACTTCAAATTGAAGAAGCAAGACCAATGACACTTATTTGTGATAATCAAGCTGCATTGCACATTGCTTCAAATCCAGTCTTCCATGAGAGGACCAAACATATTGAGATAGACTCTCACTTGGTCAGAGAGAAGATCGAGTCAGGTGACATCGTCACAAGCTTTGTCAACTCTAATGATCAATTGGCAGATGTGTTTACAAAATTTCTACGAAGTCCCAGAACTAACTATATATGTAACAAGCTTGGTGCATTTGACTTATATGATCAAGCTTGAGGGGGAGTGTTGATAATTTGTAAATATATATATAGTGTTGAGAATATTTGTATATAAAATAGTCCTACATCGACTATGTCATGTAATTAGTTGTAATCTATTTATATATAATAATGTCTCTGTAGTGCTTTTCAAAACACACGGTTTATTCATATGTCTCTTAGTCTCTTGTATTTCAACAAACCTCAAGTTGTAATGACCAAAGACAAAATCAACAAGCCTTTGATGCTCCACCCTATTTCTTTTATTTGAATGAAAGTGGTCAAGTAGACTCCAATTTCTTAAGTAAACCACCAGCTTGACTGGGTTTCACTGGTTCAAAGAAACCTCGTCGGGAAAGTAGTTCATACGAACTGGCTAAGTGTCGAGTTTCCCGTTTGACTAGTCTGAGCTGGTGGTCTGAGCATTTGGCTAGATTTTCTGTTTCCGGTTCAACTGGTCCTGGCCTGAGTTTGTTACAATGATTTAGGTATTGTGTGCTATTTGTGAATCTTTTTTCCGTGTACACTGATGAACACCAGTAATTGTTCAGAAAAAATGGAATGTAATCACATGTGCCGATGGTGTGTTGATTAACCACATGTGTCGATGTTGTGTCGGTATTTAAGTTCAACACTGGAGACACCTTTCAGTGATACATAGGTGATACATAAGTAGATTTTGATTAATCATGGCTTAGGGTTTTTGAATTCTTCTCATTCCGTTGAAGGTGAAGATGTTTTTCTTGTTTGACCTTTTTTTTCCTGCATAATACTTTGAGAGGTATTAATAGACTCTTTTGAAGTTTAGGTTTTAATTTTTAATGTGTCTTATGATGTGTGCACTATGCCTTTATGTTTCTTGATCATGAGCATATGAATCATGATTATGCGAATGTGTTTACAGTATTGCTGATGGTGAGGCCAAGTCCGTGGAAGGTGAACTCTCTAAGTCACTGTTGGAGAATAACAAATGCTATTTATTGGACTGTGGTGCCGAGGTGTTTGTCTGGGTTGGCCGAGTAACACAAGTTGATGAAAGAAAAGCTGCTTGTCAAGCTGCTGAGGTAATTCCATTGCAGTATCCATATTTTTCTTATTATGAATGATTAAAAGTGTCGGGCATTAATTTTATTATTTTTCAGGACTTTGTTACAAGTCAAAAAAGGCCAAAAGCTACAAGGATAACAAGGGTTATTCAAGGTTATGAGTCACATTCATTTAAATCCAACTTTGATTCTTGGCCATCAGGATCTGCTTCTACTGCTGGTGCTGAGGAAGGAAGAGGAAAAGTTGCAGGTGGACACCGATTCTTCTGACTTGTAATGGTTTTTGATTGCGGTCTTGGTTACTGTCACGGTCTTACAGAAAATCACATCAATGTGGCTACTATTGCCTCGATCGCGGCCGCAAAGACATCAAAAACTTTGATGTCGCAGCTATATACCTTTTTTTTTAAAAAAACTCGAGTGTAATTTGGCTAGGCTTTTTGTCAATTAAGTTTTCTGACAAAGTATAGTATTTTTCTTTCTGTATTGCCAGCTTTGTTGAAGCAACAAGGTATGGGTGTCAAGGGAGCTGCAAAAAGTACTCCAGTTAATGAGGAAATTCCACCTCTGCTTGAAGCAGGTGGAAAATTGGAGGTGATTTTATTAAAAAAGTTAGATAAATAATTATTTTTTTGGCTCAAATAAATGAATACCAGTCAATGTTTAATATTGTTGACGTTTTCAGGTATGGGTAATCAATGGAAGTGCCAAGACTCCATTACCTAAGGAAGATAATGGTAAATTTTATAGTGGAGATTGTTACATAGTGCTCTACACTTATCACTCTGGCGAGAGGAAGGAAGACTACTTCTTGTGCTGTTGGTTTGGAAAACACAGCATTGAGGTAATGCATCATAAAAATAAAAATCATTAAAATTTTGTAACTTCTGATGCTTGAAATTTTTATGTATTTACGACTATACTATTCAAGTTTACTTGGTTATGATTCCTTATTCAGGAGGACCAAAAGATGGCTACTCGGTTGGCTACTACAATGTCCAATTCACTAAAGGGTAGACCTGTTCAGGTATTGTACTGTGAATTTCAAATTGATGATGCAACTTCAAAACTGGGTATAATTATTGTATTTTCTTTCAGGGTCGCTTATTTGATGGTAAAGAATCACCACAGTTTGTCGCACTTTTCCAACCTATGGTGGTCCTCAAGGTATCATTTACAAAATTCAATGCAGTGTTGTCATATAGTGGCTTTAGCAGCACTATAGCATAGCATAATTTGAACAAATTGCTGTTATTTTGCAAAATACTATTTAGTAGTATTGTCAAATAGTCGTTGTTATTAAGTGGAGACAATCCTCACCTTACAAGGCAGTTTTATAAGGTTGTGTTAGGCCCAACCACAATTCTAACATGGTATCAGAGCCTCGTTGAAGATCTGTTGGGCCACCTGGAGGCAATGATTTTTTTCTTGCGATCCTTAATTGACAACACTGATCCAATGTTATTTTGACAAACATGTAAAGATTGTGTGAAGTTCGCTAATTTAGCTGATAAATTTTTTTCCAGGGAGGTTTGAGCTCTGGTTACAAAAAGTTAATTGTGGAGAAAGGTTTGCCAGATGAGACTTATACAGCAGAGAGTATTGCTCTTATTCGGATTTCTGGAACATCCACTCATAATAATAAAACAATGCAAGTTGACGCAGTAAGTATCCCTTAAATAATTCCTTTTTGTCCACCTTGGTTATATAGCTAGATCTTCTTTCTCTACTAGTTGACCAAAGTTATGCTTTCGTTACTCAGGTGGCAACATCATTGAATTCTACCGAGTGTTTTCTTCTGCAATCTGGCTCAACAGTTTTTACTTGGCATGGCAACCAATCTTCCATTGAACAGCAGCAGCTTGCAGCAAAAGTTGCTGATTTTTTAAGGGTAGCTTGCATGTTATTATAAAACACAAATAACAATGTTATTACATCATATATTATTTGTTAACATGTTTACACATCTACGTGCAGCCAGGAATTGCTTTAAAGCATGCTAAAGAAGGAACAGAAACCTCAGCTTTCTGGTCTGCTGTAGGAGGAAAACAAAGTGTCACTAGCAAAAAAGTCACTAATGACATTGTTAGAGACCCACATTTGTTCACTTTGTCATTTAATAAAGGTAACATTTCTTGTAATTTTATTTCTTTGTATCAAATATTGTTCTAAACTAGTATTTTTATTTACTTATATTTGAATGTTCTTTGACCATTATTAACTGTGTATTTCTTTTCAATATGGATGTTCCAGGAAAATTACAGGTGAGTTTGTGACTGCAACTTCATTCTGTGAACTTTCGGAAAATTGTTAGGAAACCTGCCAGCAGTGACAATAACTTTGGACTTCTTAATGTGTTTTAAATCTAGTTTTACAATTTTACTCTTCAGGTAGAAGAGCTTTACAACTTTTGCCAGGATGATCTGTTAACAGAAGATATCCTCGTACTTGACACGCATGCAGAAGTGTTTGTTTGGATTGGCCAGTGTGTGGACCCAAAAGAAAAGCAAAATGCTTTTGAAATTGCCCTGGTAAGAATGCTAAACAGATCAGAGCTTTTGCTTTCTATATTTCATTTTCTTAGATTTCAGATTGTGTTCTATGTTACTATTTATAATTCTATTCTCTAATGTCTGGTAATCCTTGCGCTAAATATTTGTGCTTTATTAGAATTTATTAGCAAATCAGAAAAAGAAAAACTTGATGTAAATTGGAAAATTTTCCCACAGAAATACATAGAAAAGGCTGCATCTCTGGAGGGACTATCTCTTCAAGTACCCCTATATAAAGTAACCGAAGGAAATGAACCTTGCTTTTTCACAACATATTTTTCTTGGGATCATGCAAAATCTACGGTATGTGCTAAACCATCAAGGAGCTCGCTTTTCTGTTTCTCTTTTTTCTTATGTTACATTTTTCTGTTTACCTATGTTCGATTGAAAATGGTATAATTCATGGTTAACTGATTTATTTAGCAAAAACTTACTGTCATAAAATATAAAGATGACAACAATTGAGTTTTATAACATTGTTTCCATCTTTAAAAACAATTATTGGAGCTTGGATTATAAGTAAACAACAATTGCTCCCATATATGAAACAGTGCCAATGAGTGCTATTAGTATATTTACATATACAAAGTGTATCTGATGTAATAAGGCTAAATTGTTTTCTCCATTTCCTGGTCAAATATTTGATTATAAGAAACAAATTGAAAATAAAATGACATGTTTGTGAATTGAAAATAAAATGACATGTTCGTGAATTGAAAATATGGAAACAAAAAATATTTCTTTAAACCAAAAAGGAGGCTCCTAATATGTTGCATTTTCATTACTTATTAATTTCCTGTGATAAAATGCAGGTTCAAGGAAACTCGTTTCAGAAAAAGTTGGCATTGCTATTTGGGATTGGTCATTCTGTAGAGGTATAAGAAACCCTCAATATGTTTACCAAAACTGAACACCATTCATGTGGTTTATACTTTATAGGGCTCAATGTCTGTATTGAATTCTTCACATTTCATCGGGAAAAATCATAAATGCATTATAATTTGCAATAGAATTTTGAGAAATTTTTTATCTTTCTAAACACAGTGCTCTAATATTATTCACTTTTAGTGTCAACACCAGAATCATTTCTTTCAAATCGGGTTGTAAAATGGAATAAAACTTTAGAAACATTAAGGAACTAATGCTCTCTTTATTTATTATTTTTCTCATCAGTGGTTTTGATGTGATGCACTACTCTTTTGAGGATGATTAATCCATTCAATCAATTTTATGATTTGCCAATCTGCATTAGTTTTTTCTCCGCTACATTATAATGACTTTGTTTCAGGTTATTATCAAGACTGAAGTTAATTAAATCCGGTTAAAATATAGATCATATAAGAATTGCATTAAATATGACTATGCTACAAAATTTTAGACTACATTATAATTTTGAATTATGTCCTTTTTCCATTTCACTCTAAAACAGAATTTTGGTGTAATGTAAGAGCCACTATTTATCTTTGTATCCGTTCTATATATGTTACTCATTGCTTATTTAAACAGTTTCTTGCTTGTAGCTCTATTTGTTTACCTGGCTTTGCTGAATCTGTTGACAGGAAAAATCTAATGGATCAAGTCAAGGCGGCGGACCAAGACAAAGAGCAGAAGCTTTGGCTGCCTTAAATAATGCATTCAATTCATCTCCCGAGACAGCACCCAGTACTGTATGTGATCGCGTTTATAGATGACTTACTATCCTTTTCTTTAGAGTCAGTGAATATCAAACCTACAACAGATTCTCCTGATAAGAGGGCACATGTTTTAATGCATTACGTTCAACCAAATACATATTATGTACTTCAATAGTGCACACATCTTTATTTTTAAATGGATACTAACTACACTTATTCGTTGGAGAAATTGCACTTATCTCTCCTTAGTTATGTTTAAATGACACACATACCTTCTATTTTTGCAATAACAATTTGCTGTGTTGATATTGAACTTGTTTTGGAACATTTTCCAAGGGTTAGCTGAACTTACTCTTGAATGTTTGAAAAATTTGTGTAAATGTTTTTGACTTTAGGGGAAATATTTTCAAACAGCTATACACCCAACTAATTACCCGAGTTAAAGCCTAGATGGCTACAGAAGCGCAGATTTTATAATGACCATGATATTTAATTGGACCATAAGTGTTAGTTAAAATTAAAATAAAAAAATAAAAAATAGAAATTGGTGCTTCCTTTTAATATTTTTTACTCTTACTAATACAGGATAGATTGAATAGCTTAAATCAAGGAGGACCGAGGCAAAGGGCAGAAGCTTTAGCTGCCTTAAACTCTGCCTTCAGTTCATCATCCGGAACTAAAGTTGTTACACCTAGGAAATCTCCAAGAGGTCAAGGATCACAAAGAGCAGCTGCAGTAGCTGCTCTTTCTAACGTTCTCACTGCTGAAAAGAAGAAACAATCACCCGACGGTTCTCCAGTGGCAAGCAGTAGTCCTGTTGTTGAAAGCAACACTCCCGGTGAGATATATTGCTCTTGTTATCTTTTCTACAAATTAAACATGTAACTTCTGATGATTTGACAAGTTTGAGCTCTCTCTGCAGATGCTAAAAGTGAAGCTGCCCCTTCTGAATCGGAAGGTCCTGAAGAAGTTACAGAAACCAAGGAGGCAGAGGAACTTGCTCCTGAAACTGGTAGCAATGGAAATTCAGACACAAAACAAGAAGACGTGGAGGATGGAAATGATAACCAAAATAGTCAAAGTATTTTCACTTATGAGCAATTAAAGGCTAAATCTGGGAGTCATCTGTCTGGAATTGATCTTAAACGCAGGGAGGTTAGTCTATGTTTTTCATGCAACTGAGTTATTTAATATGTTAATGCAAGTGTGAAATTACCTTATACTATTTGATTATATCAGATATGTTGAGGAGTATTTGTAATTGTGATATTATCAAGAGAGATACATGTCACTTGATTTTACTATTGATTCAGTGCTATGTTGTGTTGTTAACATGTTTTTCCCTTTTCTTCTCTACTTGATGTTGCTTAGGCTTATCTGTCAGAAGAAGAGTTTCAAACTGTTTTTGCGATATCAAAAGAAGCATTCTCTAAGTTACCAAGATGGAAGCAAGACATGCTGAAAAGAAAAGTTGATTTGTTCTAGACACTCAGTTATAAAATATGCTGCTTATATGCATCCAAATATACCTTTCTTGAGTTGTCTTGAAATGCAGTTATCTGTTGAATGGTGTGGTTTTTTTTTGATATATACCATACTTGGATTCCTATGCATATCACTTTGGTTTTGCCCTATAATGGACGTAGCTGTGGTTAGTGTGGAGATTGATTTATAGTTTATTTGTTTAAGTTGATGATGTCTCTTTTGTAATGTTCACATATTGTTGTAGCAACAAAGACAGTGAACACTGGAAATGTTATATTCTTTCATTTGGTCAAGTTTGTATTGTTAAGGTGTGGTTTTGATTTTCTTTGTTGCTATTGGTTAGGTGGTGGATGTATATGTATTGCTTGTTATACTGGGAATCTCAATATAAAGAATGAAAATTTGTTTGTTTGTTATGTTATGGCTGTGAATTATATAAATGTGGTGTTTTGGTACTTGTTTTCTTATTATGTGCTTGTGGACAATAAGATTTAAGAAATATGAAATGTTAACGTGATATATTTATAGATTATGAAAATAATTATTTTGACATTTTTATTGTTTTTAAAAAATCTCATAATTATTGACTTTAAGATATTATTTATATGTTAGCAAGCAAAATTAACACAGATTTCAGAAAGTAAAAATTAAAAGTTGTATCACAATAAACAAAACAAGAGGGAGAAAAAAGAAGATAGTGTATTTTATTATTCTTATTATCAGTATATCTTTTGAATACAATATAAATCTTATTTATAGGACATGTGTAATGGATGAAAAATCAATATGAAATTCACTCATTTATAGACATCTACAATCATGTCATTTATAACAATTGGATAGATTTCCACCAACAAAAATTCTATACCATAATAATGTTCACCTAACCGTTTCAATAACGGTTGCGTTTCACTCCTTGAACTCCTTATTACCTTGTTTTTATGTCAAAATGTCAAATATTATAAATTTGTTTAATATTTGTTACACTATTGAATCTTTTTTTCAAAGTCACTAGTACGATTTTTAGTAGAAACATGTTCAATATCATCTCTACAACATGTTTCTTCTCTTTAGTATCTAAACGATTGATAATTAGATGACCTACTAACTTGCGATCCAATTTATTATTGTGCACACCACAACAATATATAAAATTTACAAACATTTGTCGTTATATAATATTCACACAACCTAAAAAGACATCTATATTTTCTTGATTTGGTGTCACCACATTTCAACTTTCTATTTGTTTCTTTATCCTCACCAACTCTTTCACAACATAAGGCATTTTTCTATCAGAACTCGAATAAGGCATCATGACAACTACTACAAACCTAACTTAATAGTTTTTACATAGACTCATTTAAGCATATGATTTAGCCATGCACTTTTATGAGCATGCCATTATGCTTTATAATGTTTTCACTCAGACTCATTGAGGTAGAATTTTCTTATATTTCAAGACTTTTTTAGATGCTTTCTTTCTTCTAGACACTTGCTTGAGTCCACTTGATATGATGCTTGAGTTATATTCCATTTGGTTATCATCATCAGATAGTCAATCTATCAAACCCTAATATCTTGGTTTGCATATTTAAATGCTTAACTACTTATCCTTGACTTGTCATTAAGTATTAGTTGTCATCATTAGACATTAGTTGTCACCATAAAAAGTTATTGTCTTTTATTAAATCATGTCACCTAGAAGTAACTTGCAAAATAAGGTTCCACACTACTGTCCACGACAAAGGAAAGCGAGGAGAGCCCGTGGCTCATGCGATAGGGAGGCATCACTTCACACCCTCTCCGGTTCGAACCTATCTTTCCAATATTCCTAGGGACATAAGGTTCTAGCAGGTGTTTATTTGGAAAATCACACAGAGTTATCCATCTGAAATTAGGAAGAGTCTATATGCTTTATAAAAAGAGAAATACAAAAATTTTGGGAGGAGCTTCCAGATTACTGTAGATTATCTAAAAAGTCCTTAACATGCCCCACACGTTCAGAGTAATCTGGAAAGGGGGGGCGTTAATGATCGTAAAAAAACTAACTTCAAAGGGAGTGAATAAGATCAAAACCCCTAACTCATGAATAATAGGCACATAAAAATAGAAGTAGGGAACATAAGTCTTGTTGAGGGTGATTATGTTGGCTCTCTGGGTTCCTGAACAAGGTTCAAGAACCACGTCCTTCTCATGCCCCGTATTAGAAAAACCAATGTCTCCACGAAACCTGCTGATTATATCGGCATTGAAGTACAATGACGCAATATCTTGAGTGTGAATAAGTTTGGTCTTCTTACCGGTTGTTACCTCAGGTGTAAAAATCGGGATTGCGGTGTTTTTACCTTAGAAAGAAGAAAAGTTTCCCACCCTCTCTTTCTTCCCCGCTGCTTTCCTAAAACCTTAGGCCAAGAAGGCCTATATAAACCCAAAGCACAATGCTTATACACAAAGCCTCTCACCTCACATGAGAAGGTCCTCTAAAAAAACACTGTAAACACCACCATACAAGGTTTCTCGCCGCTGCATACAAGCCCTAACCACCACAATTGTTATAAATCTACTAAGGTCTCTAAGTATCCCCTGCACTATTAGGAATACCATGCACACATGTAATTTTTTACCACTACAAGAGACAATACACTCTTGGTAAATTAAAATTAAGCCCTCGCCTTAAACAATGATCCTCATTAAGACTTAAGAATACTCTTGAAGCACTATGGCTAAAAATATGTGGAAAAAAAAAGATTTTGAGAAAATGATGATAGAAATGAAAGTGAGTTCAAAGCTCGTTTTCTGGATGATGAAAAGTGATAGAGAAGCTCTATATTTAAAGTCTAGATTATAGTTTAAAATTTGAAATAATCCATGGGTCAAATCAATGCCATAATCGATTAGGCTAATTGATTATTGACTTTCAATAATCGACTATTCAAGTCACAAATGGAAGATTTTGATATTTAGGCATTACCAATCATAAAGAGATTATCCTAATAGATTTTAGACTCAACCAAACAAAACATAATCAATTAGGTTATTGGTCTAATTGGTTATTTAGTATGAAAAATGATTCCAACAATCGGACAATCTCTTAATAAGTTGGCTAGGAAATAAATTTTTTTCGTGGTTTAAATAAAATATGAGTGTGTGATTTTTCCGGTATTTCTAGAAGTATCCTTGTGTCTTTACAAGACACTGGTTACTCAGACAGACACAATCAAACGAGCTTTTACACTTTCGCTCTTTCACAACTCTGAAACTTCAAGTCTTGACATCATTATCTTTGACTTTAACGTCACACAAGAACCTTGAATCTTATTAATAATCCTTGATATATCTTCATATTGATTACCATTATTTGAGAGTTGAGAGGCTAAACCACGGACAAACCTTGAAACATAAGTTCTCACTTGAATGTCTTTTGGCCACAGTGTTGACTTCAAAGAGATGACTTGATATTCAAGAACATATTCAAAGGAATATATTAACTCAAGAGAATAACTTGATGAACCATATTGAGAATCTTTGACTGCTTAAGCTATAAAAATTTCATTAAATATGGTTTGATATCAGGTGTTGTCATTATCAAAACTAAACAACTACTCATTTGACATATAAGTTTGCTATGAAAAAACCTTACCATATTGGACCATCTTGCCAATAGATGCAAGAAAATATATCCACAACAACGATCTATTTCTTTCTACTGCTTCAATTGTTACGATATGTTGTTTATTAGATTTGGCATCTGCTTAAAATTGACCGCTTCATTAATTGATGGTATAAGTTACTATGATACATTTTTATCTACTACTTAAATTGTTTTTATCATTTTTTATCCTTGTTTTTTCGATAAAAAGTAGATCCAATTTATATATTATCTTATAAGTATGTTGAAAATAAAATAACTTTTCTAGTCATTTGCAAATTGGTCACGGCTAACTTATTTATGTATATTATCCCAGCCTTATCCTTAGCTTGTGTCACAATATATACGATAATAATTATAATACAGACACGTAGGTATAGTGAACGACAAATAACTAAATAATAATACTATAAAATCAAGACCAAAACTCATTAGTCAAGATTGGAGATTTTGCTCTTGGATCATTGCCTATATATAAGGTTTGTTTGATTTGACGATAGACATGGAACTAAATATTGGCTAGGTGGTGTCCAAATTAAAAAAAGAAAAATTACCCTTACCAAACAATGAAAATGAAGAGTTTGATTTGTTTTTTAGAACTTGGCACACAAACAATGATATTATATAGTAATATTTTATTGAAATAATTGGTTCTAGAACTTTTCTAATTGAGTGGAGGGGTCGTCACTATATCAATGAAAAGGTATTGATGAACCGACCATTTCCATGTAAACATTTTCTTTTTGGACATTTGGATATAAACTTTTCAGTATTACTATTTTCGTTTTTTTTATTATAAGCTATTTTGTTATTTAGAATTGTTGTTAGTGTTATAAGAGATGTTGTTATTGTTATTTAATTTTTAAAAAAAATTTTTGATCAACGTTATCAACGTTACGTCCCTCTGCACCCATTAACCTGTCACAGAAAGATTTTACAGAGAAGCAGTTAGACATTCCAAACGGCCAGGTTATTGTATCACTGACGTCCCACTTGGGGCTTACATCTTGCAGTATGCAGACCAACTCATTGTGAGCTTCCATAGTGCATGAGATTGTGCAAAATGTTTATGAAGAACTGGGAGTAGAACCCACAGATGCACAAAGAAAAACATTTAAATGTATAAAGAAGAAAGATGATAAAGATATGTTGTATATGCAACAAAATATATATCATCATCATTTTGAAAATATTTCAAATGTCTCAAAATTAAAAAAGACGTGGGATATCCTTGAAAAGTACAGTGATAGAGAAGAAAATGTGAAGCAAGTGAAACTTCAATTTTAAGGAGGAAGTATGAGCTATTGCATATGGAAGATAATTAAAGAATAAATGGTTACTTTTCTAAATTGATTGAAGTGGTGAGACTATCACCAATCAACAATTGGTTGAAAAAGTGATGAGATCTTTGACTTCAAGATTTGATTTTATATTATTGGCTATTCAAGAATCCAAATACTTTAAGACTATGAAGATATAAGATATGTAGAGTTTATTTGAGGCTTATGAGTTCATGGTGATGGGTAAAGGAATCAAAATGTCATTTCAAAAAGCCTTGCAAGATTAAGTGATGAAAAAAATATGGCCATGAAAGAGAGTTCAACATGTTGTTTTCGGATTTGAAAAATTGAGTTTGGCACAAGGAAATTATCGGGACGAGTCGCGTACTAGGTCGCTTTCTTTAAGACGTTTCGCCGTACTGCCAAATTATGCAAAGCAGTCGATTTACGACGACGCCTCCAGGATAAAACAACCCGTTCAAAAACCTTACGATTATCAGTTGCACACGGATAAATTGCTCTAGAAATACACCTTTCTAAGTTAGTATCTGGCGAAAATAAACAGTCAAGAAAAGAAATATTTTAGATAAAGAGAATTAAGGGAGAGAAGAAGGAAATCAAAATTCGTGTGAACTTTTGAAATCCGATGTACTCACTACCGAATTTCTACCCTGTATTTATAGGCAGCTACCTGCACCTGAGTGGGGAGAAATTCGTGGTGAGTGGAGAGAATGGTGGGAGAATGAGAAATTCGTGGAGGACTGGATCTGGCAGTTACTGACCAATTATTTTCTTAATTAATTAATATTTATTATTAATTAATTTTCCACCGAATTATATTAATTAATTAATGATAATTAAATTATATAAATTCAGGTCCAAAAAATAATTCATCTAGACCGGACCGGACCGAGCCGAGCCGGCCGGACGACGGCGGCGGCGCGCACACGTGTGTCTTGTTGGTCATGGGTGTGTCCTCACTCCTTTCACAAAATTGGGTGCCCTTTAGGACCTAACCCAATTGACAAAGTTGGAATATATAAACACTACTAATATTTCCATTCCCTTCAATGTGGGACTAAAATGAATCTTTTCAAATTCACTTCTATATTAGTTCTCAAATGTGTTCATTTATTGCTCATTAATTGTCAATAAATCTTTCTAATTCCAATAAAATTCCAACATCCCCCACTTGAATTTAAAAGAGATTTTAGAAGTATGTCAGACGTTTCTAAGGTTGAGCATAAGCAAAGGTGTCTACGACTTGAACCTTAGCGTAGCGAGTAGGATTCTGATTCAACAAGAGTGACACCATTGTCTTGAACTCTATCTCGGACATCAGACCCGCACACAACCTTTCCGTAAGGTGTATTCTTATAGCCCGTGCTTTAGTGGCCCTGCACGTGTATCCCGATTTAGTGAATGCTCCAGGAATTCTGCCTCGAAATTCCATAGGAACCGGCCTCAGTTCCACAGTCACATAGGTGAATCTATCAAGAGTACTCCTGTAGCCTAGGTACTCCCTCATATAGAGTATAGATCTCATTAAGAGTTTCTATTATCTCATCCTCTCATTACTTCAGGATTCATGCTTAACTTGCATGATCATTTTCATATTACTCACAACTTGTTATTATCCATTGAACCTAAGTCTTGGGATCTCCAGTCATTTAGGTCGGGTTACCATCATGAGTAACAAATTGCTTTATAGGCATTAGTCTCATCTTTTTAGAAGTATTATGGACTTTCTCTCTAGCTAATCCTTTCGTTAAAGGATCTACTAAGTTCTCATCAGTGTTTACATGATCCACTCTCACAGCTCCTTTAGAGATACAATCTCTAACAATGCTATGTTTTCTTCTAATTTGACGTCTTTTACCATTATAATAACGGTTCTCAACTTTTTCAATAGCCGCGGTACTATCGCAGTGGATCAACACAACTGGTATAGGTTTTTCCCATAAAGGAATCTCAGCTAGCAAGCATCTTAACCAACTTGCTTCTTCACTAGTTGTAGCTAATGCTATCATCTCAGACTCCATTGTGGACTGTGCCAGAATGGTCTGTTTCTTTGATTTCCAAGATACAGCTCCTCCGACTATACTAAATATATAACCACTAGTAGCTTTGGAATCATCCGATAAGGTGTTCCAATCTGCATCACTATACCCTTCTAGTACGGCAGGAAATTTCTGATAGTGTAGGCCGAGGTCCATAGTCCTTTTAAGGTACCTCATTACTCGCTCAATAGCTTGCCAATGTTCGTTACTCGGCCTACTTGTAAATCTGCACAATAATCCTACGACATATGCAATGTCGGGTCTAGTACAATCAGTGGCATACCTAAGACTGCCAATGATGCTCGCATATTCTGCTTGTTTGACACTTTCTCCAGTGTTCTTAAACAGTTTCACACTTGGATCATACAGAGTGCATGCAAGTTTACAATCAAAGTATTTATATTTCTTTAAGATCTTCTCCACATAGTGAGATTGCTCCAAAGAAATTCCTTGGTCGGATCTCGTGATCTTGATACCCAGGATCACGCTTGCTTCTCCGAGGTCTTTCATATCAAAGTTATTGCATAACAATGATTTCATATCATTAATGGCATGAATGTTTGATCCAAATATAAGTAGATCGTCTACATATAGACATATGATAGTACAAATGCGATTCTCAGATTTGTAATAAACGCACTTGTCACTTTCATTCACTTTGTACCCATTAATTATCATTAGGTTATCAAACTTTTCATGCCATTGTTTAGGGGCTTGTTTTAGTCCATACAGAGACTTATCTAACTTACAGATCTTACTTTCTTGTCCTTGGATCACAAACCCTTCTGGTTGTTCCATATAGATTTCTTCTTCTAAGTCACCGTTTAAAAAAGCTGTTTTAACATCTATTTGGTGTACTATTAAGTTATAAATGGCTGCTATTGAAATGAGTACCCTAATGGATGTAATTCTAGTGACCGGAGAAAAGGTGTCGAAGAAATCTATATTTTCTCTTTGTCTAAAACCCTTCGCTACAAGGCGAGCCTTGTATTTCTCAATCGTTCCATCAGGTTTTAGTTTCTTTTTCAAAACCCATTTACAACCAATTGGTTTGCAACCCGGGGGTAAGTCTACTAAGTGCCAGGTCTTTAGATTCTAGAGAATCTATCTCATCATTAATGGCTTCTTGCCATAAGTCTGCATCCATAGATGACAGTGCTTCTTGAAGATTTATTGGATCTTCTTCTACATTATAGGCCGTATAATCGGGCCCATAGTCTTTAGCAACTCTTGCTCTTTTACTTCTTCGAAGTTCTGTTTCTACATTTTCGCTGCTTTCAGTGCTTTTTATCACATGAATGTGACTCGATTGTGTGCCCCCACTATTTCTCGATTTGAAAGGAAATTTGTCTTCAAAGAATTCAACATCGTTTGATTCTATAATTACTCTGGCATTTAGGTTATAAAACCTGTATGCCTTACTGTTTGCTGCATACCCAATGAATACGCATTCATAGGCTCTACTAGCGAGTTTAACTCGTTTCGGATATGGAATTCTGACATAAGCCAGACAGCCCCAAGTTCTCAAATAAGACAAATTTGGTTGTCTTTTCTTTAATATCTCATAAGGTGAGATCTTACTTTTTGACTTGGGAACTTTATTCAGGACATAGAAAACAGTCAATAAAATTTCCCCCCACCAGTGAGGTGCAGCACCAGAATTTAACATGATTGCAACTACAAGTTCAGTAAGAGTCCTATTCTTTCTTTCTGCTTTACCATTCATTTCAGGAGAGTATGGAGCAGTCGTTTCATGTATAATACCATGTTCAGCATATAAATCATTAAACAAGCTAGAGTCATATTCGGTTCCCCTATCACTGCGAAGTCTCTTAATCTTCTTGTTAAATTGATTCTCAATTTCATTTACATACACCTTAAACATGTCAAGCGCTTCACTTTTATTCTTCATTAGATATACATAAGTATAATCAGAGCAATCGTCAATAAAAGTGATAAAATAACGTTTATTATTTCTAGTTAAACTTCCATCTAATTCACATATATCAGAGTGTATAAGATCTAGGGGGTCAGATTCTTTTATAACTGACTTATGTGAAGTTTTTGTTATTTTAGCTTGACTGCAAAATTCACATTTATTGGAATCATTAACATTTAGTTTAGGGATTAGGCCTATGTTGCTTGCATTAGAAATGATTCGTTTATTAACGTGACAAAGTCTACCATGCCAAATATTAAAGTCACACAAAGAGTAAACAGAAGGAGAAATTTTATTCAAATCAACATTCAACTTAAACATGCCATCAGTGGCGTACCCTTTTCCAACAAAAATACCATTCTTAGTGATGGTGTACAAATCTGCCCCTAAAGTTTGACTAAACCCAGCCTTATTCAAAAGAAAACCAAAAACAAGATTCTTCCTAATTTCAGGAACATGCATGACGTCCTTCAAGATCAAAGTCTTTCCTGAAGTGAACTTCAGCTCAACATCTCCAATTCCAGCAACAATAGTGGTGTGAGCATCTCCCAACAACACTTTCTTATCTTCAGCATTCATGTATGTCTTGAACATAGCACGATCATAGAAGACATGACGAGTGGCGCCGGTGTCTATCCACCAACCATCACTTCCACCAACCATGTTGATTTCAGTGATCATGGCAATGAGTTGCTCATCAGTCAGGTTGACCTGAGCATTTGAACCAGTTGCAGGTTTAGGCCTGCTCCTACATTTCTTTGCCATATGGCCCGGTTTCCCACAGTTGTAGCAAGAGAAAACCGGAGCATCATTTCTTTGAGATGGTGGCTGTTGCTTAGCAAATGGAGCCGATGGGGCCCTAGAGGGATTCCCATTCTTAGTTCGGTTCATAGCATTGCGGTTCTGATTCCTTAAAGGTTTTCCCGTAGGCTTAAGAACCGCACCGAATTTCTTTTTGTTGTTAGACACAACTAAGACTTCTTCTTTCTGATCTTGTTTCCGAGCCTCCTCTTCAATTCGGAGGCGAGTTATCAGACTCTCGATTGAAAATTCTTTTGTTTTGTGACGAAGCACATTTTTGAAATCTTTCCAACCAGGGGGCAGTTGTTAGATCCCATTTAGATTAGATATTTGGTTTCTTTTTGGTAGTATTTTCACTCAATTTTATCTATTAATGTTTGATTTCGTAGTTGAATTGGTTTAGTTTGATTTTATGCGATCCAAGCGAAGAATGTTTGTAATATTGCTGTTAGTGTGCAGGATTGACACTATTAAGTGCACTTGGGATCAAGGCAAAGCAGTTGGGAGATGTTGCAAATCAAGACATTCGCCTGGCGAGCCACAACGAGTGCCAGCGAATATTCGCCAGGCGAGTGCAGGCGAACTGGGGCGAATAAATCAGATTTAACTCCCAGACCCAAAGGATAGGAAGTTCGCCAGGCGAAGGTTCCAGCGAAGCTTCGCTACCATTCGCCTGGCGAAGGTGCTGGCGAAGAAGTGGTAGCTTTCCTCATGCAGATTCCAGTAGCAAAACCACCCAAAGTTCGCCTGGCGAGTGAAGCCAGCGAATGTTCGCCCGACGAGTGTTTATTCGCCTGGCGAATGCACGATTCCTAAGGGCGGTTTGCTGATCAAAGGCACTTTGAAGTGCCATGTTAAGTTGGTTCGTCGGGCGAATGAATGCCTTCGCCAGGCGAATGTGCGCAGACAGCACATCATTTTTACTTTATTTGTTGCTCTATTTAGCCCATACTTGGGACTTGAAAGAAAGGATCTTGCCAAATCAAAAGGAAGACATTATTGGATAGCTCTAGAACCCTAAATACTTGAGTTCTTCTTCATCTTTACTATTTTGGTAATCAAGAGAAGTGGAAGCACATCCTTCATTGTTTCTTCAAAGTGGATGTTCTTCATCTTCTCCTTTCTTCTTGTTAAAGCTACCATGAAAAGGTGTAGCTAAACTCATCTTTTGTCAAGGTTAGATGTAGGTGATTATTAAACTTTGTATGTGTATGGATGATCCTCATTTGTAAACTCTTGGATGATTAATATATGGTGAAAACTTTGTTTCATTTACAATCTTTTGTGTTGGTTGATGATTGAGAAATATTTTCCAACTCTAGACCTAGGTTTTCATCCTTCTCTTTTCTTGAGCTAGAGATAGTCTTGAAATGTTTTGTTCACTTATAATGTTGAACTTTAAAGTTGTCATTTGATAGATTGTGTGAGAGATCAACAATGGATCAAAATGGTAAATCTCACAATATGAGTTAGAGATAATCATATTGAGAGGATGTTGTGGATGTATTGATCATTAAAAGGAGTTTGTTAAATGTTGATTGGAAATATGCATGCAAAGTGATTACCGAACCCTAACTTTGGCAATATTTATTAAAACCGTTCAAATCATTATTTTGCCGCATTTATTACTCACATGCAAAAGTTACCATTGTTTTAAAACCAAACACTTTGTTACTACAAAGTTACGAATTTAACAACTGTAGAAAGGCTGCAAAATTTCATATTCCCTGTGGAGACGATAACAAAAACCCGACACTTAACCACTGTTTTAACAAAATGGCGCCGTTGCCGGGGAATATAAATTGATATTGCAAGCATCGCAATAGTTGTTGAATTTTTAGCTTTGAATTTTTGACTTGTGCTTGTAATTTGTTTGGTTTAGTGTGCAGCCCTTGTTTATGCGAGGACAAATTCCCGAGGACCAACTCCTTTTTGATCCCGAAATCGAGAGGACCGCGAGAAGATTGAATAGCAAAACAAGACGAAGGAGGCAACTTGCGAAGCAAAGCCGAGAACAAGGAGAAAGTTCTTCTACTACAACACCACCAATACATTTCACACCAGTTATGGCAGAACCACCACCACCTCCAGTTTCAACTCCATGTACAAATAGTCCGAGACACACGGCTCAGTTCGCACGAAATCTCCAAAATGGAAGACAAGCGGAGATGAAGACGGGGATCCTTGCTCTAGTCTATCAAAATCCTTTCACAGGATTAGACCACGAGGACCCATTCACACATCTTACCAAGTTCTATGAGATTGCGGGCGCAACTGGAGCTACTGAGGCTGATGAAGAGTCATTGTTCAGGAGACTATTCCCTCACTCCCTAATTGGGAAAGCGAAAGAGTGGTATCTTGATCAATCAACGACAATTATGACGGACTGGAATTTATTGAAGGAGAAGTTCCTTGAACGGTTTTTCCCACATAACCGGTTCATGGAAGCTAAGACGGCAATCGCGGTATTTTCCCAAGGAGCGAATGAATCGCTAAACGAAGCCTGGGAGCGCTACAAGTCCATGTTAAGGAAGTGCAAAGGCCATGGTTTCGATGAGCTTACTCAAGTGCATATTTTCCGCAACGGACTCCTTTCGGTTCACAAGACCTTATTGGATGCCATGGCGGGGGGATCTTTGATGTCAAAGAGTGCCGATGATGCAACATCTATTATAGAAAAGATGGCACTTAATGATCATCAAGGGAACCATAACCGAGGGGTAACTCAAAGAAAATCGGGAGTGCTCGAGTTGGGGACGAATGATGCAATTCTTGCCCAAAACAAGCTCATTTCACAACAAGTGGAACTTTTAACTCAACAAATCAAGGGGTTGAAAGAACCATCAAAAGCTAAACAAATAGCTTGTTGTGAACTTTGTAAATGCGAACACGATACCGGATATTGTCCGCCTCCCGGATTTGAAGAAGTTAACTACATGGCAAACCAAAGAGATTATCAACAAAGGCAACCTCAACAACAACAACCATATCAACATCCTCAACAACAACACCAACAAAACTATCAAGGTAATCAAGGATACTAATCTAGAGGTAACTACCAAAATAACCAAGGTTATGGAGGTGGTAACTCTAACCGTCAAAATCCGTATGCACCTCAACAACCGCCGGTCGCAACTTCTAAGCTAGAAGATACATTGACGCAATTCATGCAAATGTCTATAGCAAATCAAAAAAGTAATGATGCGGCGATAAAAAATCTTGAAACTCAAGTTGGGCAACTCGCTAAGCAATTAGCGGAACAACAAGCCGGACCATCTTTCTCGGCAAATACGCAAACAAATCCGAAGGAGCATTGTAAGGCGATAAGGACGAGAAGTGGGAGGGAGTTGATTGACGAGAGTAAAAAAAGAGAGGTGGAGAAAAAAATTGATGAGAAACTTGATGGAGAGGTTGGTGAATGGAGTGAGGAGGAAATGGAAAATAATGAAAAAAATGGTGAAGTTGAAAAAGAAAAAAAGGTTGAAGTTGAAAACAATACAAATGAAGTAGTAGAAAATAACGAAAGTGAGAAAGTGAAAGTGGATGAAGTGAAAAAGCAGAGAGAAAGAAACGCAAGAGCGTCTAGAGGGAAGGAGGTAGTGAGCACTACTCCGATTCAAAATTTACCGTATCCTCATTCCCCATCTAAGAGAGAAAATGAACGGCATTACGCCCGGTTCATGGATATTTTCAAACAATTGCAAATCAACATTCCGTTCGCCGAAGCTTTGGAACAAATGCCGAAGTATGCCAAATTCATGAAGGACATACTTACGAAAAAGCGGAGGTACACGGAGCCGAAAACAATAGTACTAGATGCAAGTTGTAGCGCCATCATCCAACGTACTCTACCAAGAAAGGAAGTTGATCCGGGGAGAGTCACATTGCCGGTTACCATTGGTGACTTTTATGTGGGAAAATGATTAATTGATTTGGGGTCAAGCATCAATCTTATTCCTTTGTCTATTGTGAAAAAGCTTGGCAACATTGAGATTAAAGCCATCCGAATGACGTTACAACTAGCCGATAAGTCCACTACTCATCCTCATGGAGTAGCTCAAGACGTGTTGGTAAAAGTGGACAAGTTCTTTTTTCCGTTGGATTTTATTGTGATCGATATGGAGGAAGATGATGATGCGCCTTTGATTCTTGGAAGGCCTTTCATGAAAACCGCTCGGATGATGATTGATGTAGATGACGGTTTGATGAAAGTGAGAGTACAAAACGAAGAGGTCACTTTTGACCTTTTTGAAGCAATGAAGCATTCAAAGGACAAGCATGATAGTTTCCGAGTTGACGTAATTGAGGAAGCAACCGATGAAGTTGCAAAGCATGTTCACAACATCACTCCTATTGAGCTAGCCCTTAATGACTCCTTTCAAGTGTTCACTCTTGAAGAAGAGGAAGCTCTAGATGAATGTTTGAGAGAGCTAGATAGTCTTAAGGATTTGCACCCATGGGAAGTGGAGGAAGAAGTCTTAAAAAAAGAGGACAAGGATGAAAAGCCAATCATTGAATTAAAGGACTTACCAAGTAATTTGAAATATGCATTTTTAGATGAAACCAAGGAGAAGCCGATTATCATTAGCAACCTCTTGTCAAAACATGAAGAAACTCTTTTAATTGATGTGTTGAAGAAAAATCAAGAAGCAATGGGATGGACTCTTTCCGATCTAAAAGGAATTAGTCATTCTTATTGTATGCACAAAATTTTAATGGAGGAGGATTTCAAGCCGGTAGCTCAACCGCAACGCCGTTTGAATCCTACAATGAAGGAGGTTGTTAGGAAAGAAGTTATAAAGCTTTTGGATGCGGGAATGATCTACCCGATCTCGGATAGTCCTTGGGTGAGTCCGGTACATGTGGTTCCTAAGAAGGGAGGCATTACCGTAATCCGCAACGAGAAAAATGAGTTGATTCCCACAAAGATAGCAACGGGGTGGAGGATGTGCATAGACTATAGGCGGTTAAATACCGCAACTAGAAAAGACCACTTCCCACTTCCGTTCATGGACCAAATGCTAGAGAGACTCTCGGGACAAGAATTCTATTGTTTTCTAGATGGCTATTCCGGATACAACCAAATTGCGGTTGACCCGGCCGATCACGAGAAGACCGCATTCACATGTCCATTTGGAATATTCGCCTACCGCAAAATGCCATTTGGATTGTGTAATGCGCCGGCAACTTTCCAAAGATGCATGCAAGCCATTTTTGCCGATCTTATAGAGAAGACAATGGAAGTTTTTATGGATGACTTTTCGGTGTTTGGGGGATCATTCGGTTTATGCTTGGAAAATTTGAAAATTGTCCTTGAAAGGTGTGTGAAGACCAATCTAGTGCTAAATTGGGAGAAGTGCCACTTTATGGTTACGGAGGGGATTGTTCTCGGCCACAAAGTCTCGTCAAAAGGACTAGAAGTGGATTGTGCAAAGGTAGATATGATAGAGAAATTGCCTCCTCCATCTAACTTAAAGGGAATCAGAAGCTTTCTAGGGCATGCCGGTTTCTACCGGCGATTCATCAAAGACTTTTCAAAGGTGGCTAGACCTTTGAGCAATTTGCTCGCCAAAGACCAGGTATTTCTCCTTACTGATGAATGTTTAGAAGCCTTTGAGATATTAAAAAAAAAGTTAGTCACCGCTCCAATCATAGTCGCTCCAAATTGGAATTTCAATTTTGAACTGATGTGTGACGCTAGCGACTATGCTATCGGAGCGGTGCTTGGCCAACGGAAAGAAAAAAAATTTCATACCATACACTATGCGAGCAAAGTTCTTAATGAGGCTCAAGTTAATTACGCCACAACAGAAAAAGAATTGCTCGCAATAGTGTATGCTCTCGAAAAATTTCGGTCATATCTCATTGGCTCGAAAGTTATTGTTTACACTGATCATGCGGCGATCAAATTTCTGCTAACCAAGCCGGATTCTAAGCAAAGGCTTATCCGGTGGATCCTTTTATTGCAAGAATTCGATGTTGAAATTAAAGACAAAAAAGGATCCGAAAATGTGGTAGCAGACCATTTGTCTCGCCTTGTCAACACTGAGGTGACTACCTTAGAACAGGACATCCGAGAAGAGTTTCCAGACGAAAAACTTTTTAAAGTGCAAGTGAGACCGTGGTTTGCGGATTTCGCAAACCACAAGGCGAGTGGTTTCGTGCCGCTCGACCTAACTCCCAACCAAAAAAGGAAATTCTTATCGGATGTCAAGTACTATGTGTGGGATGATCCATACCTGTTTAAGCTGGGAGGTGATAATTTGTTGAGGCGATGTGTTACGGGTGATGAGGCCCAAAGTATCCTATGGCACTGTCACAATTCGCCTTATGGCGGGCATTTTAATGGGGCAAGAACGGCGAATAAAGTCCTTCAATCGGGATTCTATTGGCCTTCTATTTTTAAAGACGCAAATGCCCATGCGCAAAATTGTGATAGTTGCCAAAGGATAGGTGGTATTGGAAAGAGAGATGAGATGCCTCTTCAAAATATTCAAGAGGTGGAGTTGTTTGATTGCTGGGGCATTGACTTTGTCGGACCATTCCCACCATCTTTCGGAAATGAATACTTATTGGTGGCTGTTGATTATGTGTCTAAGTGGGTTGAGGCGATTGCCTCACCGAGAGCGGATGCTAAGACGGTAATAAGTTTTTTAAAAAGAAATATTTTTTCCCGTTTTGGTACCCCTCGAGTGTTGATAAGTGACGGAGGATCACACTTTTTCAATGCACCGTTAGAAAAAGTCTTACAACATTACGGTGTAACGCATAAGGTGACAACTCCGTATCACCCACAGGCTAATGGTCAAGCCGAGGTCTCAAATAGAGAGATAAAAAAAATTCTGGAAAAAACTGTGTCTAACTCTAGGAAGGATTGGTCACAAAAATTGGATGAAGCTTTGTGGGCGTACCGCACGGCCTATAAAGCTCCAATTGGGCTAACTCCATTTCAATTGGTTTTTGGTAAAACCTGCCATTTACCGGTTGAAATGGAGCACAAGGCCTTGTGGGCTTTAAAATTTTTAAATTTTGATCAAGAGCTGGCCGGTGATAAAAGGAAAGTGCAACTTCTTGAGCTGGAAGAGATGCGCAATGCCGCATACCACTCAAGTTGGTTGTACAAAGAAAAGGTGAAAGAGTACCACGACAAAAAGCTCCGCAAGAAAGAATTCGCATCCGGGCAGCTTGTGCTGTTGTTTAATTCCAGGTTGAGGCTTTTCCCTGGAAAATTAAAATCTAAGTGGTCCGGACCTTTCCGAGTCAAAGAAGTCAAATCTTTCGGAGCGGTGGTAATTGAGGATTTGGAAAAGAAAGACAGCTGGACTGTAAATGGTCAGCGCCTCAAGATATATCTCGGCGGTCAGGTGAACCGAGACAACTGTGCGTATCTTCTTGATGGTCCGTTGTGAGCATCATGGACCGTCGAGCTTATCCGACGTTAAACAAGCGCTTGTTGAGAGGCACCTCAACATTGTAAGTATTTACCCTTTTTTATGTCATTTTATGCATTTTTGGAAAGTGTTGGAAGTGGACTAGTGAAGTGGGCAATGCAGTGGAACTAAGCAAAACCTGTCATGTTCGCTAGCGTTCGCCTGGCGAATGAAGGCGAGTATTCGCCTAGCGAGCCTTAGCGAGCTTTCGCTGGCATTCGCCTGGCGAATATGCGGTATCAGAAAAAAAAATATAAAGGGCCACCTGGGCCCAAAAACCGTTTCACCTTTTCATTGCATCAGAAACCCTAAACGGTTTTCTTCTGCCTCACTCTCACAATCCCTTCCAACCTTCTTTCAATCCTTTTCTGCAGATTCATCACTAGCAATCCAAAAGGTAAGTGTTCTTGTTTCCCTTTTTCAATTTGTAATTTGTTAGGTCTTGTTCTTGTACTTCTAGGCAAATATATTTTTGTTCCAAATTTGTTTAGGATTCGAACTTCTGCATTGGGAAATTAGTGATTGCATGTTAAACCCTTTTCGATTTTCTGTGGAAATTTGCCATTGCATGTCAAAATTACATCTGGTAATGAGATGGTGGTAGAACATCATTGTTTTAAAGAATAAAACCATTGCAGAAGTTCTGGTTGTGTGTGCATTTTCGCACCTTCGCTGGCATTCGCCTGGCTAAGGGAAGCGAAGCTTCGCCAGGATTCGCCCGACGAACCTAGGCGAACGCTGCAGTATGTTTTCTTTTCTTACTGTGATTTGTTTTATTTCGTTTAACATGTTTGTTTGTTGTGTTGTTGGCTGTTTTGTTGTGTTGTGTTTGCAGAATGGGACCTAGAATGACCAACCCTCTAAAAAGGAAGGCCACCACCTCTCGCACGGTTCCGATCCGTTTCGATCAGGACCATTTCAGAGGAGCCACGCACGCTGCCCGTTACGAAGCTCTTGAGAAGCGGAACATTGTCCCTGAAAAAAGGTTTAATCTGAGTGACACCGGCGACTACCGCACCATTGAGGCTCTCTTCGCGGCAAAGAGGTGGAACCGGGTGATGACTCCACTTGACGGCTACAACGCCGAGATAGTGCGGGAGTTTTATGCAAATGCCCTCCCGGATGATGGTGAAGTTTTCAGTTGGACCTCAATGGTCCGAGGCGTTATGGTAAGATTCGATCGACGATCGATTAATGCTGTTTTGGGTGACCCTCTGACATTGACAGGTAGCCAGATTGATGACTACCACCGGGACCTTAACAAGCATCGTGATCAAGAGGCCATGACCAGAGACCTATTAGTGGAAGGCCGCGAGCCAGTGCGCAATTCATTTGGGGTTGTTGTCAGATATCTGAGAGCTGACATGAAACCATTGGTACAGCTGATCTTATTGTTTGTGCTGACAAATGTTGTACCAAGGTCCCACCATAGCTCGGTGCCCGTGCCTATTGCACACCTTATCCATTCCATTCTGCTGAACGTTCAGATCGACATTGCCCGCATCATTGCGGATGAATTACGGGCTGTTGTGCTTAGTGGACGGGGCGGGATAGCGGCTCGCAAAAATGCCCCGCTAGCTTTTCCTTGTCTGATCATGTCTTTATGTGCTGAAGCTAGGGTATACATTCCTCAAAGAAGACAGGTTACTATCCCAGCCGCGATCGACGACAAATATGTGGATAAGTTCTGTAGAGTCAAACCCGTAGCTGGTGCGAGTTCTGGTGCCGATACTACTGCTGGTGGACAGGCCAGTGGTCCTGCCGTTTCTAATCAGGCATATTCTTCATTTAGCCCTTTCCATCAGGAAGTCTGCAACTATAACTGGGATTGGATGGCCGCTCAGCAGCGAGCCATGTGTGATATTCATGACTCGATGCAGATGTTGCAGCTTCAGATTCGCGACCCCGCCGGCACCCACTCTATGATGACAAGGGAGCAATTCCTTGCACACGCTGGATGGCCTGTGGACAGGCCTAGTTTTGGTGGGGAGGATGATGCTGGGGATGATGCTGATGAGGATGATGATGATGATGATGAGGATGATGATAATGATGCTGAGAATGATGATGACGGTGGAGATGAGTATGATTTGTCTGAGGAGGATTGATTGCTAGTTTGTTTCGTTGATTCACTTTGAGCTACAAAGTGAAGTTTCCTTTTTTATGTTATAGTTCATTCGGTTATTTTGCAGTGTACTTTGTTTGTTGTGATGTTGTTGTACTTGTACCTTTCATGGTACTTCCGACAGTATTGGTGTTCAGTTTTTTTTTATGGTTATGCATTTTATTTTTAGTTAATTGGTTTGAGTTTTTAATTATTTAATCTTTGATATTAAGTTTTCAAGTTTTAGTTTAATGTTGTGCATGAATTCTCTCAAGTGGGATGGCGATGATAGTATCGTTACCACAAAGGTGTTAACAAGGCATTTAGTGACTTTATTCTAGAAAATGTTGAGGAACTTGTTAGTTTAGGAACAACTCTTGAAACTTTGTTTCGTTTTGCAACTTTATTAATTGACATGTCATTTAGGTCCTTTACCACAAATGTAAGAAGCTTCTTGTTCTATGTACAAATGCTATGGATGAATGGTGAATTTTGTGTATACTTGTAATTCATACTTTGTCTTTTGTTTCGTATAATTTTGTGGAAGTTCTTGAGAGGATCAAGGCACTTGTTTCTGTTGAGCACAACCAGTTCTAAATTCAAATATGCCTGTGAGTTGTGAGCATTCGTAAACCATTTTGAGCCTAAACAATTGAATCCTTGCTTAAAAAGCAAGAGTTCAAAAATCTTGTTCTTAAAACCTTGGAGATTTTGATTCATTGTTCTTTTGCTAAAAAAAAAAAAAAGTAAGAGCATTCACTTAGGGGACGAGAACAGACAAGTTGGGGAGAATGAAAGTAAGGTGGTCAAGTTTTCACAACTATTGAGAAACCAAGCAAGCATTGAAAAGAAAATGTTTCAAAAAAAAAAAAAAACACTCGCTTTTGCGATTAGAGTGTAGAAAAAAAATATATATATATATGAAAATATTTGCTTGTTTGGTAGAAAAATATTGAAAAACAAAGTTAGTTGTGAAATATGAGTTGTGAAGGGTTTCAAATGAGGAACTTGTTAAACAAGTTGAAGATGTGTAAATAAGTGTAGAGTGAATGTCTCTCCTACATCGGAAATTTCGTTCAATGGCTTTAGATATGTCCCTTGTTTGTTAACCCGACCAAGCTATAACCTTTGAAGACCTTTGTGATCTTGAACTTCCATAATTTTGTGGTGAATATGTAGATATTTTATGAATTATGTAGTATTGCATTGTTCATCATTGGAGTGAATTTTTGTCCCACGCTTGCACGTGTTTTTGCTTCAATCCTTTTTCGAAGTGGAGTGTTAGAATGACTTGTCATGAGATTTAGTTGTTGCTTGAAGCATTGTTTAAAATTTGTTCTTAGAATTTAGTTCTTAAACATTATCTATTGTGGAATTATGTAATATTTTGTGACCTTGTTGCACATATTGTGTATTTGAGCCATATAGTTTCACTTGAGTTGAGTTGGTCTTGAGCAAATCCTCATTTTGTTTTGAGAGGCATACTTTGCTTGAGGGCACGCAAATAGGTAGTTGGGGAGAGTTGTTAGATCCCATTTAGATTAGATATTTGGTTTCTTTTTGGTAGTATTTTCACTCAATTTTATCTATTAATGTTTGATTTCGTAGTTGAATTGGTTTAGTTTAATTTTATGCGATCCAAGCGAAGAATGTTTGTAATATTGCTGTTAGTGTGCAGGATTGACACTATTAAGTGCACTTGGGATCAAGGCAAAGCAGTTGGGAGATGTTGCAAATCAAGACATTCGCCTGGCGAGCCACAGCGAGTGCTAGCGAATATTCGCCAGGCGAGTGCAGGCGAACTGGGGCGAATAAATCAGATTTAACTCCCAGACCCAAAGGATAGGAAGTTCGCCAGGCGAAGGTTCCAGCGAAGCTTCGCTACCATTCGCCTGGAGAAGGTGCTGACGAAGAAGTGGTAGCTTTCCTCATGCAGATTCCAGTAGCAAAACCACCCAAAGTTCGCCTGGCGAGTGAAGCCAGCGAATGTTCGCCCGGCGAGTGTTTATTCGCCTGGCGAATGCACGATTCCTAAGGGCGGTTTGCTGATCAAAGGCACTTTGAAGTGCCATGTTAAGTTGGTTCGCCGGGCGAATGAATGCCTTCGCCAGGCGAATGTGCGTAGACAGCACATCATTTTTACTTTATTTGTTGCTCTATTTAGCCCATACTTGGGACTTGAAAGAAAGGATCTTGCCAAATCAAAAGGAAGACATTATTGGATAGCTCTAGAACCCTAAATACTTGAGTTCTTCTTCATCTTTACTATTTTGGTAATCAAGAGAAGTGGAAGCACATCCTTCATTGTTTCTTCAAAGTGGATGTTCTTCATCTTCTCCTTTCTTCTTGTTAAAGCTACCATGAAAAGGTGTAGCTAAACTCATCTTTTGTCAAGGTTAGATGTAGGTGATTATTAAACTTTGTATGTGTATGGATGATCCTCATTTGTAAACTCTTGGATGATTAATATATGGTGAAAACTTTGTTTCATTTACAATCTTTTGTGTTGGTTGATGATTGAGAAATATTTTCCAACTCTAGACCTAGGTTTTCATCCTTCTCTTTTCTTGAGCTAGAGATAGTCTTGAAATGTTTTGTTCACTTATAATGTTGAACTTTAAAGTTGTCATTTGATAGATTGTGTGAGAGATCAACAATGGATCAAAATGGTAAATCTCACAATATGAGTTAGAGATAATCATATTGAGAGGATGTTGTGGATGTATTGATCATTAAAAGGAGTTTGTTAAATGTTGATTGGAAATATGCATGCAAAGTGATTACCGAACCCTAACTTTGGCAATATTTATTAAAACCGTTCAAATCATTATTTTACCGCATTTATTACTCACATGCAAAAGTTACCATTGTTTTAAAACCAAACACTTTGTTACTACAAAGTTACGAATTTAACAACTGTAGAAAGGCTGCAAAATTTCATATTCCCTGTGGAGACGATAACAAAAACCCGACACTTAACCACTGTTTTAACAGCAGTTTGTCAATAATTACATCAATTTGAAATTTTTCATTGAGGGGCATACCTTCTGTAATTATCTCATGAGCAATCTTCTGAATTTCGTGGCTTTGAGTTTCCACCGACTTCTCATCCACCATCTTGTAGTTCAAGTAGCGGCTGACAGCAAATTTCTTCGCACCTGCTTCTTCAGTATCATATTTTCTTTGCAGAGCCTCCCAAACCTGTTTAGCAGTCCTATAGCTACTGTAGTAGTCGTACAGATCATCAGCAAGGCTATTTAGAATGTGATTTTTGCACAGATAATCATTCTCGTGCCATAAGGCGATTTCTTTTCGGAGTTGTAGATCATCTGCTGCAGCCTTAGCTTTTGCAGCATCTGAGTCAGACATTTTGGAAATCCCGTATGAATCTGCAAGTGAGTTACCATTAGGTAGTTCAGATGATGCAGAAGGGACAATCGGGATATCCTCAGTCAGAACGTGGGCAACCTTTTTCAGAGTTAAGAAAAATTTCATCTTAGTTTGCCAATGTTTGAAATTGGAACCCTCAAACCTGAAAGGTTTGTCAGAGACCGAAGCGGCCGCAGTAGTACCGATAATTTCCTCAGTTGTTATGGCAGTTATTATAATGTCTTAAAATTGTTGTTTTCGGATTTGAAAAATTGAGTTTGGCACAAGGAAATTATCGAGACGAGTCGCGTACTAGGTCGCTTTCTTTAAGACGTTTCGCCGTACTGCCAAATTATGCAAAGCAGTCGATTTACGACGACGCCTCCAAGATAAAACAACTTGTTCAAAAACCTTACGATTATCAGTTGCACACTGATAAATCGCTCTAGAAATACACCTTTCTAAGTTAGTATCTGGCGAAAATAACCAGTCAAGAAAAGAAATATTTTAGATGAAGAGAATTAAGGGAGAGAAGAAGGAAATCAAAATTCGTGTGAACTTGTGAAATCCGATGTACTCACTACTGAATTTCTACCCTGTATTTATAGGCAGCTACCTGCACCTGAGTGGGGAGAAATTCGTGGTGAGTGGAGAAAATGGTGGGAGAATGAGAAATTCGTGGAGGACTGGATCTGGCAGTTACTGATCAATTATTTTCTTAATTAATTAATATTTATTATTAATTAATTTTCCACCGAATTATATTAATTAATTAATGATAATTAAATTATATAAATTCGGATCCAAAAAATAATTCATCTAGACCGGACCGAACCGAGCCGAGCCGGCTGGACGGACGGCGTCGGCGGCGCGCGCGTCTTGTTGGTCATGGGTGTGTCCTCACTCCTTTCACAAAATTGGGTGCCCTTTAGGGCCCAACCCAATTGACAAAGTTGGAATATATAAACACTACTAATATTTCCATTCCCTTCAATGTGAGACTAAAATGAATCTTTTCAAATTCACTTCTATATTAGTTCTCAAATGTGTTCATTTATTGCTCATTAATTGTCAATAAATCTTTCCAATTCCAATAAACATAATGTTGGAATTTTATTGGAATTGGAAAGATTTATTGACAATTAATGAGCAATAAATGAACACATTTGAGAACTAATATAGAAGTGAATTTGAAAAGATTCATTTTAGTCCCATATTGAAGGGAATGGAAATATTAGTAGTGTTTATATATTCCAACTTTGTCAATTGGGTTGGGCCATAAAGGGCACCCAATTTTGTGAAAGGAGTGAAGACACACCCATGATCAACAAGACACGCGCGCGCGCGCGCCGCCGCCTTTCGGCCGGCTCGGCTCGGTTCGGTCTAGATGAATTATTTTTTGGACCCGAATTTATATAATTTAATTATCATTAATTAATTAATATAATTCGGTGGAAAATTAATTAATAATAAATATTAATTATTTAAGAAAATAATTGGTCAGTAACTGCCAGATCCAGTCCTCCACGAATTTCTCATTCTCCCACCATTTTCTCCACTCACCACGAATTTCTCCCCACTCAGGTGCAGGTAGCTGCCTATAAATATAGGGTAGAAATTCAGTAGTGAGTACATCGGATTTCACAAGTTCACACGAATTTTGATTTCCTTCTTCTCTCCCTTAATTCTCTTCATCTAAAATATTTCTTTTCTTGACTGGTTATTTTCGCCAGATACTAACTTAGAAAGGTGTATTTCTAGAGCGATTTATCAGTGTGCAACTGATAATCGTAAGGTTTTTGAACGGGCTGTTTTATCCTGGAGGCGTCGTCGTAAATCGAATGCTTTGCATAATTTGGCAGTACGACGAAACATCTTAAAGAAAGCGACCTAGTACGCGACTCGTCCTGATAATTTCCTTGTGCCAAACTCAATTTTTCAAATCCGAAAACAACAAATCAAAATGTCATTTCAAAAAGCCTTGCAAGATTAAGTGATGAAAAAAATATGGCCATGAAAGAGAGTTCAAGAAGAAAGAAAAAGAAAGGTTCAAGAATGCAAACTGGTCCAACAATGGAAGATCGAAGGTTGATGATAAAGATAAATCCCCCAAGAGAGTAAAAGACTTTAGCACCAACCAATCAAGGAAGAAAGAATTTGATATATAGAAGGTGCAGTGATTTGATTGTGAAAATTTTGGCCATTTTTCTGATGAATGTTGGCACAATAAAATGGGAAGAAGAATCAAAGGAGTGATGAAGAGGACTATATAACCCATGATGACGACTAGGTTTCATAAGTTGTTTTGTTAATATCCATAACAAGAGAAGAAAATATTATGTGAGTTATGGTATCTTGTCTCAGGGTGTTCAAACCCATGATGACGACTAGGTTTCATAAGTTGTTTTGTTAATAAAGGATAGGAAGAATGCACTTATTGAAAAGTTACTCTATGTAATTGGGATAATGTGCAACCTACTGAGTATTTAGCCACTAGTGGATAAGGGTATTCCAATAACCATGAGTGATGATTGTCGCTACTGCGAAAATCGGCACCGGCTGAACAGAAGAGTCGCCACCGTGCGTTATTTATCCCACGGGAGGGAAAGGAAACGCTCAGAGTAAACCTCGCACAACATGGGAAAGGTATGGTCGTCGCAACCAAAACCTGGATTCGGGAGTCGGTTACGCAAGGGGAAGGTATTAGCACCCCTCACGTCCGTCGTACTCGACGGGATCCACGCTTGTTTTCGGGTATGGATTGTTATTTCTATCTAAACTACAGGTTAAGGGTTAAAAAGAAAATAAAATGAACATAAAAATGACTCGGCAAAGTATCGCACTTTATGCCTACGTATTCCCGCCTGGAACGAGAAATCAGAGTCAACGTAGTTCGCCTACCTACGGGAAAGGAGGGGAAGGTTGCTCGCTAGGATATCGTATCCTATGCCTACGTACTTTCATACAGCATGAAAGATCAGAGCAAACGTAGTTCGGGCCACGTACGACACAGGTCTGTCTTGATTGATTTTATTCCTTCTGAAAAAGGTTTTCCTGATTAGCAGTCCTGGCGGACAAAAATGACATTTTGATGAGTTCACATTCTTTTACGAAAGAAGTGTCTTTTATTGTGTTTGAAATCTTTATTGTATTTTTCTGTTAGTTTTGAGAAAGAAGAGACAGGACTCTAACCTACGGTTGCAAAGGGAATCAAACTAACCTAATGTTATCATGCATGGGTTAAGACCTAGTGTCTATCATGCTCCTCTCTTGCGCAGAGAGAAACAGAGATCCTAAGGGAATAGACGGAAACAGAAACAATAGCAAATATATACAGTAAAGCGGTAAAATGCATGGATGCAACAATACAAGCGAGGCAAGGGAGTCCCACTCAACCTCGAACCTGGAAAACAATAGGTAAAAGTGAACAGGCTTCACTTTCAACCCAACAGGGTAAACAGCAAACAATACAGTCAGGAAAACCAATCAATACATCAAGAATGAAATACAGCAAAACAAACAGCCACTGCAGCTCTGCATCAATATTCATCTTCAGGTCAACTCCAATCAACTACAAGCTTCAGTCAGCAGCAGTCTCTATCTCCACAGTCTTCAAGCAAAGGCTTTGGTTGCCAATCTTCAGTCTACAATGGCTTTTCTTCAAGTCCTATCCTCCAAGTTGAGGGATCAATCACCAGAGTGGATTGGGTGTTAAGCAATTAGTTGACTACCAATGGTGGTAAACCAACTGCCACTAACACATAAGACATTTTCTCTCAAGAGTTCTATCCCTCAGACAATAGCACCAAGCCTTCCAAAGGAAGGGGGTGAGTATCTCAGAGAGACTCTGTATCACAGAGAGGAATGGAGGCAGTCAAAACCTTCCATGTTTGAGAATCAAGCTTTCTAACCTAGAGCTCTGCCTAGTTCCTAAACCCTAATCTCCTTAACAGGTGATGGCAAAAAATCTCCTCTCCAACTCTGGAAGTTGGTCTTTAGGCTCTGGCTCTCCAATGGCTTCATCATCTTTAGTCTTCATCTCTCCCAAATCCCCAAGCAAATCCCAACACCCAAACAAGCAAGCAATCATCCCCAAAGGGCACACCACACCAGTCAGACAAATATAGACAGTATATTAATAGCAGTAGGGGAATCCTGACTTTTCTAAGGGGATCCAATAACTACCCATAGCCCCTATAGTCCCATAGCTAAACTATTTAATCCCTAAGTCCTAAGGGAAATAAACTACTTCTCCTAAATTGTCACCTAAAACCCTAATTTGTTCATGTTGTTCATACCTAATCTAAGCACCTAGAATTAAGTCTTAAAAATATGAATTAAATGGTATCTACAAGCTAACAATGTCTACTAACCAACCTAAAAAGAATGGATTAAACATATTAAAGCAACTATTAGAACAAAAATTAACAAATTTATGTATGAAATGAAACTATTTAAAATGCTATTTATTTGGAAAATATGGCAAAAATATCAAATAAAATATAAAATGCAATTTTTATTTTCTATAATTTTCTAGACCCTTTAAAGAAAATTATGCAAAAAGAATCATCAAAAAATAATGATTTTTCCATTTTATATGATTTTTAGAAAATGAATGAGAAATGTAAAGAAAATAAAAAGAAATATGAAGAAATAAATGGGAGGGGGTGAGAATAGCAGGACTATCAGTTCAAATGATTGGGCTTTCGCGCGCGTGGGGGTGTTAATAGCAGCTGAGCCCAATTTCCCCTACTAAATGAAATGGTGCATTTCATCATTTGAAATTTCCCACCAAATCTCAGGTTGAATGTGGAGCGTTCGATTCTTGGTCAAGTCAAGCATCCCCCTCAGATCCAAGGGTCCACGTATCGTCTTCTTCCTCTATCCATTTAGGGTTTCAGAAACATACTTCATGCACGAAAATTCCACTCGATCTTTCTCCATGCTCCCTCGATGAAAATGAAAAATTCAAAGCCCTAAAATGATCTACTAAACACAAGGAATTCATGCTTGGTCCTAGTTTTTGCTAACTCTCCTCGTGGATCTCAAACAGAGGGCACGAAAGCTAGGGTTCACCATACTCGTCTGACATCAACTTTGCCAGAACTCAAACCTGATGATCTACAGTTACTCTATATGCCATCCTCATCATTCTATGCCTTATCATATCAATTATAACCTAATACACAGCTTGTTCTTGGAGCTTAAAGAAATGGTGACCTGCCATGGAACTTCACAAAACTCTCCCTAGATCTCAAGAATTACTCCCCTATGGTCTCTAAACACTCCTATCCTAACCACATGATTTACAACAGCATAAATGAGGAGATTCGAAGAATTTTGCATACCTTGCAAGTGATGATGGCAGGGGTAATTGTGCTGCAATTCAAGACTTGTAATGGCTTCTAGGTGCTCCTTCAATGGTATGCTTTCTACTGTTTGCACTGGTTATAGCTGAATCTTCCTGAATCACTCTATCCCCCTCTTCATGCAAGTTGGAGTGTACACTTGGATCTCCCTAACCAGCCACGAATTCTCTCCAATTTCTTTTGCCAATTCCTCAATGATAATGGTGGATGATGATGATAACAGAAATTGAGATGGTGGATGAAGCTTTAATGGAGTTTGGATAGAAAATGCAAATTGGAGTGAAGAAGATGAATGGTACAATCTTTGATCAATTCAACCAATTCTTTGATAAAATTCTGGCCTATGAATGATCTAGATGATAATCAAATCAAGAAAAGTGAGAATTGATGGAGATTGTAGAGAGTTTGAGAAGTTTTTTTGCAAATTGGAGAAAGTGTGTATAACTTGGGGTTTTGAACAAAATGAAATCACCAACCATGGCATGAACTATCTCTTATCAATATATAGGTGAGGTTAGAACCTCCTAGAAACTTGGAGAAGTTTCCCTTGCATTCTTTCCCTTGAATTTGGTTTATGTTTCTTTTATTGCAAGCAACCATGGATAACTCACAAATCATGAACTAAGCTCAAAATTCCACTTTAGCTAATGTCTTTAAAATGATCTTTCCATTCAAAATGACCTATAATTTTGCTTCATTTGGCCAAAATATGAAAAATCTCATTTTTAAGTCCATTTTTATTCATTAAATCCAACAATTTTGAAACCTTGTGCTATGAACTTTTCTAATCTCTCATGGTCACTTTTCTAGACTAAAAACGTCATTTGGAGCAAGTTTGATGTTGTAAAGTTTTCCATTTGAAGCTTCCTTGTATGAGTTTTGGGCATAGGTTAAAATGACCTGTAATTCACAAATGACCAAAATACCCTTTGCTTGCCAAGACCATAAGTAGAGTTCCACACATCCTATGAAGGCATACTATACCATTATAGAAATCTACGACAATGATTAACAACTCTTATGTTGACCAGAAATTCATTTGAAATCTCCTTGAGGGGTAAAAATAGCTTGGAAGTCAAGTCACTTTCACAGACAAAATTTCAGATACCCCAGATGACCTGTAACTTGCAAGAACCATAACTTGAGTTCTACAAATCTCCTTGATGTCTTCCACCACTCAAATTAAAGGTATTTAGATCCTCTACAATTTCCATGTTGGCCAAGGATCCATTTGAAGCTTTCATTTTGACTTATCTTGCTTGGAAATTTGACCTAAACTAGGGGATTTTACATAGAAACCCTAATTTAGAACCTCCTTTTCTCCTTGATTTCTCTTGATTCCTTCTTAGCATAACAACATATCCTTATTCTCCATGTCAAATGATGAACCCCACATCTCTTCAATAGCCCTTAATGCCTCTCCAACAATCCTTTGACCTAGGGTTGACCCAGGGTTGACCCAGATGAAACCCTAGTTGACTGTCTTCAACTGTAATCCTTGTGATCACATCACCAACTTGTTTTCTTCTCTGAATGACCTTCTAAGTCCTCCAATGATGTCTAGATACTCCCCATGCCTTCAATTCACAGCTCATACTTTCCTTGATGATCCCCAGATACCCTCAGCCAGGAGATAGGTGAACTGCTTGACCCATTGACTTGATAGCTTCCCAATTCTTTCTGATGACTTGAATGAGATTGAATCAGGATAATAACCTCTTGATAGGCCTCTAGAGATGATAATAATGATTGGTCCCCTGTTGGATGACTTGCTATGCTTATGCTATGCAGATGGTTAGGCTATGTACATGATTCTATATGCAAATGCTAATGATATTGAAATATAAACCAAGTGAATAAGGTTGGGCAAATTTTAGGGTGCAACAATGATGCACTTTTGTTGTTTGATCCACACAAGAAGTTGATACTAAAGTCAAAATTAGAAATAAATATGATCTTTATGTAGCATTCAAGATGAAAAGGATGGTGTATGTCAAGCATTGAGGAACTTAAGTGGTTGTAGCATATGAGGTACGTTCATCTAAATTTTAGAAGCCTAAGTAAATTAAGCTCTAATAATTTAGTGTATATACTATCTAAAATGAATGAAAAAACAATGAAATATGAAACATGTTAAGAGGGAAAACAAAGCATATTCAATATTGCATCAGACATGCCAAAGAGATCAAATGATGCACTGGAGGTTGTGCATTCTGATATATGTGGCCCTTTTGAAGTATCACCACTAGGATGAAACACATATTTCATCATTTTTGTTAATGAACATACAAAAATGTTGTAATTGTATACTATACAAATTCATAATTAAAGCAGTTTAAGATATTCAAGAAGTTTAAAATCTTGATTGAGAAGGAGAATGTGAAAGCAATAAGTTTTGAGGAATGATTTGGTGGAGAGTATATCTCAAAGAAGTTTGATTCATTATGCATCAGTGAAGAAATAAAATGAAGTTACTTCACCATATACTTCTCAGCATAATGTTATTCAAGAGATAAGAAACATGGTCATACTAAACATGATAATAAGTATGCTAAATCACAAGAACATGCCTCAAATGTTACGGGGAGAAACATTATACATAACTACCTATATACTAAACAAAATCTCCATCAAGAAGTTGAAGATGAAAACTTGTAGTGGATGAAAGCCAAATGTGAAGCACCTTAAAGTGTTTTGATCAATATGTTTCAAGTGCATACCTGATCAAAGAAGAAGTAAGTTAGATGACAAAAGTGAAAGTACGATATTCATAGAGTATCATTTTATAGGTGCGATTTTCAATTAATCAGAGGCATGGAAGTGGTAGGATACACCAGATAAAGGAAATTCATACAGAAGACATTGATGTTGAATTGGAAGATGTAGTTGATGTTAAAGTGAGTGAATCAGTTACGAACAACAAAACTCATGCCAAAGATAGTGAAATCAATGATAATACCAATATGAAGGAGTGTGTATTTGAAGATAGTCAAAATAATTTAGAGAATGCATCGACTAAATTTGTTTTTGATACTATTATGGAAAATAATTTGGCCAAGGTTGAGGTGAGTGTATGCACTTAGGGGAATGTGATTCCTGATGATAAAGATGGTTATGAGAGGTTTGTTGGGATATTTGAACCTTAAGTGGTTTTTTAAATAAAATATTTAGCATAATTAATCAAGTCGAGGACTTATGATGAATGCATTGGTGAAAAGAACACATAAACAACCATATATAAGTAGATTGTGGGATCATTGACGTACTTATACAATAATAGACTTGACATTTATTATGCACTAAGTATAATTAGGAGGTTCATGAGTGAGCCTGGGAAGTCACACTTAGTGGCTGCATAGAGAATACTCAGGTACCAAAAGGGAACTCTGAAATTTGGCATAAAGGCGAGATTGATAGACCATTAAGATTTTGATTGGTGCAGTGACAAAACTGATAGAAAGAAGTGCCTCATGTTATGTTTTCATGTACAAAGAGGTTGTCGTTTTCGAGTGTACAAAGAAACAAAAGTTGTTGATGATGATCAAATTTGGAAGAATAGGCTTGAAAAGAAGAGGAAGAAAACATGTTTTGTATTATTATGTGTATTTGAGGGAACAATTATGATTGATGTGTGTTTAGTCTTATAAAGGAATTTTGTTTGATAACTCATAAACTTAACATTTCCATTGATACCATACACTTGATAAGGTATATAGTTTAGTGAAGGAGATATCCTATACACATGTTGTTAGAAATTTGGTGTGATAATCTTGGATATCTTCGAGGAATCGTGTTCGTACACTTTCCGAACAAAGTATTTCGACCCTATTATTTGCCTGGGTTCACGAAATCTTTGTGGGGATAATTCTTGAAGAACAATCTGCTTCTAGCAATAGAAAACAGATCAAGAATATAGAGAGAAATATGATTTTTGTTCAGTGTGTAAAACTGAGGTCAAATGACTCCTTATATAGGAGATTAAATAACAGAAAACAAAAAGGGACATCTGTTCAAAAATTTTGAACGGGTTCATCTTTTCAAATTTAATTTCGAACGGGTTCAGAAAACTTTCAAAAAAATTTTGCTCGGGGCGCTGACCTGGCAGCGGGACCCCAGCCAGGGGCTCTGCCCCTTGGAACCCCACGGGGCGCTGCCCCGCACCCCGCCAGGGGCTTCGCTCCTTAGAACCTCAGCGAGGCGCTTCCCCGCACCCTGCCTGGGGCTCCGCCCCTTGGAACCCCTTTTCAATTATTCGCATTCAATTGCATGTTGGCTCGACGAGCATGCACTCCGCACTACCCTTACTCGTTTCCAAGCTTAACGTATAATTGCATCGGCCTACAGTAAATCACATTACTACTAAAATACATTGATGATACTAAAATCACCAACAACCCCCCCCCCCCCCTCCCCCCCCATTTTAGTGTAATCCTTGATTTTCTCCATATATACAATAATATATACACAGGTATAACAATCAAACAAATGCATAAATGAAAATGTCTTACGATTGAATTTTCATTTTAGTAAAAGTACACATTCTAAATACTCAAAAATCAGGGTGTCATAGCGTTTGAACCCGTCAATCCATTTGAATATCTGAAGATATAGTACACATATGTTTCTTACAATACTCTACTATTCATACTTGAAACTTTACAAGCCATGTGTCCTTATCCATTAATAAGCATATAGGAAGCCAAGTCTAAGCTTCTTGAAGCGGCAAAACTTCATGCTCACATAGGTGATCCTTTTAATCTTGCACCTGCATTTGCAATTTTCCAAAAGAACCATTAAGAAGATATACTTCAACCTAGTCATCACTTGCAGGTCTGAGCACATACCTTGGGAAGATAAACACAATTGCTCCAATCTCTAACTATGATCTTTCCACATTGAATTCTGCTTCTAACGTTGTATTAGAAGGGAATTGGGTATACCACAACTAATAGATTTAAATGGACTTTAATCCCATTCCAATTACTGACTTCTTTACTAAGTCTCTAGCTAACCCTTTCGTCAAGTGGTCAGCTAAGTTTTGTTGCGACCAAACAAACTCAATAGATATCACCCCATTCCCTAATCATACTATGTCTAACACCCAAATGCCTAGACTTTCCATTGTATATTTGACTATAAGCTTTAGCCAATGTGGCTGTACTATCACAATGGATAGAAATTGGTGATATCGGCTTAGGCCATATCAGAATCTCATATACCAAGTTCCTTAGCCATTCTGCTTCTTTACCAGCAGCAGCTAATGCTACAAACTCATATTCCATTGTGGAACCTATTATACACGTTTTCTTATTAGAAGCCCATGAGATGGCGCCTCCCCCAAGCAAGAACGCCCATCCACTTGTAGAGGATGAATCTTCAACATTATTTATCCAACTAGCATCCAAATAACCCTCTAACACCGAAGGAAATTCCATATATGACAATCCATAATTCATAGTACCCTTCAAGTACTTGAATACCCTAGTTATCGCATGCCAATGATGTCTACTAGGATTACTAGTAAATCTGCTCAACTTTCCAACCGCATAAGCAATATCCGGTCTAGTGCTAATTGTTGCACCCTAAAATTTGACCAACCGGTTCTCCTATCTGACTTGTGGTTTAATTTCATATTCGCAAATCAGACGCATGATATTTGTGCACAGACAGAGGATATCAGGGTTACAGCTTGGTTTTCGTCTATCAGATATGGCAGACCCAGTCCAGATCATCAGGGTTTTATTTTCGGGAAATTGTGCGCTCCTCGGTGATTTTTAGCTTGCATAGTGATTTCGGGATATTCTGATACCAGGGGTTCTCTGTTCGATTCGATCTGGTCTCGTGCGCTCTTTTATGGTGGTCATTTGCATTTGTCTGCATTTTCAGGGTTTAATAGCTTTCTGCGAATTTTAAATAGGCTTTAGGATTTTTTTAGGATTAAATAGATTTTTTTTAGAATTTTAAATAGCTTAAATCTCTTTTTAGAATTTTATATAGATTTTTAAATAGATTTAATAGTTTTTTTATTATTTTTAGAATATAATAGATTTTAAAATTGTTTTTAATTGTTTTTAGAATAATAAAGAAAAAAGGGGAATATAGATTTTTCTTTTATGTTAATAGGAATTTTAATAGTTTTTAATAGAAATAATAGAGTTTGTGTTAATGGAGCTTTAATCTTTTAATAGATTTTTCTTATTAGTTTTAAATAGGATTTTAATAGTTTTAAATAATATTAGAGATAAAATAGAGATTATTAGAATTTTATTAGTTGTAGTTTAATATAGGTTTAAGTAGATATTAATCACCTTTTAGATTTAACTAGGATTTAATCTTTTAGTTAGGGTCATTTGAGTTCATTTAGTTAATTGTTTTAGAGTTAGTTAGGTTTAATTTTTGATTAATTTTTAATTAGGTCTAAGCATTTCAATTCAGAATTATTAATCAGTTTTTTTTCAGTTTTTTTAGGGTTTTTTGATCATTATTTCGTATGGGCCCAGGAGGCATTGTTTTTGAAGGCCCAAAGTCTTTGCAATCCGTTTTTGTCCGTTTTGTCCACAGAAAGTGACACTTGTCACTATAAGAGTGACGCCACACGTCCACATCAGACCCCACCACCTCACAATCTCCCTCAGCTCAGAATCCCACACGCGTCCCACTCAGACCCACACGCGTCCCACTCACATCCTCACGCCTGCCACTTGTCACGCCCTCAAGCCTCACCGGAACCTCGTCGCCGGCCATGCATCCGCCCTGAACCACCACACCGCCGGCCACCCTAACGCCTTCCGGCCACCGCAACAGCTCGCCGGAGCTAGTTTTCTACCCAGAAATTCCCAGAAACATTTCCTTCTTCGTCTTCCTCCTCCGTCCACCTTCATCACTACCCCACCAGAAAACCTAAACACCGCCGGAAACTTCATACAATTTTCCAGATCATCAAATCTCCATCGCGTCTCAAGAACAACTTTCCCAGAACATCATCAAACATTCATCGTTCATCTGGAATTTCCAGAAATCTCCATCAACCAACGAACACGATCCGTCAACAACTTTCGAAGAAGATCCTCGTGGTTCGTCCTCCCTCGTCAAGATATTCAAAGATCTTTTGAAGATCTTCCTCAGAATATCCAAGCAACTCAAAGGACCTTCAAGATCTATCAGCTTCGGAATCATCGTCTTCATCAGTTCTTGAAGTTTTCTTCCCAGATCTTCATAGAACTCGTTAAGTTCTTCACTGTTTGCCCAGAAATCTTCGAGCGAGCTTCAACGTTTCCTTCAAGACCTCCGCGAGCCCATTCAGTAGTCAAGAAAACGTCAAGATCTTCTTCTCTCTCGGCGATCTTCGTTGAGCCATCAAGGGATCCCAGAACTTCATCGTCTCAGGTTTGTTCCCTTCACACAGCCTCCATTGTTGTTCGTGTACTGATGTAGATTTTCTGGTTTTGAGAGTTATGGTTTAGTGATTATTTGGTGGGGGATTAATCTGAGCGAATGTGTTTGAGGATTCAGAGGGGAGTTTCAGAGAAGGTTTGTGTGAGGAAGATGAGAGGAGCGACGGCTAGGGTTAGTTCCGTATGATGAACAGTGACCAGAGAGTTGAGAAGGGAGATAGGTTTTTGTTCGTTGGTTAATTGGGTTAGGGTTAGGGTTTGGGTAAGGCCCAAGCGTGCTTTGCTGAAACACTCCCCGTTTACTCTTTCACCCCCCCTGCGAGAGAGAGATAGGATGGATTCTGATGGGCTTAGTACAAATCCTGCTATCCACACCCCCCGTACGTAAGCCCAATGAAGAATAACATGACAAACTTGCTTACTGCACCCCCCACGCGTTTTTTTTCCTTTTGTTCATTTTTCAGTGAGATTGTGATAGTGGGCCTGCACCTTCTGCTTTTCGCACCCCTGTGTTTGGGCCTTAGGTTGAAGACAACTTGGATACATGCTGTTTGAACCCCCCTCCCATTTTATTCCAATTTTGTTTTTTAATTTCTTTTAATATTTTCTTGCTCTTGTATAATTCATAAAAAAATGAAAATGATTGATTTTTAATTTCTTGTTTTTCCTACCACCTCATAATAATGTCTAGAAAATTGTATAAAAATAAAAATGCCATTTTATTTTTGTTTGATATTTTTAGCATATTTTCCATTTCAATGACTTTTTTTAATATCTTTTAGTGCATGCATATTAGTAGAAAATTCATAAAAAATAGTAGGTTCGATCAAATAATTCCATTCTTTTTTCTGTAGACTCGTAATTCAATGTAGAATTTTATAGTACAAAAACATTAGCTTAATCATGCATTTTCATTTTAATTGCATTTTTTGCATTGTTATTGATATTGAATAATTGGTTTGTGGATATGTCTGCTTTGTTGATTTTAGTTCTTTCATCTGGTAATGAATTTTGCTCTGATTTTTTAGTATGTTGTACTAGAGCCATGTAGGTTCCCCTTAGATTTTTGATAGATTTTTGTAGGGTGTTCTGTTATTTTTTTGTCTGAGCTTGAGGATAGGAGAAGTCTTGATGGCTTCTGACTTTGAAGTTCAACTGTGGTTGAACTTCAGAGATAGTTTCTTGTGGTTTGGTGATCTGTGGTTTCTTCTTGAAGATGGGGGCTGGATGAAGTCCTGTTGGAGCTTGCAAGGATGCGGTGGATTGAGGCTTAGTCTAGGAGCTTGTTCCCTGTTTGTGAGGTTTGAGATCCTGAAGTTTGAGGGAAATTTATGGTACTTTCCTGAGGAAGGCACTATGAATGACTTTCATTCTTTCTTCTCACATCTTTCGTAAGTATCCAATGATGTCGGAGCCTTCATGTGAGTTTAGTTTCTCCTGAGGAGGAATGTAAACTGATCACAGTTGTCGAGCCGCATGGGATACGATTCCTAAGTGGAAGCCTCCTAGTACTCTCCTGAGGAAGGTCCTATGGGTCTGCTCACTTAGTTCCTCTAGTTCATCTAGGATTTCTTAAGTATCCAATGATGTCGGAGCCTTCATGTGAGTTTAATTTCTCCTGAGGAGGAATGTAAACTGATCACAGTTGTTGAGCCACGTAGGATACGATTCCTAAGTGGAAGCCTCCTAGTACTCTCCTGAGGAAGGTCCTATGGGTCTGCTCACTTAGTTCCTCTAGTTCATCTAGGATTTCTTAAGTATCCAATGATGTCGGAGCCTTCATGTGAGTTTAATTTCTCCTGAGGAGGAATGTAAACTGATCACAGTTGTTGAGCCACGTAGGATACGATTCCTAAGTGGAAGCCTCCTAGTACTCTCCTGAGGAAGGTCCTATGGGTCTGTTCACTTAGTTCCCTTAGTTCAGATAGGATTTCTCAAGTATCCAATGATGCCGGAGCCTTCATGTGAGTTTAGTTTCTCCTGAGGAGGAATGTAAACTGATCACAGTTGTCGAGCCGCATAGGATATGACTCCTGAGTGGTGACCTCCTGGTACCTTCCCGAGGAAGGCACTATGAGTTTGTCTGCTTAGGTCCCTTTCTTTGGTAAGCTTGTTCTGAAGCTTGGATACTGGGATTGATTCCTCTTGCTTAGGGTTTTGATTAGAGTTTTGCTTAGATCTTTGCTTAAGGTGTTGCATAGGGTTGTGTTTAGAGATAGATTAGGGGCTTGTTTCAGGTTTTGTTTAGGGGCCCTGCTCAGGGTTAGTCTCTTTGTGTTGTTTGACTCGTGTGGTGTTGTGTTGCATTAGACTTAGGAATTCATCTAGATAGTTCTGAGGTAGGTGCATCTTAGAAGTAGGCTTTGTGGGCATGAGAAGTTGAGGTGGTCCTCCTTCTGCCTGTTTGTTATTGAGTGGCTTTGCTTGTTGGTATTTGGTAGAGCTGAGCTCCCTTACCTCTGTGGTTTGCGGCCTTTGTGCCTTGATTGTTTAGTTGTTGCATTCATGCATATTTCCGATATTTCTTTACTTTGTAGTATTTCCCGTTTGCCGTTTAGTCCTGTTGCCATGATCCCTTAGGAGCTCTGACTTCTCCGCTGTGGAGTCGTTATGATAGACATTAGGATGGTCAACCAGGCATGATAACAGTAGGTAGATTCCCCTTTTTCAGCTATAGTTTTAGGGTGTCTTTTCCCTTTCCTTTCAGTAGGAGCTTTTGAGTAGCTTGTGTCGTAGTTAGCCGAACTACAGCTGCTCTGATTCCTCGTACCAGACGAAGAGATGTAGGCATAGGATGCGATATCCTAGCGAGCACACTAACAACTAACCTTTTGTTCTCTCGCGGCTGTGCGATCGAGACTTTCCCGCTGACGACTGATTGTTACCCTTTTCTCTTGACCGAGTGCATTAGAGACCAGATCGTAGTTGTAGGTTCCCGAACCTTTGAAACCAGTTTGTTTTCTCACTGCTGTGTGAGAGCCCCTGATTAGCCGTAGTTAGTCGAACTACGTTTGCTCTGATCTTCCATGCTGTGTGGAAGTACGTAGGCACAGGACGCGATGTCCTGGCGAGCAACTTTTTCCCCGTTTAGACGTAGGTAGTCGAACTACGTTGACTCTGACTTTCCCATTACACGAGGGAGTACGTAGGCCCAGAACACCGTATGTTCTGTCGAGTCCTGTCCTTTTATTTTCTTTTCAGACTGACCATTAGCGTAGATAGATAAAAACACCCATTTCCTTATAAACACCAAGCGTGGATCCCATCGAGTACGATGGACGTGAGGGGTGCTAATACCTTCCCCTTGCGTAACCGACTCCCGAATACAGGTTTTGGTTGTGATGACCATACCTTTTCCCGTCTTTGCGAGGTTTACTTCGAGCGTTTCCTTTCCCGCTCTGAGGGATAAATAACGCACGGTGGCGACTCTCCTGTCAAACCGGCGCCGATTTTCGCAGTAGCGACAGCTGGCGACTCTGCTGGGGATTTATAGCATCTAGGGACTTTTCCCATCCCTTATGCTGGGACCGTTTCCCATCCCCTACGCGAGTCAATCCTAGCGCTTGGGTGTTCATTTGTTGGGTGTTGTGCATATGTGTTTTACCTTTCTGCACTTTACTTTTCCGTACCTTTACCTTTCCGCATTTATTTTCCAGCATTATATTATTATGATTATTGCTGTGGGAGAGGGATGTTGCTATGAGTGAGAAGCCGGACCTGGGCTTGAGTATGCACCTAGATATAGTTGTGGAGAGTAGTAGACGAACCTGTCTGCTGAGCAGGCACAGTTCCCTACGAAATCTACGCTCAGACGAGATTCTCGCAGAGGTGCTCCTTTCCGGTCCTGAGGATATGAGGGGAGTCCAGACGTGAGGATTGTCGACTCTAGGGACCGATCATTTGGAAGTCAGCTAAGTGAGGCCTCTTCATGACTCGATGATGCCACTCCTTCTGGGAATCGTATCGTCGTTCATGAAAGTCTGTGACGCTGATGACCGCATAGGATGCCGTACCTTTGTCCGTGGATTAGGTCTATCATACCTGTGAGGGGGATTGGGTTATTGCAGGAAAACTGGCCTTCAGAAACCATGATTCAGTATTTGTCAGACGGTGTTCTTGATTCATCTCCAGGTGTGTTGTCTGGGTCAGATGGGTTTCTTATCTGAGGTTGATGCTATTATCAGATGGTTTTCTCGTCAGATACAGAGGTTCAGATGGTTTTCTTACCAGGGGATTGATATTTTTAGTATCAGATGATAGTTAGTGTCATGAGGTTCTAGTGACCGTGGTGGTTTACTGTTCTTGATCACAGAGATGTTCCTCTTCAGGCTACAGCATAGCCCCTGTGTTCACAGATTGCATTATTTATCATACTGCATCATTGCATTACCATTTTGCATCCAACTAACGTGTGTGTATTGCAGGTACATATTTTCCCTCCCAGTTCCGGTGTTTGTTTCCTAGCAAGACATGGAAGCCACGAAGAGAGTGTTGCCCTACAAATTCCCATCTCCAGATATCAGTCTGTTGTTAGAGTTGATTACTATTGCTAAGAAGAGGGTAATGGGTGACTTTAGAAAGATATATGGGAGGATTCTGACCTATGTTTATCAGCCATCGGCCTATGAGATCAGCGGCATTTATACCCTGTTACAGTTTTATGATGCGGAGCTCAGGTGTTTCGTATTTCCTGACTTTGTTTTGGCTCCTACCCTGGAGGAGTATTCTGCACTCTTGGATATACCTATCCGCGAGCAGATGCCTTTCTATCGTACGGACACTGAGCCTAATCTGGCTGAGCTTTCTGCCATCCTGTACTTAAGAGAGTCTGAGCTGACTGGGAAGATGATCAGAAGAGGAGATGTGTGGGGATTCCCGTTGGATGTCTTGGTGGAGAAGGCTCGGGAGTATGCCCAGAAGGGTGGCTGGGTTGTTTTTGACGTCATCCTTGCTGTATGTGTTTATGGCATCGTGTTGTTCCCGAACATTCCTGATTTTGTTGACTCAGATGCTTTCTATATTTTGGCTGCGAAGAACCCAGTTCCTACTTTGCTGGGAGATATCCACCATTCAAATCACTACCAGAATGAAAAGCGGCGAGGAAGGAATGTGTCTTGTTGTGTACCTCTCCTGTGCAGGTGGTTCACCAGTCATATGCCTAAGTCAGGACCTTTTGTCACCTCTATTGATTCTCTAGGATGGCCCGAGCGCTTGATGGGGTTGACTGCCGAGAATGTGGTGTGGGTCAACGAAGAGGTATTCGGAGTTGAGGTCATACTCAAAGGCGAAGGATTCCCGAATGTTCCGTTAATAGGAAGGAAAGGGTGTATCAACTACAACCCTTCCTTATTGATCAGGCAATTTGGGTATGCACCTCAGGGAGCGCCGAAGCCAGAGGAGATACAGGAATCTCTGTATCTCACCGGGGCAATAGGGAAAGAGATGTTGACCAAGCTTGAGAAGGCATGGAAGAACTTGCACAAGAGGGGGAAGCCTTCAGGTAGCAGAAGGGATACTCGAGCTCCTGGCCCGTATGTGGAATGGATTCGTGAGCGAGCTACGAAATTCCTTATGCCTTATCCAGCGGTTCAGCCATTGCATCCTTCTCCGGTGGAGGAGCCCACCACTGCGGACATACAGGTATACAAGCAACTGATGGCGGAGAAAGAAGAGCTAGCAAAGGCTAAAGAGGCTTTAGAGAAAGAGAATGCCCAGCTTCGCCATGAAAAGATTGAAACAGGATATTTTTCTAAGCAACAGGCCGAAACTCTGAAACATCTGAAGACTACGTTATTGGAATTGACTGAAACCAAGAAGCGTCTGGAGTTAGATGTAGACTCAGTTAGCAGTGTACTGGCTACTAAGAAGCAAGAGCTGGAAAGGGCCTACACGAAGCTAGCTAAGTTCAGAGAGCACTGGGATCTCACTATGGCCAAGCGCAAAGGACGGGAAGAAGAGCTAAAGACACAGGTTGCTCAGTTAGAAGAACAGGTCAAAGTGAAGACTGAAGAGCTTGAAGAAGAAGCATGCCGCCGATACGAGGCCGAGCGCAAACTGATTGATGCCATGAAAAATTTGGAAGATTTTCAGCATAGAGCAGATGCCAAGAGACCCAAACCTGGGGATGGTGCCAATGATAAGGCTTGGGAAGACTTTGTCAGAGACATCCAGGGGACGGTCAGAAAAAAGGATCAGCTGATAGAAGGTTTGATTTATCGACCGGATCACGCAGAGACGAAGAAGATGGTCGAGGACTTCCGCAACCGTACCCGTACTTGATTTTTCTCTTGTATTCTGTTGTGTTGAGATCATCACCAGGCATGTTGGCTGGGATCCTCCTTTATCATATCAGCTGTATGGAGCATAGTTATGTAACATCTTAACAAGACTGATATTCCAATAAATATATGAGGGTTTTTCTAAATATTGTCTTTATGGTTTATCTCGTCTTGCTACCACTGACACTGGAATTGGAGGGGAAATATCTCCAATGCACACATGCACGTTAGCATTTTTATTTCTGTCTGCATAAATCATATTGCATAGCATTATTATAGCAGGCCAGAGCACTTATCCAGCCTTTGTTTTCACCAGAGGGTGATTCTCGGGGGATTGTTTGAGGCAAGAGTGGAGTGTTGAAGACGACCAAGGGGCTGAAGCAGATTTGAGCAGAATCAAGCAGTGTAGTCAGCTACAGGTAATTGGTAGCTATGTCTGAAGGCAATTTCCAGGCCCCTAACACTTTGACAGGGTTTACTATGACGTCCCACCCTCAGTATGATTCTATGGAAGGCTTCCCGCAAGCGAACAACGTTACTGCAGACCAAGTTGTACAGCCTACTGTCCAGAACCGAGATCGACATGAGCAGTTCGTTGCCCGAAATGAGCGTCCTCCTCCTGTTAACAATCAAGGGGTTGCTTTCCCTGTGATGAATTACCGAAGAGATATTCCAATGGCCGGGATGGTAGATCCAAGAGCTCTTGAAAATGGTAGAAGACTCCGAGCGTTGGAAGAAGGAATGAAAGCCTTGGAATTGAAAGATGCTGTTAACCTGGAGGCTGTAGACATGTGTTTGGTTCCTGATCTGGTGTTGCCTTACAAGTTCAAAGTGCCGAAGTTCGAAAAGTACACGGGAGATAGCTGTCCGAAGCTGCATTTGATGATGTTCTGTCGAAGGATGACTTCGTTTGTGCGAAATGACAAGTTGATGATCCATTGCTTTCAGTATAGCCTGACTGGGGCATCCTTGAGGTGGTATGTGCAATTAGAGAGTAATCAGATCCGATCATGGGCGGATTTAGCCAGAGCTTTCATGAAGCAGTACGATTACAACCTGGATTTGGCTCCTAGTCTCGTACATCTGCAAGAATTGTCTCAGGCGGAGAATGAATCATTCAGAGGGTATTTGCGAAGATGGAAAGAATTGGCTGCTAGTGTTCAACCACCGCTTCCGGAAAGAGAAATGGTTGACATCTTCTTGGGTACTCTGAAAGGCCATTATTTTGACAAATTGTTCGGTTGCACAAACTTTGTGGGCCTGATGAGAATGGGAGAGCTTGTTGAGAGAGGACTCAAGAGTGGAAAGTTTCGAGATGTTCTTTATGTCACAGTTAATAAGAACGAGTCGGTTGTCAGTTCTCAAGAAGAATGGGAAGAAGGAGATGACGCCATCTCAGAATCTCTAGCATCTCAGGATCGGTTTTCAGACACTTCAAGTCAACGGTCATCCTATCGCCGATCACGTCAGCACGCCCCACGAAGACCAAGGAAACCTGAAAGGCAGTTTACTCAGCTACCGGTGTCGTACAGTCAGTTGTTGCCAGATCTGGTCAGAAGTGGATTGATAGTGCCGAAAGAGACTAAGCCGGTGATTCCACCGTATCCTCCAGGTTTTGATGCCAGTGCCCGCTGTGAGTACCATGTTGGGGCACAGGGGCATTCAACTAATGATTGTAAGGTGTTTAGAAGCCAGATTCCGGATCTGTTAGACTCTAACCGGATTTGCATCACGCCTCAGGGTTTTGTTCAGATTAATGATTCTCCATTATCCAGTTGTGTGGGTTCGTCAGTTAATGTCATGGAAGACTCCTCAGGAAGTGTGTGCTCTGAAGATTGTCAATCGGAGAGTTCAAATGGGCATGGGAGATGTTTCTAGAGGTTTCTGTGCCGGGTGTCGCATCTGTTTTCTCTGCCTAACCCGTTTAGCTTTTGTGCATTAGTATTTGCTGACCACCACCAGGATTGTTGGCTGGGGTCATGGTATTCGTACTCATTTGTGCTTACGGGTTGCTTTTGTTGGTTGTACGTATGTGGGAGATGTTCGTCTGCGTGCTTATAGCTTGAGTTTCTCTTTATCTTGTATCGAATATGTGTTTGCTTTCTGCATTGAGTTATCATTTAACAGGTACATCAGAACCGTGGGTCTTATTTCCTCGTCGTCCAGTTTGTTGCAGGAATTCCTTCAGAGATATGGAACAGAATCAGTTTGAATTGATTGAAGTCCGAAGCCAGCTGGGGCAGATGATGAGAGACATGCAAGATATGCGTCTGGAGCAGAAGATCCTCAAAGAGGAAAATGGTCAGCTGAAGACCCAAATGAGCCTGATCATGGAAGTAGTCAAGAATGTGCTTAGGAAAGAGGATGATCAACTATTCGAAGCCGCAGTGAAGAAGCTCGTGCCACCGGTGCCTGTGGAACCTGAGCAGCAGCAACAGAGGGTGCATCCGGCTCCACGGAGGATTCAGGAGGGGAAGCCAAAGAGAATATTTGAGGCGCCGCCTACAACATATGCTGAGCTCTTGCAGACTTTATTGAGGTTTAATCTGGTTGAAAAGAGAACGTTGGAACCACCAACGAGAGTGCTTCCTCATGGGTACGATGCCAATAAGCAATGCGAGTTTCATTCTGGGGCACTCGGACACGACATCGAGGGTTGTCATGCTTTTAAGCACAATGTTCAAGACCTGATTGACTCGCACGATATTGAATTCACACCGAGCGGTGTAGCTGTACGTATTGCTCCTATCCCAGTTGATGCTAAGATGGTGGATGTTTCTAAAGCTGCAGTAGGTCAGAAACGTATCCTGGACTCCGTGGTGTCAGAATCTCCAGGCCCACAACTGTTGCCTATTCCTGGGGCAGATCTGAGAAAGAAAATGGCTAAGCATAAGGAGGGCTTTAATCAGTACAGTGAAAGTCAAGAAACCGATGTTGTATTTGCTACGAAGGGTGTTCAACAGTCAACCCAGTACCAGCCACAACAGCAACGGTCTCAACAGTCGAAAAGGCAGCAACATCCCAATCAGCGAAAAGCTCAAAATCAGAAGCCATTGAGGGTATTTAAGGTGCCTCCGATGCCGTATGCCGAACTTCTTTAGATGTTGCTACGATTGCAGTTGGTTGAGAAGAGGAAGTTAGCCCCGATGACAGGTACGCCTCCAGCAGGTTATGATATCAAGGAGCGCTGTGATTTCCATTCAGGAGCACAGGGGCACAACATTAAAGATTGTCTGTCCTTCAAGCACAAAGTGCAGGATCTACTTGATAGTGCAGCAATCAGCTTCGGGAAGGAAGGTCCCAAAATCATCTGAATGAAGGAGAAGGGGCTCTACAATCTGGTTGGGTCGTTGAAAGCAGATCAGGACAACATCAAAATTGTCTCTAATAACTGATTGCGAAGATAGCTGGTTCAGCAGCAGGACAGATGTGAAAGCCCGGTTCTCGGAAGCTAGCGTTTTTCTTGTTTTATCTTGTCATGTCTTTACATTTGTAGTTTCTTTCCTGTTAATTTGCAATCTTGTTTGTAAAACTTGTTGTTTTCATTCAATTGATGATAATGAAATAAATATGCATGTTTTGATTAAATCCATTCGTGTTCACTAATCGTTTTTACAAACGGCCAACGCCTGGTTAAGAGGAATCTGGGGAGGATGACGAAAATGAACGACATGCAACTTCCGATATTGTATGCTTTTGAAATAAAACCTGCTGATGATGTACAGGCATTGTTTCAAATCCCTAAACACCGGAGTTATAAGGAAGATAATCCCTTGTCAACCCCTTTGAGCCTAGTAGTAGGAGTTCTTTCTGAAAACGAAAAACCCTCAATCTTAACCTGGGGCAGGGTAGGTGTTAGCTAATTTGACCGAGCGTCCAAATTGCAAAAGGACTGTCCGTTCGAGGATCAATCACACCCCTAGAGGTCGTGCCTAAAAGACCACAATGGTTCAATCAAGAGTGGGGCAGTCACATCATTCCCCAAAGAGTCAGACAATCAGTGTCACACAACTCGTTCGAAAAAAGAGAAAGAGAAAAAACTCAAAAGCCCGCTAAGTCAAGAAAACTTCAAAACAAATGACTTAGGCAAAAAATGAGGGCATCCCGCTGGACTTAAAGAATCAAAAGAAACTCAAAAGAGTCAGTCCAGGCAAAAGTTAGGGGTATGAAAAAAAAGGATGAAAAGGATCAAAAGAAAAATCCTCAAAGGAAATACGAGTCGTGTGACCTCAAATGTCAAAGACGAAAGAGTGCGTGGCTGTCACTCTAAAATCCAAAAGTTTCTCGAACTATCACTCCTATCTTTCGTCCTCTGAGAGGTGAGCGCTAAGGTCAAATTAGCTGAACGTAGGATGGGAGAACATCAAGGAGAGTGGGTGGGTTAAAACAAACTTTGAGCCTTTATCCTTTCCTTCAAAACCGTGAACCTGACCATGTTACAACCTTCAAAAGTCCTAATTGAAGCAGGTTGTTTCGAAAGCATACTTCGGTAAAGGTCGCGTCGATTCTGACTCATGAAGGGGTTCTTCTTACCATGTTGGTACCAGTGTTGATATTCTTGATAAATGTTTTGTGCATTTTTATGCCATAAACTGTTTTTGCTTATTCCCAGGGAACAGATTGGATGTCAAAGCTGTCATATGTGTTGCATTAATATGTCTTTTACGCAAAACAACTTGTTTTACTTGCGAGTAAGCGCTTGACAGCAGAAAAGTTTCCTACAGTGGAAAGTACGGTCAGGATAGAATGTAGAGCGCCTGAATGTTCCGAGAGTAGGGGCAAGCTATTATTGTGATCCCCAGTCAAGTCAGCCTTTTAAAGTCAGTTATCCTGGGGCAATCAGGTTGAGATCCGGTGAGCACGCCGTAGTCAGAAGGTACTGCTCTAGATCAGCTAATCAGGGGCAAGGTCATTGCAGTCAGGGGCAGGCCATCTTAAGAGCGCAGAGGTTGTTCTTTATTCGAGGAGCATTTGATGTGAAGCATCTCTCCGAAGTTCAGAACGCCGGGGCATGTCATATCAGACCATCAGGGCTCAGATTTTCAGATTTCTTTTCGAGGACTATCCCCACAGAGGTCCCGCAGGCTGGGGCATATCAGAAGCGAAAGGATTGGTCTTCTCCGTATCAGCAGGGTCATTCAGAGTTATTCGAGCAAATTCAGTCGATTTTCGAGAGCGAGACGAATGCGGGAAGTCGTGTTACTATCCCTTGACTATTCAACTAAAAGGCTGCGTATTCAGACAGAATGTTGTCCAGCGTCAGTTGTACCTGACCCATCACAGATAGCCTAAAAGGTCAAGTCCAGGTTGGCGATCACTGTGAGGTCCATCCGTGTTGGCGCATCGGTTTCCAAATCCAATTTTCGGCAATACGCGGGAAGACTCCCTCTATTTTCCCCAGCAAAGTCCAATTTTTCATTGGTACGGGTGAGCTATCCCCAAAGGAGTCCAATCATATTCAGCACATCTGTTATTTCACAGCGGAGCTATATTCCCTAGCAGGGTATTACTTTGTCGAGGTGTTCGGTTAAGTTCCCAATATCCCCAGCGGAGTTGATTTCACTCTTCCAGCATTTATTTTGCTGGAATAATCCTGTGATATCCGGTTTATCCCTAGCGGAGTTGGCTTCGTCTTCAGCATTTATGTTGCTGAAGTGGTTTTCTGTACCTAGCTCTCTCCAGCAGCTCGAGCCTGCATTAGCATATTGCATGCATCATCATATTTGCATCATACTTGTATGTCATTTTCAAAATGCGTAGCATTTCCATCCTGAATGGAGCATTACGCCATAGAAAGATTAAAGCATATGCATATGCATACGAAGCATAAGTCAGGTTTTCTACCAGCCTCACATGGCGCGTGAATTACTCTGTGATCAGTTCAGGGGCATTTATCCAGCAGCAGTGTTCAGACGATTCAGCGGTTTATTTGTATCTCAGATCATACAACAGTTATGCTTTGATCAGTCGGTCATCTGGTATCGGCAGACTTTTCTTCCCGTCAATTCATATTGACGATGTGTTCCCCCAATAAGTGGATTTCTCCGTCCATCATTAGACGTCTTGAGTTTGAACGTGGTTTTCTTTCCGTCTATCCTTAGACGATGTGAAGTTGCGGGTGATTGCAGTAGGGTTTCAAGAAGGGGTTTCTCCAGGATATGCTTTTCTTCCCGTCTATCAGTAGACGATGTGAAGTTTTGGGTGATTTTCAGTGGGGTTCAAGACGGGGTTTCTCTAGCAAGTGGTTTTTCTTTCCGTCTATCAGTGGACGATGTGAAGTTTCAGGTTATTGTTCAGCGGGTTTCTTATTGTCGGGTCATACGGATGGGGTGTTTCCCCAGCGAGTCTTCTCCGGCTATCTTCGATTGTTGAGGGGTTTCAAAATGATATTTCGGATAGTGGTTTTCTTTCTATTATGTGGATGAGATGACGTTTCAAGAGGGACTTTTCTGACCGTCAATCCTTATTGATGTCGAGGCTCTTCGAAGAATGTTCAGTTTTCGTGATTGTCAATTCTTATTGACGACATGGTTCTTTGAAGGTGGTTTTCTTCCCGCCGGTCCATACTGACGATGTGGCCCCTTCAAGGATATTGATCTTTCCATCAATTCCCGTAGACAGAAGGATTCTGAAATTCGAGGGATGGTGTTGAATTGCGTTTGGCTTTCTTTCCGTCTACCCTTAGACGATGTGAGTATGGAGATTAATGGTGTCTTGTCGTCTACCCTTAGACGATGTGAGTAGCGATCAGAATTTCTTTCCGTCTATCCTTAGACGATGTGAGTATGGAGATTAATGGTGTCTTTCCGTCTATCCTTAGACGATGTGAATATTGATTTGTTTCATCAATCAGGATGATTCCGTCTACCCTTAGACGATGTGAGTATGGAGATTAATGCTTTCTTTCCGTCTATCCTTAGACGATGTGAGCATGGAGATTAATGGTGTCTTTCCGTCTATCCTTAGACGATGTGAGTATGGAGATTATGAATGTCTTTCCGTCTATCCTTAGACGATGTGAGCATGGAGATTAATGGTGTCTTTCCGTCTATCCTTAGACGATGTGAGTATGGAGATTATGAATATCTTTCCGTCTATCCTTAGACGATGTGAGTATGGAGATTATGAATGTCTTTCCGTCTATCCGTAGACGATGTGAGCATGGAGATTAATGGTGTCTTTCCGTCTATCCTTAGACGATGTGAGTATTGAATTTTTCCTTCAAGAGGTGGGTATCTTTCCGTCTATCCTTAGGCGATATGAGTATTGGTGTTTCCTCCATTCAGGGTGTCTTCCCGTCCATCTTTGGACGATGTGAGTATATTTCTCTTCCCACCTATCAGTAGGCAATGTGAAAGGATCAGGTGTTTTGTTGCAACCCTCAGTTTGGTTATATAGGGTATCACAGGTAATTGGCATTCAAATCAGGAGTTCCTTATCAGATGATTGATCAGTTTGTTGCCGTAATGACTGGATTCGTTTCAGGATTTTATTCCCCAAGCAGTTTACAGTATATGCCCGCGGTTGGCAAATTTTCGGGTTTTATTTGTATTTAACCGTCTCGTACCTCTGAATGTTTGAAGGCTGAGCGCTCTTCAAACCTTTCAGGTTCAAGTCGCTTGAATAGGGGCAGCTGTTGCACCCTAAAATTTGACCAACCGGTTCTCCTATCTGACTTGTGGTTTAATTTCATATTCGCAAATCAGACGCATGATATTTGTGCACAGACAGAGGATATCAGGGTTACAGCTTGGTTTTCGTCTATCAGATATGGCAGACCCAGTCCAGATCATCAGGGTTTTATTTTCGGGAAATTGTGCGCTCCTCGGTGATTTTTAGCTTGCATAGTGATTTCGGGATATTCTGATACCAGGGGTTCTCTGTTCGATTCGATCTGGCCTCGTGCGCTCTTTTATGGTGGTCATTTGCATTTGTCTGCATTTTCAGGGTTTAATAGCTTTCTGCGAATTTTAAATAGGCTTTAGGATTTTTTTTAGGATTAAATAGATTTTTTTTAGAATTTTAAATAGCTTAAATCTCTTTTTAGAATTTTATATAGATTTTTAAATAGATTTAATAGTTTTTTTATTATTTTTAGAATATAATAGGTTTTAAAATTGTTTTTAATTGTTTTTATAATAATAAAGAAAAAAGGGGAATATAGATTTTTCTTTTATGTTAATAGGAATTTTAATAGTTTTTAATAGAAATAATAGAGTTTGTGTTAATGGAGCTTTAATCTTTTAATAGATTTTTCTTATTAGTTTTAAATAGGATTTTAATAGTTTTAAATAATATTAGAGATTAAATAGAGATTATTAGAATTTTATTAGTTGTAGTTTAATATAGGTTTAAGTAGATATTAATCACCTTTTAGATTTAACTAGGATTTAATCTTTTAGTTAGGGTCATTTGAGTTCATTTAGTTAATTGTTTTAGAGTTAGTTAGGTTTAATTTTTGATTAATTTTTAATTAGGTCTAAGCATTTCAATTCAGAATTATTAATCAGTTTTTTTTAGTTTTTTTAGGGTTTTTTGATCATTATTTCGTATGGGCCCAGGAGGCATTGTTTTTGAAGGCCCAAAGTCTTTGCAATCCGTTTTTGTCCGTTTTGTCCACAGAAAGTGACACTTGTCACTATAAGAGTGACGCCACACGTCCACATCAGACCCCACCACCTCACAATCTCCCTCAGCTCAGAATCCCACACGCGTCCCACTCAGACCCACACGCGTCCCACTCACATCCTCACGCCTGCCACTTGTCACGCCCTCAAGCCTCACCGGAACCTCGTCGCCGGCCATGCATCCGCCCTGAACCACCACACCGCCGGCCACCCTAACGCCTTCCGTCCACCGCAACAGCTCGTCGGAGCTAGTTTTCTACCCAAAAATTCCCAGAAACATTTCCTTCTTCGTCTTCCTCCTCCGTCCACCTTCATCACTACCCCACCGGAAAACCTAAACACCGCCGGAAACTTCATACAATTTTCCAGATCATCAAATCTCCATCGCGTCTCAAGAACAACTTTCCCAGAACATCATCAAACATTCATCGTTCATCTGGAATTTCCAGAAATCTCCATCAACCAACGAACACGATCCGTCAACAACTTTCGAAGAAGATCCTCGTGGTTCGTCCTCCCTCGTCAAGATATTCAAAGATCTTTTGAAGATCTTCCTCAGAATATCCAAGCAACTCAAAGGACCTTCAAGATCTATCAGCTTCAGAATCATCGTCTTCATCAGTTCTTGAAGTTTTCTTCCCAGATCTTCATAGAACTCGTTGAGTTCTTCACTGTTTGCCCAGAAATCTTCGAGCGAGCTTCAACGTTTCCTTCAAGACCTCTGCGAGCCCATTCAGTAGTCAAGAAAACGTCAAGATCTTCTTCTCTCTCGGCGATCTTCATTGAGCCTTCAAGGGATCCCAGAACTTCATCGTCTCAGGTTTGTTCCCTTCACACAGCCTCCATTGTTGTTCGTGTACTGATGTAGATTTTCTGGTTTTGAGAGTTATGGTTTAGTGATTAGTTGGTGGGGGATTAATCTGAGCGAATGTGTTTGAGGATTCAGAGGGGAGTTTCAGAGAAGGTTTGTGTGAGGAAGATGAGAGGAGCGACGGCTAGGGTTAGTTTCGTATGATGAACAGTGACCAGAGAGTTGAGAAGGGAGATAGGTTTTTGTTCGTTGGTTAATTGGGTTAGGGTTAGGGTTTGGATAAGGCCCAAGCGTGCTTTGCTGAAACACTCCCCGTTTACTCTTTCACCCCCCCTGCGAGAGAGAGATAGGATGGATTCTGATGGGCTTAGTACAAATCCTGCTATCCACACCCCCCGTACGTAAGCCCAATGAAGAATAACATGACAAACTTGCTTACTGCACCCCTCACGCGTTTTTTTTCCTTTTGTTCATTTTTCAGTGAGATTATGATAGTGGGCCTGCACCTTCTGCTTTTCGCACCCCTGTGTTTGGGCCTTAGGTTGAAGACAACTTGGATACATGCTGTTTGAACCCCCCCTCCCATTTTATTCCAATTTTGTTTTTTAATTTCTTTTAATATTTTCTTGCTCTTGTATAATTCATAAAAAAATGAAAATGATTGATTTTTAATTTCTTGTTTTTCCTACCACCTCATAATAATGTCTAGAAAATTGTATAAAAATAAAAATGCCATTTTATTTTTGTTTGATATTTTTAGCATATTTTCCATTTCAATGACTTTTTTTAATATCTTTTAGTGCATGCATATTAGTAGAAAATTCATAAAAAATAGTAGGTTCGATCAAATAATTTCATTCTTTTTTCTGTAGACTCGTAATTCAATGTAGAATTTTATAGTACAAAAACATTAGCTTAATCATGCATTTTAATTTTAATTGCATTTTTTGCATTGTTATTGATATTGAATAATTGGTTTGTGGATATGTCTGCTTTGTTGATTTTAGTTCTTTCATCTGGTAATGAATTTTGCTCTGATTTTTTAGTATGTTGTACTAGAGCCATGTAGGTTCCCCTTAGATTTTTGATAGATTTTTGTAGGGTGTTCTGTTATTTTTTTGTCTGAGCTTGAGGATAGGAGAAGTCTTGATGGCTTATGACTTTGAAGTTCAACTGTGGTTGAACTTCAGAGATAGTTTCTTGTGGTTTGGTGATCTGTGGTTTCTTCTTGAAGATGGGGGATGGATGAAGTCCTGTTGGAGCTTGCAAGGATGCGGTGGATTGAGGCTTAGTCTAGGAGCTTGTTCCCTGTTTGTGAGGTTTGAGATCCTGAAGTTTGAGGGAAATTTATGGTACTTTCCTGAGGAAGGCACTATGAATGACTTTCATTCTTTCTTCTCACCTCTTTCGTAAGTATCCAATGATGTCGGAGCCTTCATGTGAGTTTAGTTTCTCCTGAGGAGGAATGTAAACTGATCACAGTTGTCGAGCCGCATGGGATACGATTCCTAAGTGGAAGCCTCCTAGTACTCTCCTGAGGAAGGTCCTATGGGTCTGCTCACTTAGTTCCTCTAGTTCATCTAGGATTTCTTAAGTATCCAATGATGTCGGAGCCTTCATGTGAGTTTAATTTCTCCTGAGGAGGAATGTAAACTGATCACAGTTGTTGAGCCACGTAGGATACGATTCCTAAGTGGAAGCCTCCTAGTACTCTCCCGAGGAAGGTCCTATGGGTCTGCTCACTTAGTTCCTCTAGTTCATCTAGGATTTCTTAAGTATCCAATGATGTCGGAGCCTTCATGTGAGTTTAATTTCTCCTGAGGAGGAATGTAAACTGATAACAGTTGTTGAGCCACGTAGGATACGATTCCTAAGTGGAAGCCTCCTAGTACTCTCCTGAGGAAGGTCCTATGGGTCTGTTCACTTAGTTCCCTTAGTTCAGATAGGATTTCTCAAGTATCCAATGATGCCGGAGCCTTCATGTGAGTTTAGTTTCTCCTGAGGAGGAATGTAAACTGATCACAGTTGTCGAGCCGCATAGGATATGACTCCTGAGTGGTGACCTCCTGGTACCTTCCCGAGGAAGGCACTATGAGTTTGTCTGCTTAGGTCCCTTTCTTTGGTAAGCTTGTTCTGAAGCTTGGAGACTGGGATTGATTCCTCTTGCTTAGGGTTTTGATTAGAGTTTTGCTTAGATCTTTGCTTAAGGTGTTGCATAGGGTTGTGTTTAGAGATAGATTAGGGGCTTGTTTCAGGTTTTGTTTAGGGGCCCTGCTCAGGGTTAGTCTCTTTGTGTTGTTTGACTCGTGTGGTGTTGTGTTGCATTAGACTTAGGAATTCATCTAGATAGTTCTGAGGTAGGTGCATCTTAGAAGTAGGCTTTGTGGGCATGAGAAGTTGAGGTGGTCCTCCTTTTGCCTGTTTGTTATTGAGTGGCTTTGCTTGTTGGTATTTGGTAGAGCTGAGCTCCCTTACCTCTGTGGTTTGCGGCCTTTGTGCCTTGATTGTTTAGTTGTTGCATTCATGCATATTTCCGATATTTCTTTACTTTGTAGTATTTCCCGTTTGCCGTTTAGTCCTGTTGCCATGATCCCTTAGGAGCTCTGACTTCTACGCTGTGGAGTCGTTATGATAGACATTAGGATGGTCAACCAGGCATGATAGCAGTAGGTAGATTCCCCTTTTTCAGCTATAGTTTTAGGGTGTCTTTTCCCTTTCCTTTCAGTAGGAGCTTTTGAGTAGCTTGTGTCGTAGTTAGCCGAACTACAGCTGCTCTGATTCCTCGTACCAGACGAAGATATGTAGGCATAGGATGCGATATCCTAGCGAGCACACTAACAACTAACCTTTTGTTCTCTCGCGGCTGTGCGATCGAGACTTTCCCGCTGACGACTGATTGTTACCCTTTTCTCTTGACCGAGTGCATTAGAGACCAGATCGTAGTTGTAGGTTCCCGAACCTTTGAAACCAGTTTGTTTTCTCACTGCTGTGTGAGAGCCCCTGATTAGCCGTAGTTAGTCGAACTACGTTTGCTCTGATCTTCCATGCTGTGTGGAAGTACGTAGGCACAGGACGCGATGTCCTGGCGAGCAACTTTTTCCCCGTTTAGACGTAGGTAGTCGAACTACGTTGACTCTGACTTTCCCATTGCACGAGGGAGTACGTAGGCCCAGAACACCGTATGTTCTGTCGAGTCCTGTCCTTTTATTTTCTTTTCAGACTGACCATTAGCGTAGATAGATAAAAACACCCCTTTCCTTATAAACACCAAGCGTGGATCCCATCGAGTACGATGGACGTGAGGGGTGCTAATACCTTCCCCTTGCGTAACCGACTCTCGAATCCAGGTTTTGGTTGCGATGACCATACCTTTTCCCGTCTTTGCGAGGTTTACTTTGAGCGTTTCCTTTCCCGCTCTGAGGGATAAATAACGCACGGTGGCGACTCTCCTGTCAAGCCGGCGCCGATTTTCGCAGTAGCGACACTAATCATAGCATACATTAAAGAGCCTATAGCTCTTGAATATTGGAGTTGATCCACAAGCTTACCTGTATTTGGCATAAGCTTTGCTCCCGGATCCATGGGAGTACTTATTGGAGAACAATTTTCATAATTGAACTTCTTGAGTATTTTCTCAATGTAATGAGATTGCGTAATTACAATCCCCTTATTCTCCCGTTTAATCTTGATACCAAGAATAACGTCCGCTTCTCCCATATCCTTCATGGAGAACTTTGATGACAAGAAATTCTTCGTTTTATCAATTTGATTTTGGTTGATGCCAAAGATCAACATGTCATCAACATATAGACAAATGAAAACTCATTTACCGGGTGTATCAAATTTGCTATATACACATTTGTCATCTTGGTTTAGAATGAAACCATTAGACAAAACAACCTCATCAAACTTTTGATGCCACTGTTTCGGAGCTTGTTTCAGCCCATACAATGACTTAACTAGCTTACACACTTTATGCTCATTACCAGGCATTACAAATCCTTCAGGTTGCTTCATATGCACTTCTTCTTCCAAATCACCATTCAGAAATGCTGTTTTGACATCCATTTGATGAATCACTAGATTATGAATAGCCGCCAAGGCAATCAACAATCTAATAGTAGTGATACGGGCATTTGGAGCATAGGTATCAAAGTAATTAATCCCTTCCTTTTGTCTGAAGCCTTGGATAACTAATCTAGCTTTAAACTTGTCAATTGTACCATCGACTTTCGTCTTCTTTTTGAAGATCCATTTGCAACCCAATGGTTTGCAGCCTGGTGGTAAATCAGATAATACCCAAGTAATATTTTCCATGATAGAACCAATCTCTTCATCAATTGCTTCTTTCCAAAAAATAGAATCTCGAGATTTCACAGCTTCATCATACGTTCTTGGATCCTCCTCTATACTATAGCAATAATAGTATTGAGCATCAATCTGATCCTTCGATCCCTCAACTAGATATAGTTGAAAATCAGATCCATAAGATCTAGGTTTTCTGGCTCTTTTGCTCCTACGAGGTTCAACTGTCTCACTTGGCACATGATCATCCCTTAGAGATTCATCTGAATTAGGTATAAAGTCCTTTGGTCTAGGTATAGAAGAGAAACAATTCTCATTAAATATGGCATCTCTCGATTCTATAATCGTGTTAATAGAAATTGAGTCATTAGGTTCTATAACATAAAACCTTTAGGCCTTGGAGTGCTCAGCATATCCAACAAAGATGCAAGCTACACCCTTTTCACCCAAAGTTTTCCTTTTTGGGTCCGGGAGTCTAACCACGGCCCTACAGCCCCAAACACGTAGAAATGTTAAGTTGGGTCGTTTCTTATACCAAATTTCATATGGGGTAGTTTTGTTCCTTTTATTAGGAACCCTATTTAACAAATAGCAAGCCGTTAACATAACTTCTCCCCAAAACCCTTCACTCAAACCAGAGTAAGATAACATGGCATTCACCATTTCTTTAAGAACTCTATTTTTCCTTTCAGCCACACCATTTTGTTGAGGTGTATAAGGTGTCGTAGTCTCATGAATGATCCCTAAGGATTGGAAAAATACAGGATCATAATATTCACCACCTCTATCTGTACGTAATGTTTTAATCAACACACACTATTGCACTTCAACTTCAGTTTTATAAATTTTGAATTTATCTAAGGCTTCGTCCTCAGAGTGCAACAAATAAACATAGCAGAATCTAGATGCATCATCTATGAAAGTGACAAAATAATTTTTATGCCCTAATGATGGAGTAGCATGCAAATCACATAAATCACTGTGTATTAACTCAAGAATGATAGATTTCTTTCTTATACTTTTAAAAGGCTGCCTAGTTATCTTTGTTAACATGCAAGTTTTACATTTTTCTACATTTTTATCAAAGACATGAATTAAATCATCTTTAGACATTTCATGCATTCTTTTATAATGAACATGTCCTAGACGAGCATGCCATAACGATGAATTGATAATATTCGAAGAGGACATAAAAACAGAACCAGAACTATTAGGAACTCCATTCAAATTCATCATAAAAATACCATTATTATAATATCCAAATCCTACAAACACACCAGACTTCGATAATACATATTTATCGGATTCACACACTTGCTTGTATCCAAGCTTATTTAATACAGGACCAGAAATTAAATTCTTATGTAATTTAGGAACATACAAAACATTAAACAAAGTAATAGTCTTTCCAGAACTGAATTCTAGCACCACGTTTCCTTTTCCTTCAACGGGAGCGAAGTGATCATCTCCCATGTAGAGGACATAACCATCTTCCATTAGAACAAAAGTTTTGAACCAAAAACGATCCTTGCAAACATGTGTTGTGGCGCCAGAGTCAATCCACCACGCGATAGCATCATCCTGCACATAAAATGCTTCAGAATTTAGTGAAACCGAATGTTTAATGAAACTATTCAGATCACGAATTGATTTCTGACCTTGGTTTTCGGATTGGTCCTTAGACCCGTTTTTTGAACCACTTGCATTCACATTATCGTGCCTTTTTCCGGAACGACAATCCTTTTTGAAGTGGCCTGTTTTGCCACACTTCCAGCATTCTAGTTTCGGTTTCTTGTTAGCACCGAAACTGTTGTTTTTGTTCTTGAAAGCATGCTTCTTTCCTTTATTTTTGTTGTTATTGTTCTTACCACCCTCTTCGACCATATTAACCGACCATCATGCGCTCTTAGAGATTCTTCTATGCGCAGGTGACTTCCAAGTTGGATCAAAGACAGTTTGTCTTTTCCATGCTTCAGATTGTGTTTGAAATCCTTCCACGAAGGAGGCAACTTGTCTATGATGCTTGAGACAGATATTGTTTCATCCATCTTCAATCCGTGTTGTGTGAATTGTCCAAGGATTCGGAGGAGTTCATTGAATTGTTCCATGACAGACCTCGATTTAACCATTTTGTAATTGTTTAAATCGGTTACCAGAAACTTTTTACTGGATGAGTCCTCTGCCATATACTTTGATTCAAGACAATCCCACAATTCCTTTGCAGATTCCATGTTTTGATAAATATCAAATAAGGGATCAGACATACCGTTAAGAATGTGCCCTCTGCATATGTAGTTGTCATTCTCCCACTTTGATCTGCGTCTCAGGTTTTCAACCGCGTCTTCCTCCTGAAGTTCTGAAATCGGTGTGGACAGGACGTACTCTGCCTTCAACGTTGTCAACATGAAATGCATCTTCTTCTGCCAACGCCTGAAGTCTTGTCCTTGAAACTTGTCCAATTTTTCGAAATTCATAGTCATCTCCTTGATGGCGCTTCCTCCAACCATGATTATCATAAATTACTTTGTTCGTTTGTTAGAAATTTGGACTGATAATCTTGGATATCTTCGAGGAATCGTGTTCGTACATTTTCCGAACAAAGTATTTCGACCCTATTATTTGCCTGGGTTCACGAAATCTTTGTGGGGATAATTCTTGAAGAACAATCTGCTTCTAGCAATAGAAAACAAATCAAGAATGTAGAGAGAAATATGATTTTTGTTCAGTGTGTAAAACTGAGGCCAAATGACTCCTTATATAGGAGATTCAATAACAGAAAACAAAAAGGGACATCTGTTCAAAAATTTTGAATGGGTTCATCTTTTCAAATTTAATTTCGAACGGGTTCAGAAAATTTTTAGAAATTTTTTGCTCGGGTCGCTGACCTGGCAGCGGGACCCCAGCCAGGGGCTCTGCCCCTTGGAACCCCACGGGGCGCTGCCCCGCCAGGGGCTTCGCCCCTTGGAACCCCTTTTCAATTATTCGCATTCAATTGCACGTTGGCTCGACGAGCGTGCACTCCACACTACCCTAACTCGTTTCCAAGCTTAATGTATAATTGCATCGGCCTACAGTAAATCACATTACTACTAAAATACATTGATGATACTAAAATCACCAACACATGTGCAGGTATATAGTTCAATAAAATAATTATACTATATACTTGTATAAATATATCGGTGAAGTAGTTAGTTTCTTAAATATATTATACACATGTATAAATATATATTTCAATTAGTTGATTTGTAACTAAATATATTATAATCTTAAACTAACTAAATAACAAATGATTAGTTAATTAATTATGTTGGTCACTTAACCAAACTAGATAAATGTTATAATTTTATTTTGAAAAAGAAATGGAAATATACAACCATTAATTGTAACTTTAATTAAATACTTTATTGCCCAAAAAATCTCATTGCAGTAATACATAATAACTTGAAGATAGTTACTAGTAGTGTAAAATGTTAAATAATAAGTTTAAAGATATTGTGTTTATTGAAAAATATGGACAATCAATTCCCATGAGAGTGTTTCAATATGACAAGAAAATATTTAAAAAATAGACAACACTTGTGAAGTGTTGCAGTAGGTTGAATTTCAAAAATAGACAACACTTCTTGAAGTGTTGTAGAATAAAATTATGCAACTCTTGAAGAATGTTGTTGTAAGCGAAACAATCTAACTTTTGGTAAAAGTAACTTTTGGCAAAATCTTATATTTATTGGTAAAAGAAAGTTATTTCACCAAGGGTCGCAACCTTGTGAAACAACATAAATATGGCCTATAAATACTTCATTTTGAATTCAGAAAAACATCACAAGAAACAAACACCCTCTTCACTAAAATTCCAGAAACTCTTCTCTACACTCGAGTTTTCATCGGTCTTATGCAAACACGAGTATAGGCTGAATTATCCTGGGTATTCCTGCATTCAAACTCTAAGACATTTGAGAGTGTTTGAAATAATTTTAAGGAAAGTGATTCCGTTCACAATTTTAGCATTGATCCATTCAGTTTAAAGTATTACAAATAATGGCAACCGAAGTTTCAGTTTCAAGTATCAAAATGTGGAACTCAATGCATAATACTAGAACAATATAGTCTGACTTAATACCATTTTTAATCTCTTACTTATACCTTTGGGTCCACTTTGATTCTTTTTCTTTTAAAATGTCCAAGTTAGTCCCTTACGTTGTCAAACAAATTCAAATTAGTACTTTCTGTCAAATTCTACCAAAAGCCGTTAGTTTCCATGACATGTCATCTGATGTGGAATGTTTACTCAGCATCCTCTTCTTCATTGGTGCTGAAACACACAACACACTTTTAGTTTGCCCCCAAATTGAAACTTAATGTGAATTGTCCAACAAAATCCCCAAATTAAAACCTAATTCGTGTCAATTTTTGCAATAACAACGAGTTCTGGATCATCATCATCGAAAAATAGAAGTGATTTGCATGTCTTTAGCATCTCAAATATTCTATGGAAGTCTTTCTGTCGCTGTGGAGACATTTCTATAATTCGAAGGGAAAGAACTGTCAATAATTATGGAAAGCTTTTTTGGGGTTGTCAACATTTTAAGGTAAACTTTACTCTGATCCCTCTTAGCTGAAATATTGTTGAAATTTATATTTACTACATTGCAATATTCTTTCTTAATGTCATCAGGGATATAGTAATGTTGGTAATGGATTCTTTGAATGGTTCTATGAAGAATCTAGAGATTAAAAGGAGCAAATCATGATGAAGCAACAAATTAAGATATAAGAGTTAACTCAAAAGATAGAGGAAGCCAAAAATGAAGTTGAAGAGTTCATGCTCAAGAATCTGAAGCTAGAAGATGATTTGAAGAACACCATTAAGTGGAAATATTTTTGGAAAATTTTGTTCTATATTGTGTTATTTGTTTTAGTATTCAAGTTGTTGTAAAAATAGAAAGTTTATTATTGTCAATGTTATGTTCTATGTTGTGTTCATTATTGTGTTATATAAAAGTTGATCATATCAGTTCAAACTTGCATTGTTGAATCTTGAATATTTTATGAATATTATATGAATATTTTGGAATTATTTTGTTACATTATTTAGTTGCAACAGTTGAATGTTGAATCTCAAATAAGAATTATTATTGCATGTTGAATGGTAAAATAAAATTATAAATTGAATGTTGAATGATAAAACTCCACTTCATTAAACATTGTTCAAAATAACAGAAACTTGTTACATAAACTTGCTACTTGACATAAACCTTGTCTCAAAACATACATAACATAAATCTTGTCTCAAAACATACATGACATAAACCCTGTATAAACATTGTCTCAAAACACACATGTTCTCAAAATAGACATGACACCAACCATGTTCTAAAAACAGAAATTACATATAATTCATTCAAATTCAGACAATGACTAAAAGCTTTTCTTTGGATTAGTTATTTTTATTGGAGTGGTCCTCCTAGTTATAGGTCCCACTGCATTTTATGATGCAATAAGTCCGGTAGTTGGACCCTTTGTAACAGTTAACTGAGCTGACTTCCTAACAGGTAACTTCTTTGGCCTTCCAGCTTATTGAGATGACTGCTTTGTTTGAGATGGTTGTGTTGCACCCTTTGTAGCAATTTTCTGAGCTAGTTTCCTAAAAGGTAACTTATTTGGCCTCCCTCCTTGTTGTGATGCATGAGTTGTTTGAGATGCTTGCGTTGCACTGGCCTGAGTTGTTTGTGCTGGCAGCTGAGATGTTTGTGTTGCAGTTGCTTGAGTAGTCTGAGATGGTGGGTGAGATGCTTGTGTGGCACTTGCTTGAGTTGTTTGAGTTGGTGGCTGAGTCCTTTTACAAGTTAATTTATTATGTCCAGTTTGTCTGCACCTTGTACACCTAAGTACCATGCCAGTATTTTTTAATTTTTCTATCTGTACCATCAACTTCACCCTGCTCATAGTTCTTCCTCTTCTTGGATCTTCTTGGATTTTTTTTTGAATTTTGGTGGCTTCACATCTGGGCACTTTGTTCTGACCCATAAATTAGTTCCATTAATAGGATAAGTTATACGCTCATAAACAGATTGATACATTGATGTCACGGTGAGAATCGAATATCAAGCTATTAATTAACTTGAATCACAAATCTTAATTCACCACCGAGCTTTGATTTATCCAAAGGAAAGTTTAAAGATCGAAGAAAGCCCTAAGTGTGTTATGTAAGAACACAACTATAGATCTAAGGTTCGGGGGTTGGTAATAACTAGGGAAGGTGTTAGCATTCTAAGTATATGTAGTACTCTATAGGAACCTCTTGTTTTATTGTGTTATTTTGTTATCTATTAAAGGGTGAAAAGGTAAAAGAAGATCTAAGGTGTTATTTTTAAGTATGCTAGTCAAGACATCGCATCTCGTGTCTATGTATCTTGACGGGAATGGAATCAGAGCATTCATGGTTTCCTTTAATAAGTGTGAGGAACGCTTGACTGTGGTCAAGGTTCCAAAGGGAAGAGGTAAGTGTCTATGTCAGAACACCTACATAGAGTTAAGAAACTCTAAACCTAAGACTAGGTTAAAAGGGTGGTAAGTGTCCATGGCATGACACTTACATAGAGTGCGACAACTCTAATCCTAAGGCTAGGATAAACAGGAAAGGAAATGTCCATGATAGGACACTTACAAAGAGTACGGCGACTCCAATCCTAAGGCTAGGGTAAACGGAAGGACCTAAAGTATGACATGACATTCAATAGGAGGGGATCCTTTCCTTTGTAAATGGGAATAGGCAACCAGTAGAGTTGAAAGCATAAAAATAAACAAATAACAATGTAATATACAAGACAAAGAACAAGTCATGTAATGAAATCACAATGGATAGATATCACGAATAAACATTATCAATTAATCAAAACCAAGTATCCAGAATTAATAAAATCAGGCCACAAGGGAATATACAAGATCAGTATTATGTACATCCAAAGTTAACTAAAAAAATCAAGGATTGTCAGGATTAATTTAAAAATTAAATAAAATATAATTAAAAGCAATTAAATTAAAATCTAATTAAATGATTAACTAAAGTCTAAAGGAAAGCTAATTAAACTAAATTCAAAAATCTAAATTCTAATTAAAACCAAATAAACAAAAATCTAACTAAACTCTAATTAAAACTAATAACTTAGTTTTCACTAAACTCAAGTTAAATTAGTTAAAATTAAATTAAAATTAAAATCTAAGGGAGTGAGGGAATAAGATGATGTTCAGGAAAGAAATTGATTGGGCTTAATCCAAGCCCAAGAAACAACATGGACAAAAAAGCAAAATCAAAATTTAGGAGGGTTGGGCCAAAGAACCAAGCCCACCCAACAACAACAACATTATAAAGAAAATAAAGGACATCAGCAAGAGTAATCCCACTTTCTCACCATGCCTTCTCCTTCTCACACCCATCTTTTTCTTTCTCTTTGTTGTTTCAATCTATCTCTTCCAAAAATCAATGCAATCCGTGCACTTCGACGTTATGGAGGCAACTCAACAAGTGACCTTCACCATCGTCTTCAACACGAAAGCTAATCCTTTGCAATCTTCCCTGATTCGAAATCGCTTCCGTTACCGTCAATTTCGACTACAAGCTTCAACACCCAATTCCAGATTGAATTTGGGATTACATCGCAAAATGGAATGAGAAATTGTTCAATTTAATCAAGAGATTACGTACCTATGAGGAATCCCGCGGCGATTTTGATACGTCGACTTCGAAGTTAACTCTTTATGTTTCTCTTCCTCTTCGACCTCCTTTACGAATCGATACTGCTGCTTGTGTTGTGCTTGTTACTTTGGCTTTGTCTCTTCCAATCTTTTTCAATTGTTGCGTTAATATTGGTGTTATTTTGTGTGATTTATATGAATAGCTTTAGCTAGTGTGAATCTTGTTCTTCACGATGCATGTGAATGTTCAGTGCTATCGTTGTGAGTTGGTACTGATGTTCTGAATTTTTGTGTGTTACTCCTTGTCGCTACGCGAAAAATGACACAGAGTTGTCACCGAATTTTATTTATCCCAAGGAAGGAAAGGGAAATAACGATAAAACCTTTAGGAAAAAAGTTTGGTCATCGCAACCAAGTCTTAGGGTTCGGGAGTCAGTTGTGCAAAGGGAAGGTATTAACACCCCTCACATCCATCGTACTCGATGGGAACCTTCTAGGTTGTTTAGCTTGAATGGGTGTTTTAATCTAAGAGTTTGCTTGCTTAAAAGAAAATAGGGGTTTGTTCTTTATTAGAGTGCTCACCAAGGATTGTGGCCCTTGCGCCTACGTATCCTCACATAAAAAAAATGAAGAATCAGAGCTCTGTAGTTCGGAGGCTTGTGAAATTGTTGTTTGTTGGTTGATTTTATACCTTGAAAAAGGGTTTTCGAATTGATGTTGTAAGGCGAAAAGAAGTTTGATGAATTGATGTTATTTTTAGGTTTTTAAGAAGAAATTGTTCTTGATTAGGATCACACTAGAGACTTTGGATAGAGATGAATGTTTCGAATAACCAAGTCGAGCGCCTTGTATTCAAAACATTCGAAACGAGTGTAGGAGGAACTCCATTCTCATTCCTTCTCCACCACTTTAAAGCTCATGGCATATAACCCTAATTGTATCTTTATTGTTTTTTTGGATTTTTTTATGAGAAAAATACCACTTGATGTTGGATCAAGGGTTTTATTGTTTATGAAAATGTTTGAAGTGATGCGAACAAGGTTGATGGTGACGCACAAGGCGATCGACAAGGGTGAAAATGGCTCGATAAAATCGTAGTTTATTTTTGAAAATAGTTTTGGAGATCCAAAAGTCAAGAATGACCAATAATAATATCCATATACAATGTCCATATAACCACGTCAGATTAGTCGGTTTGGAAATACGAAAGACATGAAAAAACGGCATGAAATAGAACATCCTTATTCATGTGTGAATGGAATATGACGCAAAACCGGGAGAAATAGAAAAAAAAAGTGAAAAAACAGGGGCCTGACACGGCCCGTGTCAGGAAGTGCCCACAACATTGATTTTTGAGGTAAACAGGGGGCTGACATGACTCGTGTCAGGAAGTGTCCATAACATGGACTTTGGAGATAAGACAGGGGGCTGACACGGTCGCCCGTGTCAGGAAGTTTCTATAACATGGACTTTTAGGGGTAAAATAGGGAGCTGACACGGCTCGTGTCAGCACCCATGGGAGATGCATGCGATGGAACTTAAAACACCGGGCTGACACGGGTGCCCGTGTCAGCCTTGCTGAGTGATTTTTTTTTGATTTTTTTTCTCTTTTCCTTATTTTTACAACAGTTCTTGGTCACTCTTGGGACCTTACCACAATATGTTCAACAGAAATATCACTCAAAAGAGACAAACAAAAACAATGCAAAATATGTAAAGAGAGAAAAGTTTGAAAGAAAAGATACCCAAAAGCTCTATTCTCCTTCTAATCACCAATGGCTTTATTGGATGTGCTCCTTGATCCACTTCCTTTTTTTTCTTCTGGTTTTCTAGCACTCTCTTGTTCTCTCAATGTTTTTTTTCAATGTTTCTCAATGTCTCTCAACGTTTCCTCCCTTTTCTAGTTCTTTTGTGTGTTTTCTAACTCTCTTAATTTTTTTCTGGTTTTTCATCTCTCTTGCTCTCAATGCTCTCTCTCTCTCTCTCTCTGTCTCTCTCTCTCTCTCTCTCTCTCTCTCTCTCTCTCTCTCTCTCTCTCTCTCTCTCTCTCTCTCTCTCTCTCTCTCCAATTGAGCCCTTTTTTATACTGATGTTGCTTTTTCTTTTATAGCCAAAGCATTAGGGTTTGCACATGTTTTCAAACTTCAGAATTTCTACCCTTAGAAATGTCCAATTCTACTTTTTTGGTGCACCCTTTTCCTCTAGAAATCTTACTTTTTCTGCTGCACTTTTGCTGCTGTACCAAAGCAATAGAGCTTGCACATGCTTCAAGTTTCTGAATTTCCATACATGGAAATACTTATTACCACTTTCTTGGTGCAACCCCATTTCTTTTCATTTCTAGCATGCTGCTTTTTTGCTTTTGCTGCTGCACTTTCCTAGTGCTGTCTTTTTTGCTGCCCTTTTATACTACTCTCCTTTGGTCACTTATTCTTGGGTTGTCCTTGTGGTCCATGCTTCTCCTCTTGACAAAATTTTGAAATTCTGAATTTTGGTATGTATGTGAACCAACATGAACTAGTTTCTTAAGTTTGTGACATGGTTTATTTAGTTGGGAATTAGTTGGTCATAGGGCTGTTTTAGATCACATTGAAATTGCCTTGAAATTACCCATGGCTAAGCACTAATGGTCTTGATCTTGAAATGTTCCAATGTTGCATTAAACCTTAATTGTTTCTATGGATATTTGTGGCTTTAATTGGTTATGAATTATATGTAGCACGTGGAGATTTGATGAGGCATGAAGGGTACCATAACATGAAATTAGTTAGAAACTTAAATTAAGATTAGAAATAACTTAATTTTCTAAGCATTGCTTAGAGTTGGAAACTTTGCAACAAATGTGACATTCTTGAATCTAATCTTGAATTCATGAATATTAAATTTTGAATGATGTATTTCCCTCATACCATTATATTTGAAATGAATGAAGTCTTGAATTATGAACTTGTGATCTTGACTCATGTCTTGCAAATTTGAATTCCACTTGATCAAGAATCTCAATACTAAGTTGGATGAAGAAATCTTGAATTAGGCCTTGCAAATCATGTCCATTAGGGACATTGATCTTGAATACCTCAATATTTTTCAATTAATATCTCCTTGAAGAAATCTACACGAGTTGACTTTTTACCTTGAACCAAAACATAAATGATGAACCTTTCTTCAGTGTAACCCATGATAGGAAACTTCTCTTATTTGAAACAAACGACAATAAATCGATTCAATCCTTACCTTGTAAACTCATATGCTCGATATGCACTAGAACGACGTATGATATGACGAATGTATGATATGAAAGGCTATGGTGAAAATGCGGGTGTGACACTCATTTTACTCGTTGCTGCTGCTATCATTCTCAATCGTATATACAAATTTTGTGTGTTGTGAATATGAGTTTTGAAACTGTACCTCTCCCCATGTGAATTTGATTCTTCCTCTTTTATAGCCATTTCAATTCTTGATTGTGTGAAGCTGATCTTTGTCATTGAATGCTGTTAATTCTGCTGCAAAGTATTGTTTTGGAAAAGATTCAAAATGTATCGGGAACATGTTTTTAACTTGTTTTGGAAAGAAAATGAAAAACAACATTTTAGGCTCTGAACATGTTTGATTCACTGTTGATACCTCATGAATAAATTTCCCTTTTTGTTCCAACAAGTTTATGGTTTGCTTTGGAAAGTAAGAAACAAGATTCATAATTTTTTTGAATTTGTACTGGATTGTGTTTGGATGGTAATTGATGAAATTTTGATCATGTTTATTCCATGTGTATACCAAACTCCTGGCTTTCCTCTGAATTTCTGACTTTCCAACATTACAGGTTTGTGTTACATGAAGGTTTACAGGAAGGTTATCCAATGCATGAAGTAAAGCTAACAAAAATCTTCAGACTTATTAGCATCACCAATTTTTCCCTTATGGACTTCTTGAAGACACTTTTGATTATCCTCATATGAGAAGCCCACATGGTTGTAGTAAGGAAGCATAAATTCAAGGCAACAATTCACATAACAACATGTCCATTTGGTACTACTGCCATGGCGTCATAGAGTTTTATTTTTGGGTTGTTTCTTGACTTGGGTCCTACGTGAGAGGATGAGAGAAGACTTGTTTTACATTGTTTTGGAATTTATGTAGAATCATGAATTACTTCACATGTAGCTTTTGTGGAATTGTTCTCTTGAATGAATTTAAATTTGATGCTTTAGGCTTGCTCTTGTAATCTCATCCTAAATTTATGGCGAATCTTTGAACTTGAATTTGCACTTTTCATTTTTTAATTCAATCTTGTACTTCTTTTAAAATTTGAATTTTGTAATTAGACTATTTTACTTGTCTTGTAAAGAACATGTCAATCTTGAACCTTGTAAAAAAACAATTGAATTTTGTGTCATTTCTTGTACACTTTGCAACTTGAAACTTAAATGGTGATATGAAATTTGTACTTGAATTAATGTGAACTTGACCTTTGGAGTTTTGAAAAATGATTTTTGAATTATAAAGAGTCTTTCAATGGAAATCTTGTATTTTTGAATTTCTGGGAGTTAATTTGAACTTTGACATGTGAAATCCTTATGCATCCAACTTGAAAAAGTTTGAATTTTTTTTTTAAAAAGTGTTGGAACTTTATGATTAAATTTGGATTTTGGAACACCTTGATGAAACATAATCTTCTTCGAGTTTGACATGGTATCTTGAATCTTGGATGAATGTAATAAGAATTTGACATTGTCTTAGATTTGGATTTTACTCCTGGCTCTTTGTAAGGATAACTTGGAATGATTTATTAAAACAAATTCTCAACCCCATAACTTGGCATGAAAGTCACTTAACAATGGCCAAACTCTTTTAAAGAATAATGCGTCCAAAACCTCTTGAAACATTACATTACATCTAACTTTGAGATAACATGAACCATAATGCCTCAAAGCCCAACAAAAACTTAAGTTTGAGATCAATGCGCTGTGATTAAGAACAACTTATAACAATACCTTAAACCATAAGAAACTGTAACTCGAATTTTGACTTTAATGAGATAGGACCATAAAATCCATCTAGGATATCTTTAAAGTATTGATCCAAGTATGGCCTTGATTGAACACATTCCTGGAGCAAACTTGAGAGCTTAAACATGACCATTTGTAACATGCAAATAAGTCAGTCATAGCCTTGAAATATGACTTGAGGCATAACTAACATCTTCTTGAAATATTTCTTATGATCATCTTAAAAACAACTTGGCCATTTTAAAACATCTTGAAACCACGAGTAGCCCTTGAAACCACATGTGACTTAAAACTTGGAATACAATCAAGAATGACTTGAAAACTAAACTTTAATCACGACCTTGTATTACTTTGAAGCACAAAGACCCAACATGATTGGTTCATAATCTTAATTCCAACATGCCATGAACCTTCTGGATGAATTACTTTAGAAATGATGCCATCAAACATCTTAGGCCATTGATCATGTCATGACTGCTTGACCATAAGCATGAGGGTACACACCTCCTTCATTTCCACAGGAATTCAACACAACTTGCAAGGGACTATAATCCTAATGAGCACACACAAAGCCTCCATGACCTTTGAAACTTCTGCAGCAACCCTAATTTTTACAAATGAAACCAAACAAACAAAGTCTAATAGATTGGTTAGCTATGCATGGATGATTGACCTAAGATGATGTGCAGAAGATCAGTGAATATAAGGGTAAAATTTGGGGTATGACACTTGACTTATTATAAATATCTGGGATGTAATCATCAGCCCTTAGACTTATACTCTTCATTGCAGAAATTGCATGAACACAAGGGAGAGCTGTTAGTTACCACTTTCTGCATGAACATCCATGCTCCTTTAAGTTGACATAATATATATCACCTTGACTCTCAATGTGTCTAACTTCAAAGATGAACTCAAATGACATCCTACAAAAATTTTACAAATTCAGAAATTACATGAACACAGAAAATTCAGAAACTTACATATTGCATTAATAGAAAATTTACCTTACTATCCAGTAGTTTGTAAAACTGCCTGTTTTCTCTACTTTCTTCTAATGTTTGGAAAAACATCTCCATCACTTAAATGGGGGAAACTAACCCTATTAGCTGCCCATTTTCCCATGATGTAGCCCTTTATTTCTTCTAGCATGGTCACCAATGGCTTTGCTCTTGACTCAATGATCACACTATTAAATGCCTCTGACATGTTATTCAATACAGAATCACACTTTGAAGATGTCCTAAAATAGGATTTGCTCCAAAATCTGGGTGGGGTTTGCATCATGTGCTCGAATGCCTCTTCATGTAACTGCCTCATTCCTCTCATCTCCCTTTCCCATGCTTGTGGATAGGTAGCCCTGACAGCCTTCCAAATAACCTCTTTCAACATTTTTCTAAGATACTTCTTCCTAAAATTATTGTATAAGTGTCTTACACAAAATTTATATTCAACATTGGATAGTAATTCATCCATTACAGGAAGAAGACCCTGCAAAATTAAACCAAACAATAGTCACTAAATACATTAACTAGGTACATCATCCTTCAACCGTGTTTAAAAAAAAGGCTGGTACCTTTTGTTGATAAAAAATGAATGTATAGGTTCTACATTCTTCTCTACCTCCTAGATCATCAATAAGAAGTTCCAAAAACCATGTCCATCTGTCTTTAGTTTCCCCTTCCACAATAGAAAAAGCTATAGGTAACATCTGGTCTTTAGTTTCCTCTATGTTTATGGGACTATCAACATATTCGGGTTGGGATAATGGATGTTCTATGTAAATGTCAATTGTTAAGTGTACCCTACAGAGGTCAGTAATTTCTACACACCCTTATCATTATTAAGAATATTCATCCCAAAAGCGGAGTCATTATAATAGATGGTGTCTACCTCAGTATAACCTAGATCTTTCAGAACACCAACCAATTCAAAGTAACTCCATCTATCCATATCTACTTCTAACCCCCCACGTATAGTTTTTTCAGAGTCCACAAACTCACCACAATGATGAGTTTTCAAACACAAAATTTCATCCATTTCTACCTAAGACAAGATAACACAACATCATATAGCATATTTCAGAATGGGCAAAAACCTTAAATATCTAAACCCAACAATCAAAGCTATGAACATACAGTGCAGGTAACAAAATGAAACGAAAATATGAATACATAGTGAATACCTAAAGACATTGTGCAAACTGACCTTGCCACCTTCGTAAAGGAAGATGCACATTTGTCTTCTTCGATGGATTCGTCGTACTCTCATTGTTCTCTCTTCTTCCTCAGCTAGGGTTCCTATTTCAGCATCTATTAGAATGAAAAAATAAAGTGAGTTTCAATTCCAGCTATGCAATATTTTTAGTGATCATGCCACTTAAATAATGCTTTGTTGCCACATAAGCAACATCTTACCACGTCATTAATATTTCTCACGGAAAGGATAAACGTGGCTCCCTTTAATAACGTAAGGGACCAATTTGGACGTTTTAAAAGAAAGAGGACCAAAATGGACCCTGAGGTATATGTAAGGGACCAAAAAGGGTATTAAGTCAAGAGTATATTATGGATTTGGAATAAAAATGAATCATAATATTCTGTACAGTAAGTCAAATAAATGCATTGAGGCTAGAAGGTAAGGAAATTTGAATAAACTAATTACCGAGGCTTCTAACTCTATATCACATGGTGCAGATTCTGCTTAACAGGTACTCATTACTTATTAATTATCTTATATATAATATCATCTAACCCATCACTATTTTAGTTTATGGTTTTAAATATTCAACAAGTCTTTATGTTGCAGTAAAATGGAATTTTCAAGTCACAATATAAAGCTATTATCTTAATGTATCTCTCTCTCTCTCTCTCTCTCTCTCTCTCTCTCTCTCTCTCTCTCTCTCTCTCTCTCTCTCTCTCTCTCTCTCTCTCTCTCTCTCTCTCTCTCTCTCTCTCTCTCTCACTGATATGCATTTACATGTCATGTTTCAAGTTTCAACTGAATATGTCTTGATTATGTTACTTGTTGTGGTATAGTATATAACTATAAATTTTATTATAGTTATAGAATCTTATTTTTTTATATTGGTAAAATAATATTTAATATTGTTGTAACAAACAATACCGATTAACAAATTCTTGATTTGAGAAACGAAGTTTCTTAGGTGAACAATGAAACACTTAGAATAAAGAGAGAGAAGAAAGAAGCAAGAAGGAGAATAAGATTGGGCAAACTGTTTTCTATTCACTTACTCAATTAGAGTACAAATGATTACAAGTGAATAATACAATTGGCCTCTCTCAACAAACTGAGAGATCTAGCCTATTTATAGGCTACTAAGTTAACTTAAACAACAAGCTAACCTAAAAAATTGGATCCATAATACAAGGCTCAAATCAACATTACATTTCGACAATTACATATTAGAACTAACTTCGACTACAATATGTAACACTTCGACATCAACATGTGAACCAACTTCGACTTCATACTTGTCTCCTATTGAAACATGAAAGATATCCATACTGACAACATCCCATTCACAACACTAGAGTTCGATCCAATATCTCACAAATATAATTAAAGAATTAATTGATATTATCTCATGATTATAATACTAATATCAATTTGTATTATAATATAATTAATTGCATTTTTCTCTTGTATATAATTAATTTTATATTATAAAGTATATTTATTTTATATTATATATAATTAATTATTTTGGAATTATTATATTAAAATTTGTTAATCACTAAAGTGATCAAACTCATTAAAATTTACAATTTTAAATTATACAAGATTGAATTATGATTCAGATGATATGTAAATAATATGTTTGTGTTCAATAAGATTTACTATTATAAGACATATAAGGATCATTCAAAGATGAATCATGACTTATATAGACCTATGATTTGGAGTCCAATGTAATTATTGAATATCGAGATATGGAATTTTGAAACCTTATCATGGAGGATAAATGAAGAAATTCAAGATTTCCATAAATGAAGAACCTCGTGAGGTAGGTTCTTCACAAATTGTTAAAATACAAATTAAAAGTTTGTCACTAATGAAGAATCTCGTGATGAAGATTCTTCATGGATTGTTGAAAAACAACCTGAACTTAGAATAAGCAAGAGAGTCCGAAAGGCTAAGAATATAGGACCGAACAAAATTGATAGTCAATTTATTTCTTTTAGGAAGGAAATGGTAAGAATTTTGTTCATAAGATTCATATTATTCTTCAAGTGAAAGATGATCCTAAGACTTATAAGAAAGAGATTCCTCTTATATAGAAAGTATAGATTAATAATCAAGGGTTTTTTAAACAAAAAAAAGGTGTTTATCATTTTGACATATATGCATTAGAAGCAAGCACAACGAAAATTATAGTATCGTTTGAAATAGTTTCTTTACATAACCTTATAGTTCATCAAATAAACGTCTAAATAATATTCCTAAATAGAGATATCAATGAGGAGATCTATATGGAGAAATTGAAAGATTATTTACTTCCTAGTAATGAACAAAAGGTATGCACGCTTGTTAAATCCTTGTTCGATTAAAACAAGCACCAAAACAATGACATTAAAAGCTTAACTTTGTCATTTGAAGATTCACCAACTAAGGGGAGACACAAAAATTAGGGAATACTTTTCAATCATTATCAAAACACAAATTCAAAGAGTTTGTTATTATCAAAAGGGGAAGATTGTAAGGAATACATCTTACATCTAATTTAATTTTGACGAAGACAAAGATTATCAAAGGAGAAAAGGTTCAAAAGTGTCACGCACGTTAATGATAAAGTTGATCAAGAAGGTTTAACATATAAATTCAAGTGAAGATTACAAGTAAACATAAATAAGGTGTTCAATGCAATTTATACTATACTATTTCAAATTTCTCATACTTTCATCTCTCACTTCATCTAGAACCTTCTTGCATCATCATATATGATTATCTAAAAAACCTTCTTCATCTGATTCTTGTTACAAGTGTTTGTACACAAAGTTGTGTGACAATATTGTGATATTCATTTGTCTCCATGTTAATTATATGGTTGGTCATTAGCAACAAGATGGATGGAATGTTAGTGTGTGATATTAGATCGAACTCTAGTATAGTCGAAGGGTAGCTTTTGGTTTGACAGGAATTAAGCATGAGGTCGAAGTCTGTTCACATGTTGTTGTCAGAGTAATGTGTGTTGTAGTCGAAGTTTGTTCTAACATGCATTAGTCAATACTGCTAGGTTCGTTAGCATGTTGAATTTGGTCTTGCTTGTTTAAGTTAGCTTGTATCCTAAATTAGCTTGTAATGGGTAATTGTTAAAAACTCCATTAGGTTAGTGTGTTAGTTTTCTTATAAATAGCATGCTAGTCTCTCAACTTGAATAAGAAAAAATAGAAAGATAAAATCCTAATTCAAGAGAGAGAGGTTATTTGTTATTCTTGTATACTTGTAATCTTGTTTGATAGAGAAAGGAAATAATAACATTTTATAACCAATCCTTGTTGTCTTACCTTGTTTTCTTTGTTAACCCTAACCCTTGTGTGTTTCTTGTCTATAAAGAAATCGTTTATATTTTGTTCCAGGGCATCCTTTTTCACAACAGTTAGAAACAAATAGGTTTTTTAACTTCCATATTCAAAATGAATGATCTTGAACTAGTTTACGCACTTTTGGGAATCTAAATAAAGCGAAAGAATGAGGGTTATGAACTTAGTCAAACACATTATGTTAAGAAAATACTTGATAAGTTTAAACATTTACATTTCAAGAAAGTGAGTACTTCATTTGATCCTAGTGTCAAACTTTAAAATAATGATGGAAGAGTTGTGGCTCAATTGGAATATGCAAGTGCAATTGGTTGTCTAATGTATTTGATACAATTTACTTGTCATAGCATTTTGCAGTTAGTAAAATGAGTAGATTTACTAGCAATCCAAATGGTGAGCATTGAAACCTCATAACAAAGAATATTGTTATCTTTTGAAAAACAACAATTTTGGCCTCCGTTATAGTATGTTTCTTGCCATACTAGAAGGATATACCTATGTGAGTTGGATATCAAGTGTTGGAGATTATAAATCTACAACTAGGTGGATATTTATATTAAGAGACTTGCTATTTTGACACTGCTTGGTATATACACCGTACCTACACCGTAGATGCACAACAAAGTAACAAATTTTTTGCACAGAAATCAAGGTAAAGTAATTATTAAAAAAAGAAAAATAGTATATATTAGATATACTTATACGGTGTAAGTGTTAAACTTAGTGTAAAAATATCTTTTCCCTTATATTAATTGGAGGTGCGATTTCTTGGAAGATCAAGAAACAAAAATGCATTACTCTCTCGACCATGGAATCAGAGTTTGTGGCTCTTACTTCTGCTAATGAAAAAGTCAAATGATTGAGAGACCATATGAGTTTAATAGTTATATATTAACAAGGTAAAATAATTATATATTGTCGTTAATATAAAAAGTAGAATTTAATTTGAGAAAATACATGTATTGATTAATTATCAATAAAAAATTAATTTACTTGCATATTCTACTTTCTTATTATTTTATATACAATTTCCTCTTGATATGATCTAGGCAACTTTTTTAACTCAACCTTTGACATTACATCCTCGATATTTGTCTTTCAAAGAATAATGAAATTTGTTTTTAGTAGATGAATTTGGTCCCAACCGTGTGAATTTTAATACAGGGGACCAGACCTTACTAGAGTTCTTTTGATGTATACTTTGAAAACTGAAATGCCGAAAGCTATTTTTCTTTGACGTATTCAATCCAATCAAATTAAAACAACAAATGGGTCCATAAAATAAAACAATCATTTAAAAATAAAAGTATTACATAAATACAAAATACCAAAAGTGAAATGAATATATCTTTGTTTTCTTAAATAAAATTATAAGAATTTGTTTTTATGATTAATATTTTAACTATTTTAAAAATAAAATGAATTGATCTGTACTATCTGTATAAAAAAATCTTAAATCATCAATACATTATAATTATTAATAAATACTAGTTTATAGATGATTAAAATAAATAAAATATTAATAAAAATTTAATTATTATTATTAATTAATAATACAAAATATCTTTAAGCTGTAGATTTATACCAATTAAATTCTTTAAAATATGTAAAACTATTCACTTAACAACTTTAATATTAAATATAAACAAATAAAAATAAAATAAAGAATAATTTTTATGAATCTAATAAATTTATAAAAGACATAATTTCGTCTCCAATAAACATTCTCTTCACAAGTAGACATATCCACTTTCTCTTAAAAATGAATTGATAAATTGAGTTTTTTTTATTAAAATAACATAGTTTTTCAAAATAATTCTTCAAATAACCGACTTTCACAACTAATTTCTAAAGTAACTCAAATAAAAAAAAATAAAAAAATAAAAATTGGGAATGCATAGATATTGTCAGATGAATTGGCGTCTTCTTTAAAAAATAAGAGCAGACGTTAATTGAATTGACGCCTCCTATAGACCTAGACAATACAACATTACTACAAATAATGCTTTTTATGATAAAGTTTACACCTCAAACAATAAACAACCGACGATATAGGTATTGGGAGTATCATGTGTTATTTTTAAAAAATCAATCTTTTTTCTCGATTTTTACAAAAATCGACATAAATAGTTGCTAAGAGTTTGAGATTTGATTCCCAACGCCTGCAAATTTATGTTTTATTCAGAACCAAGAATGCGCCTTTATTTTTTATAGATTTTACGTCGGATGTTATACCTCGATTTTTAAAAAAAAATCGAGATAAAAACACTCTAATTTTTTATTCCTTTTGGATCAAAAAAGACGCCTTTATTTTTTATTTTATTTTTATAGATTTTACATCGGATATGTTACCTTGATTTTTAGTAAAACTGAGATAAATACTATCTAAATTTTTTATTCCCTCAGAGTAGGGCTGGAAATGAGTCGAGTCGAGTCGAACTCACCTCAGCTCGGCTCGACTCGTTAAGAATTGTTCGAATTCGAGTTCGAGTTCGAGTTCGACACGAACTTTTTTTTAAGCTCAAACTCGACTCGTTATAAGTTCACGAACAGTTCGGTTCGACTCGTTAGGTTCATCTCATTAGGTTCAGCTCACATGGTTCACGAACTTAAAAACTATTTTTTTAAATATATATATTTTTTAGTATATTTGACATTTTAAATAAATATATATTTTTTAAATAAAATATTAAAATAAAATAAAAGTTATCATATTGATATTTAACTTTATCTTCGAAATCTACTAATTCTAAACCTACACAACTTTCAAGAGATACATTTGAGAGTCTAATTCAAAAACTACTAAATTGAAGATTAAATTTGTCTAAGATTTGAAGTAAATATTTAAACCTAATCTTAAGGACAGTATAATTCTTTTCATATGTAATCGAGTTGACTCATGAACCTAACGAGTCGAACTATGTATAGTTCAAGTTCAGCTCATTTAGTTGACGAACTTAATTTTTCGCTCATACTCAACTCATTTGGTTCATGAACCTAGTTCAACGATTTAATTGTCGAGTCGAATTCCGAACTATCTTCGAGTTGGTTTGGTTCATTGCCAGCCCTACCTCAGAGTTAATGTTAAATCTACCTCATTCACTTTTCATGCCCTAGTGAAAGAAAGAATACCATTCTTCTCCAAGGAGGAAGGAAGCTCGAACCAACACTTTTGTTTACAAGTCTCTTATCACATTTTTGGTATGTACAAGTTCTCCATTACTGGTGTTGTAGTAGTTTGTTATTGTTGTTATTGTTGTTGCCTTCGTCATTGTTGTTATTATTATTTTGAGACCTCTTGTTGTTTACTGTTTTGTTGGTTGTGTACTATTTTTATTTTATTTCCAGAAGCTTTATGTGATTATGGATCGTAGTTGGATGAAAGATAATATATTAAGTAAAGAGTATGAGAATTGACTGATATAATTTCTTGATTTTGCTAAAAAAAATCTTCCTAAAAATAATGGGATTTTTTTTGGTGTCCTTGTAAAAAGTGCTTTAATACAACAAAAAAATCCAAGGGATGTTATATTCAATCATTGTGGTTATGATGGAATTATTCAAAATTATACGAAATGGGTATGACATAGTGAAATAAAAAAAAGAGACTTATGTCACATACAATTGAAGATGATGACTTTATGAATGATACTCTAGAAGACATGATCATGATATTGAATAGATACTTTCAAGAAAGCTAATGTGGTAGATACTTTGCAAAAGATATTGTGTCCAATGGATTTGGGCTATGTCAAAACACATGAATTTCATAATGATTGTATCTCATATAGGAAAGAGTTTGAAAACTTGAAGAAGTGTCCAAGGTGTGGGGAGTCATGCTACAAGCAGAGGGACAATGCTGTTGATGACGATGATAATGTAACTAGCAAGGGTGTTCTTTCCGACGTGATGTGGTACCAATTGGTAATTCCAAGGTTCAAGAGATTGTTTTCTATTATTAATGACACAAAGAATACTAGATGGCATACAGATGAAAGAGTGTGAGATAGAAAAATTCGCTATGTAGCTGATTCATTGTAATGGAAGAAAATTGATTCCTAGTTTTTAGATTTTTCCCTTGAACCGAGGAACCTTAGGTTTGGACTTGTTACCGATAGAATGAACCCTTTTGTTAATTTGAGTACTAACCATATGCCATGGCATGTTCTTCTCAGAATTTACAACTTATCTCCATGGTTGTGCATGAAGCGCAAGTATATGATACTATCAATGATGATTTGGGGTCCAAGATAACTAGGGAACTACATAAATGTTTATTTAACGTCATTGGTTGAAGATTTAAGACTTTTGTGGGAGGAAGGTGTTGATGTTGATGATTTGTATACATGTGATACCTTTAAGTTGTGTGCCATGTTGTTTTGCACAATAAATTACTTTCCTGCATACGATAATTCATCTAGGTACACCGTCAAGGAACATAAAGCATGTTCTATATGTGAAGTTGATACATGTCACCACTAATTGCAAAAAGGAAAAAGACATTTTATCTTGGGAATCGAAATTTTTAAGACCTAATCATCCATATCGTAGATTGCAAAAGGCTTTTAACGGAGAGCAGGAGTTCGATATCTCTCTAAAGCTCTTAACCGGGAGGGAAGTTTATAAAAGAAAATAACACAATAAAACCATCTTTGGAAAGAAATAAAAAAAGCCAGTGGAGAAAAATATTTGGAAAAAGAGGTCGATGTTCTTTGATCTTTCATACTTGTTTAGTATTGATGTAAGACATTTTCTTGATGTGATGTATATGGATAAAAATGTATGTGATAGTTTGATTGGGACACTTCTCAACATTTAAAGAAAGACAAAAGAAACTAAGAAATCTCGCGAAGATATAGTTGTGATGGGTATACGACAAGAGCTAACCCCAAAAGAAAAAGGAAATAGAACCTATTTGCCCTCAACATGTCACACTCTATCTAAAAAAGAAAAAGAAATGTTTTGCAAATGTTTATAAGGTATCAAAGTTCCACAATGGTACTCATCAAAAATGAAGAAAATTGTGTCAATGAATGATCTCAAGTTAGTTGACTTAAAATCTCATGATTGTCATGTCTTGATGATACAACTTCTACCAGAGGCTATTCGTGACATCTTATCAAGAAGTGTAAGGGTAAATATAACTAGAATTTGATTATTCTTCAGTGTTATATGTAGTAAAATTATTGATACTGTAAATTTTGATGATTTGGAATATGAAGCTACAATTATCTTGTGTCAATTAGAGATATTTTTCTCTTCATAATTCTTTGACATTATGGTTCACTTAGTTGTTCATGTAGTAAGGGAGATTAGAATTATACTATGATTTTCTTATGGTGGATGTATTTGGTAGAGCGTTACATGAATATTTTTAAAGGGCATATATATAATAATCACCGTCCAAAAGCTTTGATCATAGAAAGATACATCACAGAAGAAGCTATTGAGTTTTATTCAAAATATTTGTTAGAAGCGAACTCTATAGGAATTCCTAAGTCTTGTAATGGTGATGTTATGATGGTAGAGGTATTCAAGGTTTAAATGTTAAGACATTTTACCGAGAAGTATTACTTCAAGCATATTTGTATATATTGAATAATCTTAATGAAGTTCAACGTTACTTTACCGCTCACAAAATTCTTATAAAGAAAAAATTCCCCTAGATGAATGAAAGATGGTTGTTGACAGAGTATAATTTTTTTTCATGGTGTCGCACCTTGAAAAATCAATGAGAACACGAACCTCGCACGAAAGACGCGGAAATGCGGTTCGACAGAGTCGCCACCGAACTTTATTTATCCCAAAAGATGGGAAAGGAAAATATCGAGAAAACCTTTTAGAAGACAGATAAGAACACGGTCATTGCAACCACGTTCTGGGTTCGATATTCGGTTACGCAAGGGGAAGGTATTAGCACCCGTCATGTTCGTTGTACTCAACGGGAACCTCTTAGTTTGATTTACGATGGGCGTTATCTAATCTTGTTTGTTTTCTTCTCAATGATAAATGTGAAACAGTAAGATAAAAGGATTCGAGGCTAGGGGAAATGGGTGGTTTTAGGATAGGGTGCTAGGCAAGGATTGGGGCCCTTGTACCTACGTATGCTCATTCAGACAAGAATGAGAAATCAGAGCTTTCGTAGTTCGACTAAGAGAAAGGTAGGGAGAAGACGGAAGATGGAGGGAATTGTGCTTGGAATGACAGAAAAAGATGGAAGTGTGCTCACCAAGATCATCACAATATTGTGTTTACGTATCTTACATTCAGACGAGAATGAAGAATCAGAGTGTCTGTAGTTCATGGAGATGGCCATGAAAAGAGAGGGGTTGAATTGGTTGAAATTTGAATCTGAAACAAAAGATTGAATGAAAAAAAATCCAAGGGGCGTGCCTCGAGAGCTGTCACACAAGAATTCAAGCAATGCTAGATTTCAAGAACTCAGTTCTTTTGGGAGTTGATTGAAAAGGGGTTTGAGAACGGTCGAACATTTTGAATTCGAATTATTGAATGAACAGTAAATCTCAGGTTGACCCAGCAGATAACTATAGGCCGGTTGAATGCCCATTAAATAAAACATTGTATCAAACATCTCAGGTCCCACCTGAATTGGCATCACTATTTCCCCAAACACTGATCTCTTAGATCCATCAAATGCTCGCACCACAAGATCACTCAGGCTGCAAATCAGACCCTGCGTATCAAGCTTCATCAATGCTTTCTTTGGTAGCACATTGAGTGAAGATCCTGTATCAACCAAGACATGTGATAGCAAAGAACTTCTGCACTCCATGAAAGTATGCAAAGCATGGTTATGATTCCTCTTAGTAGGCGTCAAGTCCAAATCAGTAAAGCCTAAGCCATTCCCGACATTAACATGTTCCACCACACTTTCCAATTGATTAACCAAAATCTCTTGAGGCACGTAAGAAAAATTCAATATCTTCAGCAAAGCATTACGATGCGTTCCTGAACACAACAACAAAGATATAATAGATATTTTTAATGGAGTCTGATTCAGATGGACAACAATTTTGTAGTCACTTTTGCGGATCAATCTCATAAATTATTCTGAATCCTTGGACAAAGAATTATCACCAGCCTGTTGTTGTACATCATCCTCAATAACTAACTTCCCTTTACCTTTGTCCGACTTATCAACATTACCATCTGGTGAAGAGAAGACTCTGCCACTGCGTGTAATCCCCTCTACACCTACGATATTATCCACTGTTGTTCCATGATCTGAAGAACTAACTAGCTCTTGTTTTTGTCCGTTGCAAAATACTTCAGCCCATAATTCCACGGGACCGCCTTAGTACTCTCGTACAGAACTGGTGTAACACCCTAAATTTAATTGGAATATTTTAATTAATTTATTTAATTGAGAATATTCGTATTTTGGTGGTTTTCGGTGGTTTTGTGGATTATTGGGAATTATGCATTTTTGGATTATTTATTTAATTAATAGTATACAATATGGAAATATTAGTATTATTATTAGTTAAAATAAATATAAGTGAAATAAGGGTAATTTGGGCATTAAGAGGAGTTAGTAAGGGTGTTATGGAAAAAGTCCAATTGTGTGGCCCAAAACTAGGTTTGACAAAAAGGAATTCTGAAGGAAATTAGGATTCATTTTGTTAACCGTGAAAAGTATTGAGGCTAGAGCTCTGAGGAGAAGATTGGAGGCAGAAGCTTCGAGAGATTTCCTAAAAGATTGAGAAGGCTTTTATCGACAACTAAGGTATGGGGAGTATAGCCTTTCATAACTTTCCATGTGTGACTTTCAGTGTATTTAAGGTTGATTTAAGGGTTTAAGAGTTTTTAGGCGAATAATGAGAAAAAAGGATTTTTTTCCCTTCGTAGCCTAAATCGATTATTGAGAATTTTAACCGTGGGAATTTATTTGGGAAAAAGGGAAACTAGGCCTTCGTGGCTAAAAACTATGATTTGACTCTAACCCTGTAGGGAAATTTGATAGTGAGAACCCTGATGTAGTGTAAGTATTCCTGACTGTTAGAGTATAGATATGAGAAATAGTGATTTTTGGCCTTCGTGGCCTAAACCTATTAGTGTGAATCTAACTTGGAATCCGTTGGGGAAAAGGGAAAGGTAGGCCTTCGTGGCCAAAACCTTGAATTGTTATATGTCTAACCCTGAAGGGATAGGAATGTTTGATAGTGAGTAACTCTGATGCCTTAGGGTGTAATTGAAAGAAAAATTGTGATTTAGGGCGTGAATATGTTACGGGATTGGCCTAGTAAACCGTAGGTTTTGTGCCTTTATCGTCGTAAGACCTTAGGGATGATTTAGAGATGTTTTGGGGGCATTGGGGAAGTGAATCGTGTGGATGTTTGGGTTGATTTAGGTTCTGGAGCATTACAGCGTTTTGCTGTCCGTCACGACTGTTCATGTTTTTGGTCGAAATCGTTTTGGACGTAACTTTTGATCTGTAAGTCCGTTTTGGCCCCTGTTCGAAATGTTGGAAAGCTAATGAACATGGCTATAACATATTATAGATAAGGGAATTGGTTTCTCAATATTTTTATATCTAATTATGTTTGAAAAGTCAATTGTATATATGTTCTATTAATGAATCATGTTCTGGTTCAGTGATTTCTTAATGTTTTGATGCTGCAATTTTCCTGATGAATTACCATGAGGGTAACTGTGATAATATGTGATAATATGATGAATTAACATGAGTAGGACTGTGAAGTTTATATGATTAATAGGCGATAGTATGAGAATTACCGCGAGTATAATTATGAATTAATATGTGATAATATGATGAATTAATATGAGCATGATTGTGAGCGCTATGTGATTTGTATATGATTATATGATGATTTATATGATGTATAATGATGATTATTATGATTATATGATGACATGATGTATGATGATGATTATCATGATGAGCTATGATGACATGACGTATGATGATGATTATTATGATGAGCTATGGCGTTTGATGATGATGAATATGATGAATGATGATGCACCTATGATGTTGTTATGAGGATGATTTATGACATATGCATCATGCATTCATGTGCATCCAGACTTTGGTTCAGGACCTCGATTACTTTGGCTTTAATCCCATTGTGTGGATGTGAAGTGTTTTGATGTGCTCCGATTCTCAAGTAGAATCGGTCCTATTGATGGGGATCTATGGAGGGTTGATGGCCCAGTGTCCATTGTGCTATGATGATTGGTACCACATGCATTGAGCCTTGTTGCATTTGCATTTATGAGTCCTTTTGTATGAATTATGACGTTGTGGCCTTTGAGGCATATTGAAGGATATAAATGTGTTGAATATGATTATGATGCCATTTATATGTTGATTTTTATACATTGATTATTATGAATTGTTTTACTCACCCTGTCTGTTTGAATATTACCTCCACATGGGTAACGTGTAGATGATCAGGTTTAGCCATGGATGTCGTTGAGGATTTTTGAAGTCTTTGAGTTGTTAGCCTTGTGGTTAACTTAGAGGGTCAATCTCCCATAGAACTGCCTGAAATCCTCCATCACCTTCCCGCCAGCCATGGAAATCAAACTCAGCAAAGATCTAACATCTGGAGCGGGAAGCTTGTAAGCCACTGTTCTCTTCAAGGACTCCATATCAGCAATGAGGGAATAAGATCACTAGAATCGGAGGAGAAATATGCACCTGCAACACAAATACATGTTAATGAAATGCAGATGAAAATGCAAATGCAAATGCAAACAAGGGATCAAGACTGTTGTGCCGTTGGCCGAGAAGAACCAACGCTCCACCTTAGCAAGAACAAAATACCGACAATAGGACAAACTGATAAACAGATTCACACTGTAAAGAACCGGGTATTCTGAAAGCCAAAGTTTCATGCATAACCCAATCCCTCTCACAGGTATGGACCTATCCACTGATAAGGTTCGACATCCTATGTGTTTGTCAGTGTCACAGACTTTCAAGAAACGATTATATGTTCACCATTTCTTGTTTAGCATCATAATCTCTTGAAGAGGCCTCACTTAACTGACTCACAAATGATCGGTCCCCAGAGTCGACAACCCTCAGATCCAAAATTCCTTCGAGCCCAAAGGGCCAGAAAGAAAATTGTCAAAGAGAATCTCGTCCGAGCGCGAATTTCATGGAGAACTAGTACGAGCAAAGCAAGCACATCCACCACTACTTTCCACTACTAAAGCTAGGTGTATACTCAAGCCTGGGTTTGGCTTATCAGTCAACGAAACTTCCATCCCCACAACACAACAGTAATGACGTATGATGCGGAAAATAAATGCGGAAAAGTAAAATGCGAAAGTAAATAAGGCACATATGTACAACACCCAAAGATAAACAGACAAGCGTTAGAATTGACTCGCATAGGGAACCAGAGTCCCCAGCAGAGTCGCCAGCTGTCGCAACTACGAAAAACAACCGACGGAAAACAGAAGAGTCGCCACCTTTCATTATTTATCCCAAAGAGAGGGAAAGAAAACGATCGAAAAAACCTGACGAAAAAGGGAAAGACAAGGTCATCGCAAGGGGAAGGTATGAGCACCCCTCACGTCCGTCGTACTCGACGGGATCCACGTATTGTTGTCTATCTAAAAGGGTGATCAATCTATCTAGCTAAAGGCCAAGGGATAAAAGAAAAATAAAAGAGAAGTGACTCGGTAGAGCATCGCCGCTGTGTGCCTACGTACTCCCTCGTGCAATGGGAAAGTCAGAGTCAACGTAGTTCGACTAACTACGGGTGAAAGGGGGGAAGGTTGCTCGCCAAGACATCGCGTCTTGTGCCTACGTACTTTCATCTGGTATGAAAGATCAGAGAAAACGTAGTTCGGGCTAAAAGGACCACAGGTTGGTTCAAAGGTTTTTAGGCCCGATTAGGGTTAACAAGTAGTTCTAGCAATTGGTGTATGCAGCTCGACCATTGGAGACTTAGGCGTTACCGTTTGCGGTAGAACTAAAAGTTAACAACACTCTTTTTATCTGAAAATATTTTCCTGATTAAGATCCCGAAGGATGAAAAAGGTTTGAAGTGTTTTTGTGTTTTTTAGAGAAGAAGTGTTTTGAACTTGATTTGTAACTCATGTCGCACTAGAGACTATGACCTAAGAGCGAATGCGTCGTATATCACAAAGGGTGTACACTAAACACTCTAGGTCATTGAGAGGAAGCCCCCCAATCACCATTTCTCAAGTAGCTTAAGGCTCGTAGCGTGCCACACTTGTCATTCTTTATTAGATGTTTTATGAGTGTTTAAAGATAGGAAGAGAAGAAAGGACACTAATGGGAGACTAATCAATCCTAAAAGTTATCATGCAAAGTGGACTTAAAGTTGGGATTCAAAGGGAACTACCTAATGTTATCATGCATGGTTAGGCACTTAATGTCTATCATAACCTCAAGAGGTTAGAGAACTTATGGGGAGCATGGCAAAGAAAAGCAAAAGAAGAAGAAGAAAAAGAAAGCACATGCAAATGAAGATGCAAACATAAGATGCACAAATAGAATGAAAGTGAGAGGAAAATAGTATGGGGCAGTAGCCTCCACAAGCTCATCTCAACCAAGCATGCATATGGAAATGCAAGAAAAAAAAAAGTGCACAAGAAGAAGTCAACCAAACAAGAACAAACCACACAAAAATGCACCAAAAGTGGGATGAAATGACCTAAGTCAAACAACATCAACCACAGCACCAAAACTAAACCAAATGAAAGGAAAAGGAAGCTCAACATAAAAGTGAGGATGAGAGGCTATATGAGGGCAGCAAGGACCTCATATCACGCACTCGACCATAAGCATCACCCACCAAATGCAAAGAAGCAACAAAAATGTCCTCAAGGATTCATCATTTTAGGTATGCTTCAAATACCTCCAAAGGAGGGACCAAGCCACCTTAAATGACACTCCAAGGTCATTAGACAAAAGGTAAAGAAGGAGAGGAAATCTCAAAAGCAAGAGAAAAACACAATAAAAGGAAATGCAAGCAAAAACATAAGGGAATGCAAGCATACTTCACATTGAAACCCTAATAGAAAGCACCAAAAGAAATGCACAAATTAACAAGCAATGAACACAATTTTGACCTAAAAATGAACATACAGTAAGCTCAACATGTCTAATATATGAAACAAGAGGAGTTGAGAGCTTATTGGATCTACAAAGGTCATTTCCAACTCAAACTAGGTCATACACTTATATGAGCCATCTTAGGAAATGACTTGACTTGCAAGTCATCTCAAAATTAGGAAAAAGGCTAAAAAATTACCAAATAAAATACAAGAGGTGCACAAACAAGTTGGAAACCAGAGGCCAAAAGATCAAAGCCAATATCCCCTCAAAGCACCATCAAAAGAAAACAATATTCAAGATGTACCACTTTGAAATGGGAGAATCGAGGGTCAAAAGCAAAGCAACCAAAGTCAACCAACCAGGGGCAAAATGGTCCTAAATTTTTTTTCAACTCATCCTGAGTATGAGGATCAATTTTCATTCATTGGATCAAAGGGAAATGAGAGAAACAAATCAAAAAGCAAACAATGTCAAAATTTAATCCAAACAAAACATCTCCAATTAATTAATTCTTTTTTAAATGAAAAATAATTCAAAAATATAAAATAAAAATTCTAAAAATAAAAGGACATTTCAAATTATCCAGAAAATATTTTTGGGGAATTTAATTAATTGAAGAACTATTTTATAATGAATTAAATTGAAAGAGAAATGCAACAAAAATAAAATGAAAATAAAAAGAAAATAAATAAAAGGCACGGTACATAAAGTAAGACAAGCACGTTTAAAACCAAGCTGGGCCCATAAGGGGGTGCCATTAGCAACTAGAGGCCCAGATCCAAACAAATGAAAAAACAAAAGCTGAAAAGCCTGGTGATCATGTGAGGTGAGGTCAACGAAGGACCAAGGTGGAATGCAGCCAGATTCGTTTGATCAGAAAGTATGCACATCAAACGGATCAGATTGTTCCAAGTCATTTAATGAATTTCAAATGTGATTTGGTGTGATGAGTCAATGTGTGTGCAACGTGTTTCTTAATCATGCGCGTTGAAACGAAAAGTATGCATATCCGAAGATCCACGTGAAGCTACATAATCATCTTCATCAATAAAACCCTACAAAAACAGACGTTGGCCGGAATTCATCTTCGGTCGTCTTCTTCCTCAAGACCGGCCACCATGAAAACACAGGTATAGCAAAACTTAACCAAAATGAACGAAACAGTAGTCAAAATTCATCTACTCGTCACGAGGAATCCAAATATGCCATCAATTTTCACTTATCACACACATACAAACCAAATCGAAGAAAAATAGAAAACATGCTCAAACTGAAAAGTTCACAATCAGCAACCAAATGAACCCAGAAATCATCTACACGTTACATAGAGTTCAAATCCATGGTTCATTCATCATAAAACCTCAAGAATAAGCCAAAATGCAAACAACAAGTTTCAAGCTCAAAACAAAAATCACCTCAAATGCCAGTTCATTTTACTTGTTAATGATCTACATGTTTCCTAGGTCTCAAATATGCAAAAATGGCAAGAAATCATGGCATAAACAGAGAGATATGGTGAAATGAAGATACCTAGTGGAGAGCTTCAACTGAGCTGATAACGAGAAAACGCATCAATTATATCGCTAGATTTCATTGACGTTTTATCGCGCATTCACCGTTTTAACACTCGATTTCTCGAGTTTTTCTTACTATTTTGCAGGTACATCGTGATGTGAAGCCGAATCATGAATTAAGAGAAAAGGAACAAAAGAGACCACAAGAAAATGAAGAAAGGCAGAAGCCTGCAAAAAGACTGCATAATTTGTTGCAGCCACGGTCGTTACAAGGGTGTCACGACCGTGACACCCCAAATTGGGCCATCACGACCGTAAGGAAGTAGTCACGACCGTGACACTTAAAATCCTCAATTTACGAACTTGAAGACCTTGTCACGCCCGTGACAAGGATAAAACTTCGTTTTGACTCAGACTACGTCAAGGCACCACTTATGACCACTTCTCCTCTTATTTCTCCTCAAAGCAGCACGTGAAGACGACTTCTCCCATTTTGCCTCCACGTTCCAGCATTTCCTCAACAGCTTCAGCAAGGCCCATGCAACAAAGGACCAAGAATCCAGCCCATTAAAGACTCTATAAATAGTACAAGCTCTGTGAACTCAGGGACAGACTTCAGTATCCAAAATTCCTGCGGAAGCTCTGCCGAACTACCTTACGAACCAGCATTTCCATTCCAGCATTATTTTATTTTCTGTCTCGTTTTATTTGTATCCAAACCAACCGTATAACAATTTCCAACATTAGGGAATTGTTATACATTTATTTGTTTCCAACCTTCAGCATTCGTTATTTTTAATTTCCGCCTACTCCAAGCTTTCCGGTCTGTGGAAGAAGGAGTCTACTCAGATATTTGTTAATCAGGTTTTTCAATTTATTGCAATTTAATTTAATTATAATGTCTATTTATTTTTCTGCCATGAGTAAGTTCTTATTTAATTTTGTGTCTGATTCAACCTCGATGAGCAGCTAAATACCTTAGGGCGGTATGTAGTTATAATAAACTTAACCGGTAAAATATAACCATAGGCTGAAAATAATAAATCACTTAACATTCTGGCTGATACTTTTTAATTGAAATAGACCTTTTCGTTACGAGAGTAAGAGAAGGGTATTAGGTTGGGTCAAGACCACGAGAGTGTGAGATTTTAACCAGATAGCTAAAGTTAGGCATTTAAATTGAATACAGCGAGAGCGCTTTAAGATAAATTAGAATTATTTAGTTTCCAAAAATTACCTCTAAACACTTATGGGCTAGCGAGAGCAGGCATAGGGCTTTAGGGATAAGATCTGATATAAGACCACGAGAGTGTGAGTTGAGGGTATTTAAACTGGTAATCTCTACCGAATAGATTAAGTGAACATCTCTATAAGCCTAGGTTAGATTGACCCACCTAAGTTAGTATAATTACATACCGACCGCCTTAGTATTACTTTATTAAAAACTTAAATTTAATTCCGCCTTTAATATTCTTAAAAACCAACAACAATCGTGACAACCATTCACCTTAGCTAAACTAGAAGTTCATCTAGCACTAAGTAACAATAGAATCCCTGTGGATCGATAATCTTAAATATTACTTCGATAGGCTGTGCACTTGCAGTAAGATACCGCTAGACGCATAAGTAGACACGTTTTTGGCGCCGTTGCCGGGGATTCCTTAATTTAGTTACTAGTGCATTTAGGTAGCATTGTCTAGACTAAGGTATCAACTATTTAATTTAATCTAATCTCCGAGTGTATGCCAAGTACTCGCTCCAAAAGCGAAGACTTGCAACCTCTAATCCCTGAATCGGAACGCTTCTTACACGTAAGAAGACGTATATTCGATTTCGAAAATAATTCCAATATTCCAGATCTTCAATTAGATCCGCCTGAACCAGTCATAAAATCAGAAGACGCATGGATGGCTGAAGAACAAACTCATCCACTCAAGTATTACGCTAATCCTTCGCAAGGTGAACCGCATTCAAGCATTGTCGCGCCAGCTATCAACCGAAATGATTTCGAACTGAAACCATCATTGATATCAGCCGTGCAACAAAATCAATTCGCCGGAAATCCTACCGAGGATCCGAATCTTCATCTTTCGATCTTTGTGCAATATGCAGATACCGTAAAAGCCAATGGAGTTACCCAAGAAGCTATCAGACTACGTTTATTTCCTTTTTCGCTTCGAGACAGAGCAAGAGCTTGGCTTCAATCTCTGCCTTCGAACTCAGTAACTACGTGGGCAGAACTTAAGAAAGTTTTCTTGAATAGGTATTTTCCACCTAGCAAGACCGCTATGCTGAGAGCTCAGATCAACGGATTTAAGCAAAGAGAAAGTGAATCATTATTCGAAGCTTGGGAACGCTATAAGGATCTACTTAGACTTTGTCCACATCATGGATTAATAGACTGGATGGTCATCCATACCTTCTATAATGGACTCTTATACAATACAAGAATGACAATTGACGCTGCCGCGGGTGGTGCATTAATGGACAAAGAATATAGAGATGCCTATGCACTTATCGAAAGTATGGCTCAAAACCATTATCTTTGGGGAAGCGAGAGAGTCGCAACTGAGAAACCAACAAAGGGAGGTATGTACGAAGTAAGTAGTATGGACCAAGTCAATGCGAAATTTGACCAACTAAGCCAAAAGATCGATAACTTGGCCATAACACCTGCAGCCACCGTGGCTGCAGTAACACCTAATTGTGAGTTATGTGGAGTCCCAGGACACGAAGTTTCTGATTGTCAACTATTGGCAGGAACTCCCACTGATCAAGTGAATTATGCTCAAGGAAACCCTTACTCAAACACATACAACCCAGGTTGGAAGAATCATCCGAACTTCTCCTATAAGAATAACAATGCTTATTACGCACCAGGTCAAGCACCAGCTACATCACCAGGATATCAAAAGACTGCTCCTAACATCCCTAGAAAATCGAACCTTGAATTGATGATGGAGAGCTTTATAGCTAGCCAATCTCAAACAAACAAGGACTTCTTAAACCAAAACATTCACACTAGTGAGCAGATTAAACAATTAGTGAGCAAGGTAGACGCATTAGCTACACATAACAAAATGCTTGAAACTCAGATTTCACAAGTAGCTCAACAACAAGCACCTACTGCTGCACCAGCTGGAGTATTCCCTGGACAACCTCAACCTAACCCGAAAGGACATGCTAACGCTGTAATATTAAGAAGTGGCAAGGAACTTGACGGACCTACCGATCCAAGACTTGACAATCCAGCCATGTACCAAAAATCGGATAAACCGACTGAAGTGGTGAATGATCCAGAAGAAAAGGAAGATGAAAGTCGAGAGGTAGTGGAGAAAGAACAACCTTATGTGCCTCCACCACCCTATAAACCACCAATTCCGTACCCTCAAAGATTAGTAAGTTCCAAGACGACGGGTCAATTTAAGAAATTTGTCGAACTTCTGAAACAGTTGAATATTACTATTCCGTTTACAGAAGCAATTACCCAAATACCCTCGTATGCTAAGTTTTTAAAAGAGATCTTATCCAATAAGAAAAAGATAGAGGATAACGGAACAGTTACACTTACTGCCGAGTGTAGCGCCATAATTCAAAATAACATGCCTCCTAAGCTAAAAGATCCAGGAAGTTTCTCTATACCCTGTGTAATAGGAAAATTCGTCATTGACAAAGCTCTATGCGATTTAGGAGCCAGTATCAGTGTTATGCCCTTAACTATTTGCAAAAGGCTAGACATGGGAGACCTAAGACCAACTAAAATGTCTGTTCAACTAGTCGATCGCTCTGTTAAATATTCTGTAGGCATACTAGAAAACGTCCCAGTGCGTATAGGACAATTCTACATTCCTACTGATTTTATAATCATGGACATCTCTGAAGACTCCACTACACCTATCATACTAGGAAGACCATTCTTAGCTACCGCCGGAGCTATAATAGACGTAAAAAGAGGAAAGCTAACCTTTGAAGTAGGTGAAGAGAAAGTTGAATTTGTTTTAACACAATTCTTACAATCACCAGCTATAGAGGATACATGCTATCTAATGGACGTAATTGACGAATGTGTAAGAGAAATGGAGCTGAAGGAGACCACTTATTCTGAAATAATGAAAATTCAAATCCCTCCGATTTTCGAAGATGATAATTGGCGAAAACCGTATCGGGATGATAGTCTAAGCGAAAGCTTAGCACTTACACCGGATCCCATGCCAAGTAAAGAAAAACCTACATTAGGATTAAAAACTTTACCTCATAACCTAAGGTATGAATTCTTAGACGTTGAAGGTAAAAGACCAGTTATAGTAAACTCCAGTTTAGGAACTATAGAAACAAAGAAACTTTTAGACGTCTTGAAGAAATATCCAACTGCATTAGGATATAACATATCTGATCTCAAAGGAATATGTCCTTCAGTTTGCATGCATCGTATTTTGTTAGAAGAAGATTGCAGAACCTCCAGAGAATCTCAAAGAAGAATTAACCCAACCCTTAGCACTGTAGTAAAAGAAGAAGTCAAGAAATTATTAGATGCCGGGATAATATATCCAATCTCTGATAGTGAATGGGTTAGTCCAATACATGTAGTGCCAAAGAAAGGAGGTATCACTGTGGTGAAAAACGCACAAGGCGAATCGATATCGCAAAGAGTAGTGACGGGATATAGAGTGTGCATAGATTATCGTAAACTAAACAAAGCCACTCGAAAAGATCATTTCCCACTACCTTTCATAGATCAAATGTTAGAACGATTAGCCAAGCATTCCTACTTCTGTTACCTTGATGGTTACTCAGGATTTTTCCAAATCCCTATCCATCCTGATGATCAAGAGAAGACTACATTCACATGTCCTTATGGAACATTCGCTTACAGGCGAATGCCCTTTGGATTGTGCAACGCTCCTGCAACCTTTCAAAGATGTATGATGTCAATCTTCGCAGATTTTACAGACAACATCATGGAAGTGTTCATGGACGACTTCTCTGTATGCGGGCAAAGTTTTGAAGGATGTTTATCGAACTTAGAAATGGTGTTAGAAAGATGTGTAAAAGTAAATCTCGTGCTTAACTGGGAGAAATGTCATTTTATGGTCAACGAAGGAATAGTATTAGGTCATGTAATATCAGACAAGGGAATTGAAGTTGATAAAGCTAAGATTGAAGTAATAAAAGATCTTCAACCCCCTAAAACCGTTCGAGAAATACGAAGCTTTTTGGGACACGCCGATTTTTACCGACGATTCATCAAAGATTTCTCGAAAATTACTAAACCTCTTACTGGTTTATTAATGAAAGACGCTGAGTTCATATTCAATGAAGATTTTCTTAAAGCATTCGAAACTCTAAAAACAGCCCTCATCACTGCACCAATCATGCAACCCCCTGACTGGAGATTACCTTTTAAAATCATGTGCGATGCGAGTGACTATGCTGTAGGCGCAGTTCTGGGCCAGAGAAAGGAAAAGAAACTCCATGCGATTTACTATGCCAGTAGAACCTTGGATTCTGCCCAGATGAACTACGCTACTACAGAAAAAGAATTGTTAGCAGTTGTCTTTGCGCTTGACAAATTCCGCTCCTACCTAGTTGGAGCGAAAATAATCATTTACACAGACCATGCTGCTATCCGATATCTATTAACTAAGAAAGATGCTAAACCAAGACTCTTAAGATGGATTTTACTCTTACAAGAGTTTGATCTAGAAATAAAAGATAAAAAAGGTACTGAAAACGTCGTAGCGGACCATTTATCTAGAATAGAAGGTATTAAACCCGAACAAGTGCCGATTAACGATGATTTTCCGTATGAACAACTGATAGCACAAATAGGAAGCGACCTAGCGCAGTTAGACATAAATGAACCAGAACCCGTGGAAACAATACAGACAACTGTAGGACTGCCATGGTACGCTGACATTGTCAACTACCTAGCTGCAGGAGCTCTTCCACCCGATCTAACCTATCAGCAGAAAAAGAAATTCTTTCATAATCTGAAACATTACTATTGGGATGAACCATTATTGTTCAAAAGGGGACCAAATGGAATCTTTCGCCGATGTATTCCCGAAGAAGAAATAGAAGATGTCATTGCTCAATGCCATTCATCTCCTTATGGTGGACATGCAAGCACCTCCAAGACTTGTGCAAAAATCTTGCAAGCCGGCTTATTCTGGCCTAATCTATGGAAGGATGTCCACATCGCTGTTATAAATTGCGACCGGTGTCAACGCACTGGGAATATTTCAAGAAGAGATGAAATGCCCCAAAAGGGAATTTTAGAAGTAGAAATCTTCGACGTCTGGGGAATAGATTTCATGGGACCATTCCCATCATCTTTTGGTAATAATTACATACTCGTAGCTGTTGATTATGTCTCGAAATGGATTGAAGCCATAGCTTCTCCTACAAACGATACACGAGTAGTAATAAAGCTTTTCAAAAATATAATCTTTCCCAGATTTGGTGTGCCTCGACTCGTCATAAGTGACAGTGGCTCGCACTTCATTTCAAAAATCCTTGACAAATTACTATCTAAGTATGGAGTAAGACACCGTGTGGCTACGCCATATCACCCACAAACAAGTGGACAGGTCGAAGTCTCAAACAGAGAGATTAAACAAATCTTAGAAAAGACTGTCGCCATATCTCGGAAAGATTGGTCATCTAAACTTAATGAAGCTCTATGGGCTTATAGGACCGCTTACAAGACACCCATAGGTACTACACCTTTCAAACTGGTTTATGGAAAATCTTGTCACCTCCCAGTAGAACTAGAACACAAAGCTTATTGGGCGATCAGAACTCTCAATATAAACTATAATGCTGCAGGAGAAAAGCGAATCCTAGACATTAACGAATTAGAAGAATTAAGGTTAGATGCATATGAAAATGCTAAGATATAAAGAAAGAACTAAGCGATGGCATGATAAACGCCTATCTAGGAAAGAATTCAGTGTGGGAGACGTTGTACTCCTCTTTAATTCAAGACTTAGGCTCTTTCCTGGAAAATTAAAGTCTAGATGGTCAGGACCCTTTGATATAACTAAAGTATTCCCAAGTGGAGCAATAGAAATTAAGGGTAAGAATAGTGAACCATTCATAGTAAACGGACAACGTCTAAAACACTATCATAAAGTTGAAAATAGAGATTATGCGAATAATCTAAAGCTTTTAGAATTGTCCACTAATTCCCCTGATTAATCTAAACCAAAACATTACGTCAGGCTTTTGACAATAAAAACAGCGCTTAGTGGGAGGCAACCCATTTACTTATTTACTTATTTTAACTATTCTTTTCTTTTAGCACATTGTTGTTTATCGTTTTTACCATTTGTTTAAATTGTTTTGTCAGTTTTACTTTACATTACTATTATCGCCATTACATTATGCATTTCATTTTCTTATTTTTATCTTAAATCACTTTTTACAGATTTTCTAAAGTCTTTTCCACTGATTTGTTTCCCCCGTATTTTCACTGACCATGGCTAACCAACCAATTAGCTATATGGAAACCAAATTTAGAGGTAGGAACCAAAGAATGAAGTTTGAAGAGTTATCACAGAGGCAGATGGATTTGACCCTGTACCCAGATGATAGGACTATGGAAACCTTAGGTATACATGATAGTGTCATGTACTTGTTCAACCGACTCGGATGGGAGAATGCATTGATCCAACATAAGTTTGCGACTTATCGCGAGCTTACCCTTGAGTTCCTTAGCTCCTTACTTTACCTACCTGAGCGCGGTTTTGGATTTAGGAAAGGATTTATTAGTTTCCGCCTATTTGGAATAGAATACGACTTTAACCATAAAGAACTAGCTGACTTGTTAGGATTCCCTAGTGGACCTTTTGCTTTTACTACCACACAGGTAGAATTGATGGATGTGGAGCTAGATTTCTTTTGGGGAACTCTAACCGGAAACTACCACCCTGAACCAAATGACATGAACAATGATGAGATCCATAATCCTGCTCTCCGTTACTTCCACAAATTCCTCGCCCATACCTTCTTTGGAAAAGAAGAAAACATTACCGGAGCTTCTAAAGATGAAGTATTTATTATGTCATGTTTCACGAATGGACAGTCTGTTAATGGTGTACCTTTCATGATGCAAACCTTCACCCGCATCCAAGAAGAACCTGAATTACCTATACTAGTAGGAGGTCTTGTAACCATGATTGCTGATGCCATAGGACTTAGGTACCAACTGGACAGGTGCACCCGTCTGGGAACCATCCACCCAATGAATCTTAAATTCTGCTTCAATAGACATATCATAAGGAATTTAGGACGCCCACCTTTTGAGTACCTAATCCGGAACAAAGTAGTAACCCTGTTCACATTGCCCAATCATGCTAGAGTAAGTGTTCATAATAAGGATAACTGGCTTTATGAGTTAAACCCACTTGATTATCCAGCCACTCCTGAAACACCTCAGTCTCACAGGATAACAGATGATATAATGACCGCTGTTGAAACTGACCCTGAGACACCTCCTGGTTACCATGACATTGACCCAGCTGCCAAAGTACATGAAACCCCTGGAGCGAATCAAGGAGATTATGCTAACAACTTACAAAACATCATGCACACTCTCAATGCCTACCAAACTGACATTAATCTATTCAAAGAAGACATTAAGAGCATGCGATTGGACATTATAGGATTGACTGACATGGCCTGCGAACAATTCTATCATTTGGACTCCGCCATCGAAGACCTGAAGAAACGCCTTTGAACGGCTATAAGTGATTTAGTTTATTTTTTCTCATTATTTTCGTTTCTAGTTAAATTTATCTTTCGCAACAATTTCATAACATAATTTCCGTTTCTGTAATTTCATTTTTTACTTTATGCCATGCACCTTTTAATTCAATTATTTCTCCATTTTTAGCAACTTATATATTTTTTCTATATACTGTATGACTGCATTATTTCATGTATACAATCTTTCATGCAAGTTCGTATACTACTGTGTTGCAAATGATATACAATATGATGTGTATTTAATATAAGTGTTACTAAATAAAATAAATTATTATTAATTTATGAATAACGTGAGAAAATGTTCTTTCAGCAAAACATGCCCTCACGGTCGTCACACCTATCTTACGATCGTGACGTGCTCATTTAGCGTGTCACGACCGTCACGCCCCTGTCACGACCGTGACGACCTCTATTACAGGAATCGTGAGAAACAGAACTGTTTCTCATCGTGTCCCCTCTTTTTCTCCATCCATAACCTACCCAAAACGCTACCCATTCATTCCACAACCTCCGTAACCTCTCCATTACCCCCATTAACCCCCCATTATCATCAACCATTTCATTAAAACTCTCCCGTATTTAACCCGAACCTCTATCTCCCTCATTCTACCATTTTTCTCACAAAACCTCACAAAATCCTTCCTCCCTCACTCTTCACTCTTGCATGTTATGGATTCCATCATTTTTAGAGAAGGCGAAGCTGGAGTAAACCAGAGAGACCGTTTCATCCGCTTCCAAAACCGCGGTCTGCAACCTACCCGCTACATTGCCACTGACTGTCTGCGAGAACTCGGAATGTTGGCCAGCGTTCAAAGCCTACTGCAAAAGGTCGGTCTGTGGGACCTCTGTCGTCAACCTCAGCCTACTTTCGAACTTCTGACGCTGGAGTTCCTAAGCTCTTACAGTTACATCACCCCTCCCGGTTCCCAGAGTCAACTTACCGGCATCGTAACATTCAGATTGCGTGGCCAAGAGTTCAATCTCCCGCAAACAAGGATAGCCGAGCTGTTAGGTTTCGATCACGGCACTGAAGCCCACCGTCGCGTGCCCGATAATTTTAGTGAACAAGCATTCACTCTATAGCACGACCTTACCAACACCCGTGCATCCACCTTCCAGAGCCTCAACGCCACACACATCCACAACCCGGCAATCCGCTATGTTCACCGGGTCATCTGCAACACAATCTTCGCTAAAGAAAGCAACCACAAGCTCAACTCCAAGGAGCTTCTGTTCTTATACTGCGCTCTTCATGACGAGCCGATCAACGCTGCCCCTTTCATGCTTCATCACATCCAGGCCATTGCACAGCGAGGCTCCTCCCCGTTCTTCATAGGCGGCATTGTCACCGCCCTCGCCATTCAGTTGGGGCTTGGTGACGCGCTCGTTAATCAGCCCCACCTAGCCGCCGAATTCCTGACCAAGAGCTACTGCAGGTCCGCCCACCTGATCGCGCAGCGAGAGGATGGCAGGTATAGCCCTGTTGTCAATGGCACCATTTTCCACCACATCACTCTGCCGTCCCGCACCCGCATCGACCCATCCAACCGAGCCAACTGGCTCTTTGTTTTACCTGCTGCTGCCGATCACGTCCCGGTTCATGATGATCAGGCAGACGCCCCAGTGGACGAGATGCAGGACGCTATGGATGCAGCTGAGCCTGTCCAGGATATCCCAGAGACATCTACCCGATAGCCCCCTGCTCCCGCAGTCACACTTGAGGAGGTCCTACTTGCGATTCATCAGCAGAACCAGATGAACGCCGCACTGGAGCGTAGGCAGAAGGCGCAGTATGACGCTTTACTCGGCACTATTGCTGCAAACCAGGAGGCCACTAATGAGCGGTTTGGAGAACTTTTCAGCGAGCTAGAAGCGCTCCGCATCAGCATTACTGCTACCTCCGGCACCGGTTCTGATCCTGACGCGACTCCTTCCAGACACCGCTCTCGCACCAGAGGCCGAGCCCGAGGTCCTCAGCAGCCGTAGTTTACTTTTCTGTTTGTTTTTCGTTTTAGTCTTGTACTGTATTTGTACCGCATTTATATCACAACATTGAGGACAATGTCTGATATAGTGTGGGAGAGGTACTTTTCATTTCATTGTACTTTCAATTCCGTTGTATTCCTTTTAGCAAATTAATGAAATGAGCAAATCTGTGCGCTATTTTCTTTAATTTCGAGCTTTCCCCGATTATTAAGCTATACCAGAAAAATCTTTAATTACTCGCATTACCCGACTTACCACCGAATGGTTCGTAACTACGAAGCCGGGAACGATTAAACAAGACCAATACAATCTTGACATCTTTGACTCCCTGCTTAAGAAATTCCATCCCGATCACCATTGCGAGTGCACCTTTAGTTTCAGTTCAAAAGTAACCCCCAGTAGTTTATACTAGCAGTCAGCACCTTCTGAACACAAACCACGTGGGGAGCCGATGAATATAAGCGTTTGATGCCTAATCAATAATGATCTTTCGTATCTCGATGCAAAATGAAAAGAAATTGCACCAAAGTACACGGTCGCAGATAAGAAACGAGAAATATGAGAAGGAATCCGTTTCGAGTTGGTTCAGAGGTACTGGTTCTGAACTCGGTAGGGCGTGCCACGGCTCGATCCCCCACAACCTCCGAGTCGGATAAAACATGAAGGGTTACCACACTCGTGTACCAGACCCCGTGCTCAAAAAGGATCAAAATCGCTAACCGGCTACTCCACTACGTGCGTGCTAAGGCAAAGGGCTTAATGTGACTGCGCTAGAACGAAACCGGGCGAAATAAGATCGAAAAACTCTAGGTGAAATCGTAATGTGATTGCCGATTGTTTCGTTTGGCGGGAAGTCGACGACATAGCTTGTTGCTTATGTCATTAGTGTATCGGTAGTGTTCTATCAAAGTACCGGACTATCCGACAAAACGATCCACCGTACGGTTTGTTATGAGTATGCGCGAATAAAAATCTTGTCCGCCGATTTTCAACCGACTATTTGCTTGAGGACAAGCAAAGGTTTAAGTTTGGGGAAGTTTGATAACGAGAAAACGCATCGATTATATCGCTAGATTTCATTGACGTTTTATCGCGCATTCACCGTTTTAACACTCGATTTCTCGAGTTTTTCTTACTATTTTGCAGGTACATCGTGATGTGAAGCCGAATCATGAATTAAGAGAAAAGGAACAAAAGAGACCACAAGAAAATGAAGAAAGGCAGAAGCCTGCAAAAAGACTGCATAATTTGTTGCAGCCACGGTCGTTACAAGGGTGTCACGACCGTGACACCCCAAATTGGGCCATCACGACCGTAAGGAAGTAGTCACGACCGTGACACTTAAAATCCTCAATTTACGAACGTGAAGACCTTGTCACGCCCGTGACAAGGATAAAACTTGGTTTTGACTCAGACTACGTCAAGGCACCACTTATGACCACTTCTCCTCTTATTTCTCCTCAAAGCAGCACGTGAAGACGACTTCTCCCATTTTGCCTCCACGTTCCAGCATTTCCTCAACAGCTTCAGCAAGGCCCATGCAACAAAGGACCAAGAATCCAGCCCATTAAAGACTCTATAAATAGTACAAGCTCTGTGAACTCAGGGACAGACTTCAGTATCCAAAATTCCTGCGGAAGCTCTGCCGAACTACCTTACGAACCGGCATTTCCATTCCAACATTATTTTATTTTCTGTCTCGTTTTATTTGTATCCAAACCAACCGTATAACAATTTCCAACATTAGGGAATTGTTATACATTTATTTGTTTCCAACCTTCAGCATTCGTTATTTTTAATTTCCGCCTACTCCAAGCTTTCCGGTCTGTGGAAGAAGGAGTCTACTCAGATATTTGTTAATCAGGTTTTTCAATTTATTGCAATTTAATTTAATTATAATGTCTATTTATTTTTCTGCCATGAGTAAGTTCTTATTTAATTTTGTGTCTGATTCAACCTCGATGAGCAGCTAAATACCTTAGGGCGGTATGTAGTTATAACAAACTTAACCGGTAAAATATAACCATAGGCTGAAAATAATAAATCACTTAACATTCTGGATGATACTTTTTAATTGAAATAGACCTTTTCGTTACGAGAGTAAGAGAAGGGTATTAGGTTGGGTCAAGACCACGAGAGTGTGATATTTTAACCAGATAGCTAAAGTTAGGCATTTAAATTGAATACAGCGAGAGCGCTTTAAGATAAATTAGAATTATTTAGTTTCCAAAAATTACCTCTAAACACTTATGGGCTAGCGAGAGCAGGCATAGGGCTTTAGGGATAAGATCTGATATAAGACCACGAGAGTGTGAGTTGAGGGTATTTAAACTGGTAATCTCTACCGAATAGATTAAGTGAACATCTCTATAAGCCTAGGTTAGATTGAACCACCTAAGTTAGTATAATTACATACCGACCGCCTTAGTATTACTTTATTAAAAACTTAAATTTAATTTCGCCTTTAATATTCTTAAAAACCAACAACAATCGTGACAACCATTCACCTTAGCTAAACTAGAAGTTCATCTAGCACTAAGTAACAATAGAATCCCTGTGGATCGATAATCTTAAATATTACTTCGATAGGCTGTGCACTTGCAGTAAGATACCGCTAGACGCATAAGTAGACACATCTTTAGCCCATCATGAGCCTTCAACTATTGATGAAGCTTAAAGAAAAAGATCCAGAATCACTCCACAACGTCCAAGGAAGCCTTTGTTGTGAGTAATTTTGCTTGAAATCCACTGAATCTCAGAAATCATATTTCAATTTTGCCTTGCTTTTTCAAGTTGCTCTTTCTGCAATTCCTTCACCAAAACGACTTCTGAGGGTTTGTGAAGCTTCCTGAGCTTATATGTGATGGATTTAGATGGCAAAGAAGCCCAATTACAAGCTGTTAAGCCCAATTGCCATTTCAATTTTTTCTTCATTTTAAGCTTGCCAAAATCGTGTATGTTCAGCTGTAACAGCCTCAAACTTATTTCCAATCACTTGCACATGGGATATACTGATCAAAGGGCCAATAATCCTTCCTTGTTTTGATCTTAATGGTTGAATTTAATCATGTGACTTAAGCTTGAAGTAAGCTTGGAAATGGCATACCAAAACTCCTCAAATCAAAATTCTAGAAATGCCATTGTATTTAGAATATGATTTTCACTCAAAAAATGCATAAACTTGGTACAAAGTGATCTCAAATGAATTTAGTTTGATTTTCTCATTTTAAGGCCTTTTCCATGAAAATCACCTTAGGAATTCTTCAATCCAAGCTTCAACCATGAAAATAGATGATTTAGTAATGCAAATGGCCCTATTTGGAGCAAGTTTGATGTTGGAAAAATCTCCATTTGAAGTGTGCAAGTTGGTGAAATGGACCTATAATTTTATGACCTATAATCTCACTTTCCCAAAATACCCCTGACTTGTAAGCCTCATAACTTGAGTTCTACAACTCAGATGAAAGACTTCTAGTACTCTTTGTAAAGCTAAGATCATGAGGAACAACTTTCATGCTCATCAAAAGTTGAGGATAAACATCCTTCTAGGTCAAAAATGGCTTGGAAGTTGGTTGACTTTTGTTGACCAAAATCACATTCATTTGAGGACCTGTAACTTGTCAGCATCATAACTTGAGTTCTAGAAATCAGATGAATGACTTATAGTACTCAAAAGAAAGCTAATAACATGCTCTACAAGTTTCATGACCATGTCAAGATGAGATGAGACTTCTATCTTGAGAAAGGTGGTCTTGAAGTTGGGGACTAAATAGGGGATTTTACATTGAGAATCCTAATTTAGTAACTTCTCACACTCTTGATTCTTGATGAATTGATCTTGAAATGATATATTATACATCTAAACATAACATCCCATGACCATAGAGACTTAGAATTGAGTTTTAATCTCCTTTAATTTCACAATTGACTGAGGATTAACCAGATGAAAACTCTAGATGCAACATTCTTGACTGTGGCTTTTTCCACCTCACACAACAACTTGGATAAGCTCCAACATGGCTCTCAAAGCACTCAATGAGCTCTCTCAACATCTCATATCCATAATTATGAATGCATAAACTTCTGATGATCTTCAACTGGCCTCCAAGTTAGGAGCTGGCCCACATACATCCATCCATCCTTTCACTAGACTATTGACCACTTCTAGATGACCTGATGACCATTCAAACTTGAGTAACACCCCTTGCTTAGGCTCAACATTCTGAGTAGACTCCTCTTGCTATGCACAACCTCTTGATCCCCTGTTCAATGAAAAATGCTATGCAATGAAAATGCTAGAAAGAAATGAAATGAAACATAAACCAAGTTAAGAAAAGGTTGGGCAAATTTTGGGGTGCAACACATGTACATTGGACTGTCACATTGCTCTTGCACATAACATGTCTTTTTTCAATGATGCTATCGAGCTTTTCACATGGTGCATGATCTGAGAAAACCACCACCACCATTGGATTCCTTGTGAAAAATACACAATTTGCTTTTTTTATTTCATCCAATTTGATTAAGTTTTGAGTGAGTTATGACCCTCCTTGCAAAATATGCCTTGCCTTGGTTTTGCTTGCCTTGTTTTTTTGCCTTAGTTGCCTAGTTTTCAAATGTGCATAACTTCTTTGATTTTTATCATTTTGATGCCACTCTTTTTGCACTATGATCCTTAATATTTCTAGTTTCAATGTATGAAGAAATAATTCCAAAATTGTTATTTTTAAAACACTTTGGTCCACATGAATGACATGGTCCTTTTTAGAGTTTTTTTTAGTTTTCATGCACTTTCTTGACACAGTACTTTATTTTTCTTGTAAGATTGATCTTGTATGAATCATTTTTAAATGTATAACATGTTTATATGTTTTAAAACACTTGGTTCTTTTTCTTTACCATGATTATACTTACCTTTGTGAATGCATGAATGTGGAAAGTATGCCTTGAAACTTCTTTGTGAACCATGATATGTTTCTTGATTTTTTAACCTCATGAACATGATCCTTCACCCCCATCTTAATTTTTTATGTGTCTTGTTAGAACTATAACATGTTTAGGGTTGTTTCTTGCCTTTAAAGTTACCATGAATCTTGTTTATCTTTACCTTTGTGAAGTTTAAATCCATGCTTGAACTATTGTTACTTTTCTTGCCTATCCATGATTGATTATCATAAACATGTCTTGAATATGATTAAATATATTACATTTGTCTTTAATTGATTCATATACCATGTTTGATTCAAGTTGTAACTTGTTTGCATGAGTTTTTTTTGAATACCATTGATGAAAATGTTGTTGTTACACAGGTTTCATGCTTGCTCTTGTTGGTTGTTACCTTCATGATCTTTGAATATTGTAAATCATAAAAACTTGGTTGTTACCATGCTTTTTGTGTTGAATTTGTTAATTGATCCTACTTATTTATCTTTATCTTTATCAAGTTTGTTTCCCTAGTGATGGGACTTGTCAGTTCTCATCAAGTTGCCTTGTTATCATCTTTGCTTAATGTTGTCACATGCTTGACCTTATCTTTCTTGGTTGTTACCATGACTTTATATCTTCATCATGTTTGAATGAATGCATATGTGTGTTTAGGCTTCATTAAGTTTCCCCAAAAGTGATGTAGCTTGTTAGCTCTGATCCAGTTTTGTTGTTATCCCTTATTCCAAAGGAAAGTCTCTCTATTGACTTCACTGTCATAGATAGCTCATTACCCCTCCCCTTTACTTGATTAAGTCATTAAGTCCTTTAACTTAGTTAGTTAGAACCTATATCCATTAGACTTTGCTTTAATTCTAAAGACCTACCCCTTGTTAGGAGTATCCTTCAATTATAACTTTAAGATAGAGTTTGTTAACTCTATGTAAGGATCATTGTTATGATTACTTACTCCTCTCTTGGATTTTGTCAAAGTCAATCCCCTTGAGTGCTAAACTTAGATCTTGAGAGTTTTGTCAAACTCTATACAAACATTGTTATGTTTGTTCCCCCTTGGAGTCTTAACCATAAGCAAGTATTACTCAACCTTAGTGAGGTGAACTACAGTTTCTATGATTCCATCCTAGTAAGGATACGTAGGCATAAGATGCGATATCTTTACGAGAAAACTTAGAGTTACCCTTAGGTCTTTACCTCAAACTTTACCTTAACCTTGATCCCATGACTCTAGAAACAACAACTTAGATAACTTAGAATACATATACACTAAAGGTTCCTGTAGAGTACTACAGATGTTTGGGATGTGAATAACTACCATAGGTATAACCAACGCCCGATCCCCGAAACTCTAGCATTGTTGTTACATGGGGCAAAAGGTTTTTCTTTAACCTGTCCTTTGTATAAATCAAAGCTCGGTGGTGAATTTCAATGAATTAAGATTCAAGTTAATCAATAGCTTGATATCTGATTCTCACTGCAATATATACATCCCACCAACTTCTCATAATACGTACCTGAAAGCATGGCCACAAACATATCTATAAGTTCTCTCTCCATCATCGAAGGTTGAACTTTCACAACTAATTCACGCCACCTTTGGGCATACTCCTTAAAGCTTTCATTACTTCTCTGAGATAGATTTTGCAACTGCACTCTGTTCGGTGCCATGTCACTGTTATATTGGTCATGTTGGACAAAATATTCTGCAAGGTCCCTCCAACTCTTGATATAGGTTCTCTCCAACCCCATATACCATTCTAACGAGGCCCCTTCCAGAATGTCTTGAAAGAAATGCATCAAAAGTTTCTCATCACCAGAGTATGTTGACATTTTCCTGTAATATGCCCGAATCTGAGTCTTGGGACACGTAGTCCCTAGTAGAGTCGCCAGCTGTCGCAACTGCAAAAAACACCCGACATGAAAAACAAAAGAGTCGCCACTGAACGTTATTTATCCCAATGAGGGAAAGGAAATAATCAAAGAAAACCTGAAAGAAGAGAGAAGACAAGGTCATCACAACCAAATCTTGGGTTCGGGAGTCGGTTACATAAGGGGAAGGTATTAGCACCCGTTACGTCTGTTGTACTCAACGAGATCCACTCTTATTGTCTAATCAAAGGGTGAGTTATCTAAAGCCTACTGCTAAACAGAAACGGGAATAAAAAGGGAAAAAAGGAGTCTCGATAGGACATCGTCGTACTATGCCTACATATTCCCTCGTGCAATGGAAAAGTCAGAGTCAATGTAGTTCAGAAAACTACGGGTGATGGGGGAAGGTTGCTCGCCAAGACATCACCGTCTTGTGCCTACGTATCTTCATTTGGTATGAGAAATCAGAGCAAACGTAGTTCGGTTAACTAATTGTTAAGTGTTTTTTTTATGAGCAATGCTAAGTTCCCATTCCAGTAGTTAGGGTCGATGCCTATTTGCAATAGAAAGGAAAAGTAACGTACTCTTTTCTGAAAATGAGTTTGAAAAACCATCCCGAAGGATAAAAATGTTTGAAGTTTGTTTATGAGTTTTAGAAAACTGAACTAATTGGGTTTGAAATTTACGTTGCACTGAAGATTATGATATAGGAACGAATGCGTCACATATATCCCCCAAACGGGACACACACTAAACACTATAGACAAGTAACGAGAAACCCCTCACTCATCATTCCACATATGATTATGGCTCGTGGCGCACAATGTTCATTGTCTTTATTAAGTGTGTTAAAATTGTTGAGATGAGAAGAGAAAGGAATCAAAGGTTGAAAAGAAAACAACTAAGGAAAACTGAATCCTAATGTTGTCATGCACAATGGTCCTAACATTGGGATAAAAGGGGAGTCTACCTAATTCTATCATACAAATGATGGACCTAAAGTTGATGTCAAAAAGGGACTATCCTAATTGTTATCATGCAAAGGATTGAAAGACTAATGTCTCTCCTACTTCCAACTTAATCAGAAATTAAGTGGAACTAGGAATCCTAAGGGATCGTGTGAACAAGCACAAGTAAACACGATACTAATCAACCACAAATGAAAAAAACTCAAGACTTAACCAAGTCTCAAGAAAAGAGCGAAAGAAAGGAGAATGAGAGATGGAGAAGAAGTTGCAATACCATGTAAACAAACAAGGAAGTTCAACTCAATAGGCATAAGTATCAAATAAATGCAAATGTTAAGCTCAAAAACACAAAGTAAACACCAACATCATGTCAAAGTAATAAGAATGTGCTCACATGTCAAACCATAGCCAAATATTAGAAGTCAAAGCAATTAGGCAAAACAAAGCACCAATGCATACACAAATGACTTATGATCAACTAAGAAGCATTTTTAGTCATCAAGAAAAGTGAGAGGAAGTCAAATTATGTGAGAAACAAGGTAGGGAATTAGCCATTTCAAGATGCACTCAACTCATGTCAAACATCAAAGGAAGATCACAAAAGATTTGATTCATATATCATGTCCAAACTCAACCAATGGTCAAACAAGTAATCAAGTAAAACACACCCCAAAGAAGTAAACATGTAAGCTCAAGGTATGAATCCAATTATGGGCAGTATTGTATGTGAAAAGATCAATTCAAGTTCAAGTTCAACATCATAAGCAAGAAATATGAGCACCACATCACAAAAAGTTCACACAAACAAGCAAGTATCAATCAAAGTTCTTCATGAAAAGGAATCAAAGTTCATGTGAGGTTCAAGATTTGAGAAACATGTTATTGAGTGACAAAGACAAGTAAAGGTATCATTGACAAACAATTATTCATGTCCTCTAAACATTCTAGGCATCAATCAATCACATGTAAACAAGTAGGACCAAAACTAGGTCAAGTAAGCATGCATCTCTACTTCAAAGCAAAGTCACATTAATGCATCAATTAAAGATAGGATAAAATCCAAGTATGAATAAGAATAGGGATCTACCACATGTTATTTAAATCAATAACAAAAGGTAAGATCAAACCCTAATTGGTTGCACAAGGGCATCCCTAAAGAATTCACCAAGTTCAAGCACATCCCAACACATAAGCTTGTACTGCACCACACATGAAAAATAATTAAAAGCCTCTAAAAATTAAGGAAAAATGATAATGATATCAAGGAGGCAGTAGGTAAATGTGTCCTGAAAGAGTGCCTAAGAAAGTGTACCAGAGGTGTTCAAACCAACTCAAACATAGAGCAAACACAGAAACCATTTATCAAAGAGAATATGCATCAAGAAGCCTTCCAAACAAGAACCAAAATACATCACCAAGTCATAAAATGAACATTTAAAAACCCTACATTCATGTTCCTAAGTGTGTGAAAAAACATAGATCAAGAATCAAAGAGAAAGATCATGAATCAAAGTCATATTTCAAAACTAGGTCTAATAGATCACTTCATGAAATAAATCAAAATAATATAATTAAATTAAATTAAAATAAAAATAAAAAATATGAAAAATAAGTTGACATGTCAAAGCATCTTAAAAGTATTTTTTGGTATTTTTGAAAAGGGTTTATTAATTAAAAATAAAATGAAAGTAAAAATGAAATAAAAGAAATAAAGTAAAAGAAATAAAATATGTCCAAACTTAAACTCACACAAATAAGCACAACGGTAACCCAATCATGCTTCAAACCAAACTAACATTCAAAATACAAAAATCATTCATCTAAAAGAGCATCAAAAAGTGAGAAAAATGAAAAGAAAACTTACCTACGTGACAACTTCATGTGCTCTTACTTCACGTGTAAACAAGCCTTCTAGTCTTTCCTTTATCCTCTAGAAGCTCTCAAAAGATTGTTTTAAGCAAGAAAAATGAGTGAGGAGCTTTGGGTAATCCGATTCGAAGAAGGAAGTTTCTTTTGAAAATGAGAGAGAAAGCTTTAGGGTTTGGCTCCTGAAGGGATCCTCTCTTCTTGCTAGGGAAACTTTTAGTATATATAGGATGGTTTTGGTGTGGTTAGATGAGGGTTTTACTGTGGTTAAACTTATGGTTCGAAATTTGTTAAAAACTTCAAAATGGTGAGTGAGTAAGGGCATGGTACGAGTTTAAGGCATCAAAATGTTATTTTTATAATTGTCATGTTGTGCAAGAGAGGGTCAGAGAGTGGAAGAGTGGTGAGACATTTTTGCTGTGCAAGTTTTGTTCATTTTGTCATCTTTCTCTTTTTGGCAAAATAGTGAAATATGGTGCATGTGGTATGGTATGTGTGTTTGGACATATGAAGTAATGTTTTGACAAGAAAGATAAGGGTCATACGTGGTAGTACATAAGGTGAGGCATGCTGCAAAATTATGCCAAGAAATGTGTAAAAGAAAAGTAATGTAATGATGCATACAACATGTCCATGTAGCTACCTTGTCTTGATCATGACTTGGTGAGTTTTATCCTAAATCATGAGATCTTTAGCTCAAATGAAAGTGTGAAGGTCAAGGAACAATTTTTATGTTGTAAAAAAGTTGAGATGAGGCTTAGAAGGTTGTGAAAATTGGCATTGAAATTGATCAAAAAATCTGCCTAAGGTAACTTAGAAAAATTCACTAAGTTATGGATTTTGTCAACTTTAAAATCTTGATTTGGAAGCCACATATCTTAAGAATTTTTTATCCAAATTAGAAGATCTAGTAATGGATGGAAAGTTTGAATAAAGATCTACAACTTTGATGTTTTAAGGATGACAAGATGGAGCTAGGATCTTAGCGAAAAATCCCTTGGAAGATTGGTCTAAAAATCTGCCTAGAAACTTGCCAAATTTGACATCTTTGAAACCCTATCTTGGGGGCATCATAACTTGAGTTCTACACATCAAATGGAGGAGTTCTAGTACTCAAATGAAAGCTTGGAGAATGCTCTACAATCTTCATGTTGGAGGAAATTTGATTTGAATCTTGGATCACCATGAAAGATGGGCTTGAAAACATGCTCCTCAAGATGAATTTCTATACTTAGAAAAAATTCTAAGTCTTGAAACCTAGATTTCTTCTTTTCTCCAAATTTACCTCTCCATAACTCTCAATCTATGAAACTTTTTGACTTGCTTTCTTCTACAAACTTGTAGTTCATGATGTCCTCTTTAATTTGATAATAAGTTTGCCCCATTTGGATCAAGGATGAAGAAGTTATGATTGATGCAATATGGATAGAAATTAGGGTTTTCCACACTTAGAAAAAAAATTCAACAAAACCCTAATTCAACCAATCTCCTGATTTTATGCTTCTCTTTGATTATTCTTTCTCCAAACACACGAAAACACTTGAAAAGACATAGCATGCCCTTGATTGACCTTGAAATCCAAGACTTTGACCTTATGGACCCACAGTTGACTTTTCTTGATCAGATGCAACCCTTGCACTATTTCCACTGATTGAAGCTCATGCCATGACTTGTGATGAGACATAATACATGTAGGGAACTATTGGGATGTGTATTAAGCTATAAAACAATTTCTTTCTCAAGAATCTATCCACATATGCCCTTTGACCTAAACCTTAATCCAGTCATCCCAAAGATAGGAGGACATGCCCAATGCTTGTAATCTTGATTCATATGATAGTGAGATATGCCTTGATGATGAAATGACATTGAGGCTTGAGAATACACAAGGTTGAGAATAAACCCTTGCTTTAGCTCTGAGGCTTAAACGCTTCCTCTTGAGAATCAACCAAGATACATTGATCCCATGCTTAGAACCAATTCTATACACAAATGACGATGCAAATGATATGAAACCTAAGCCAAGAGATTAAGAAAAGATGAGACAAATTTTAGGGTGTTACAATTGGTATTTCCATATTTAATATTATTACAATTTTCTCTTCTTTCACATGTCTTAGTATACTACATTCTTCGTTTACTGATCCAGTGTAAAATTTTTGGATGGAAGAGGTGTTACAATGAAGGATCTCCACTGGTTATAACAATGTTGTGGATCTTAATGGTGATAATGGGACGTGATAAAGTAAAATCATAATATTGAATACTTTGCGCTGGAGTAGAGTATCGTGTCGCGACAATAACTACTTCAATCATTTATGATTCTAAATTCAAAATTCCATTAACCTTACAGTGATATAGGAATCATGGTTTTACATGCTCTCCTCGTAATGCACGAAGATTGTTTGTCTAATGGAAGTGGTATTTCGATAGTGGAGCTACAACAGAAGTTGTTACAATATGGATCTAACTCCAAAGTCGTGATGGTGATGGATAATTGAAGTGGTCTATAATTTTAAAGGTTAATCAATTATTCTCACAGTGACCTTGGAGTAAAATTTCTCCATTTCTCCAATATCTTGGTGTGGATCTGAGTTTTGATCTAGGATGATCCATTTGTGGAATTTTCATGGGAATTAGGAGGTAATTCTGTTCTGGAACCTGAATTAGGTGTAACTTAGTGGTGAAAAATCATGAATCGTCAATGTTGACCTCCAATATGGTGGCCCGAGATTGGACCTGCAAGATTAGCACTCCAATGTCCAAGTCAATTCAAGATTCATGATGAGTGTAGTGGAAAATGGAGATCAGAAAGTGTACCGTGTATTTTGCCTGGGATGACTTTTATACCTTGGGTCATGTGGAGTAGATTGGCATTAATTTAGGTCTTAGCTCCTTAGGATCTTTAGCAACAGTTTCAAAGGTTATATATTGTATGATATTCATAATAGAAATATATTCATATCTAGAGATAGGATTTTGTCTGAGAATATCTTTCCCCTACACTATTAACAAGTATCAAACCAATTCCACTTCTTTACTTATTAATCATACTCCTTTTTACTCCTATTTTGAATATGATTCTACTCTACCTTATTCATCTATTCCTAACCCTGCTCACCCAACCATCACCAACAATCCCACTAACTCTCCCTACACCATCCCTCATACCAAAACTAACATAACCCCTCTTACCACTCAACCAACCAACACCTTTCCTCCTCAAACCCAAACCACCCATATTGATACTACTAATCCTAACTATACTCATGACCTTCCATCCTAATGTTCAAACATTCCCATTTTTACAAAATTTAGTAGATTTTCTAAACCTCCTATTTATCTTGAAGACTATCACTGCTCACTCCTTCAATGCACTTCTTTTACCTCTTTCCCACCAAATTCAGATAACATCTCTCACATTATCTATAATGTTTTATATTATGATAGTTTATCCCATACACATAGACTTTTTACTTTAAAAATCTCCAGCTTAAAAGAACCACAATCTTACTCTTCTACCATTAAAGATCCTAATTATCAACAAGCTATCAACGGTGAGCTTACATCTCTCACTAAAAATAATACCTAGGGTAGTGTTTCTCTTCCCCCTAATAAGATTACCATTGGTTGCAAATGGATTTTCAAACTCAAATTTTTAGTTGATGGTAATATTGAGATACATAAGGCACGACTTGTAGGAAAATACTTTAATCAAACTGAGGACTTATATTACTTAGAAACTTTTATTCCTGTAATCAAGCTGACTACTATCAAATTATTGTTATTTATTGCATCTAATTAAATTGGCACATTCACCAATTAGACATAAATATTGCTTTCTCCACAGAGACTTGGATGAGGAAGTATACATGAAGTATCAACCTGGCTTAAACGTTCATAACAATATGGTTTGTAAGATAAATAAATCTCTTTAAGACTTAAAGCAAGCTACCCGTCATTAAAACCAGAAACTAACTTCCACTTTATTAACCTTATAGGTTACCATCAATCTAAATTTGACTATTATCTCTTTACCAAGAAAGTTGTTAACCCTTTTACAGTCATTCTAATTTATGTTGATGATCACATACTTGCAGGAAATGATTTAACTGAATTTTCTCACATTAAACCAATTTAAGACAAAATTTCAGCATAAAAGATCTAGGACATCTCAAATATTTCTTGGTTTTTAGATTTCTAGTTCTTCTATAGGAATACCTTTGTGCCAAAGAAAATATAGCCTTAACTTATTACAAGATGCATGCTTTCTTTTAGCCAAACCTTCATCAACTCCAATGGATCCAAGATGCAAGCTAGACATAGACAATGACCTCTTCTCTCTGAACCTTCTAGATTTAGAAGTCTTATTGGTAAATTATTATATCTTACTCATTCTAGGCCTGGTATCACTTTTTTATATCCTAATGTATTTTATGTACTTTCTTGTATTTTATTTCTGGTTTTTAATTATTTTGATTGTTGAGTTATTTTGGGTCAGACACTTAAAGAGTATTTATCTAACAAACATGTACATTAGATGTAACATCATTTTCTACCCCACAAATATAATGGCAAATCAATCATATTTATCAAAGTAAAATATTGAACGCAATAAAATCATCTCAAAAGGGCGCACATTTCTCAATAATTCAAATATAGTCAATGCTCCGTAAACAACGGGTTTTCCCAAATTTACTCAAAATATTACTCAAAAGGCAGCAGAACTCAAAAAGACAAAATCCAAAGTTTTCCTTGCGCAGCAACATAATCAAAATAAAAATAATAAATAACATATGGTTTAACTCAAAAGACCACAACCCGATGTTACACTATCAGAGCAAGACCCTCTAAGTTAACCACAATGGCCAACGACCCAAAAACTTCAAAAAGTCCTCGACGACATCCATGGCTAAACCTGGTCATCTGCACGTTACCCATGTGGAGGCAACATTCAAACAGGCAGGGTGAGTAAAACGATTCATGATAATCTAAGAATCAATATATAAAATAGCGTCATTTTCATATCCAACATCATCATAATCATCAAGGAAACATCAAAAAGCCATAACATCATAAATTACACCAAATTGTCACATAAATGCAAATGCAATAAGACTCATGCATGTAGTACCAATTAACAAAATTCGACGGACACTAGGTCACCAACCCTCCATAGATCCACAACAGTAGGATCGATTCTACACGAGAACCGGAACACAAAAAAATACCTCACATCCGCATAATGGGGCTGAAGCCACAAGAATCAAGGTCCTAGACCGAAGTCCAGAATGCATATGAATGCATGATACACACATCAATATCATCCTCATAATAAACTCATTAGGTGCATCATCATTCATCAAAATCATCATAATAATCATGTCATCAAATAATCATCAAAAAATCATGGAGTCAACATCATAACTCATCATTATTACTCATAGGAATCATCATACAATCATTTAATCACATAGGAATCACAGTCATACTCATAGTAATTCATCATACATTTATTTAATCACATAGGAATCACAACTATACTCGTGATAATTCATCAAAAAAATCAAAACATCAAAACATCAAGACATCACTAAACCAGAACATAATTCGCGAAACTCTGCTACGTTCGCTAGCAAGTTTGTCGTGCGAGTCTGGGGAGAATGTTCGTCGTGCGAAGCATCATTCGTTGTGCGAACTTGCGATTACAGCAAAACTCTGTTACACATCAAAATATACTTATACAAGCATACACACAAGTATTCGATAAATTATCCATAAATAATTTCACAACCGGCATCAAACAATACAACAATTCATTAATAGAACATATACACAATTGACTTCTCAAACATATTAGATATAAAAATATTGGGAAACCAATTCTCTTATCTATACTATGTTAAAACCCTATTCATTAGATTTCCAACACTTCGAACGGAGACCAAAACAGACTTGCGGATCAAAAGTTACGTCCAAAACGATTTCGACCGAAAACATGAACAGTCGTGACGGATAGCATGCATAATTTTCTGTGTTTTTCACCGTTGGAGGCCTTCCGGACCTTCGATTTCGATTTCGTAAAAATCCAAACTCTCAGAAAATTACAACTCATCCAATACTGTAATTATCTCAAGTAAATTTACAATTTTAACACAATTAACCATCTAATCATCGTTTTAAGATTATGCCTAAAACCTTTAAAATTAAGGGATATAGGTTCAATCTCGTATCATATTTACGCCTCCAATTCCCATAATCTCTTACAACTACCCCACAGTCATTAAGGTTCTCACAATCACTTACTCTTAAACAACCTCAACAGCATATTTGGCCACGAAGTTCTAATTTTCCTTAATCTGAAATCAGCCTTAAACCTATCACACCATCAGTTTTAATCCTTCAAACTCATTGAACTCACCATCAGAAAGGCAACAACAATTCAATCAAAAATCCCTAAACCATTAAATCAGCTTTAAACATATTGAATCACATATTAAAAATCATGAAGGCAATACTACACATACCTTAATTGTCGACTCTAAGCCTTTCTTCTTTGATTCTTGAAAATCTCGCAAAGTTTTGCCTCAATCCTCTTTGTCCTCTATTTCTTCCCTTTTCACGGTCTAACAAGAATGAATCCTAATTCTCTAAAAATTCCTTTTTGTTAAACCTAATTTTAGGCCTTAAAATGGGCTTTCCAATTTCACTCTCACTAACTCCTACTCAAATGTCCATTTTGTCCTTAATTCACTTATATTTATTTAAATTAATAATAATACTAATATATTCATATTATATACTATTATTTAAATAAATAACTCAAAATCTATAATTTTTAATATTCACATCAACCACTAAAAATCATTAAAAATTACAAATATTTATATTTAAATAAATATTTCAAGAATTTGAAGAATTATTTAAATCTATATGATTAACCCAATGGCAGTTTCTAAATTTTCAATTTCGAATAATAAATAAAATTTATTTTTCTTTAATTGTTGGTTTAGTATGAAGAAGCAAGTGCATTCGTGCCATTTGTCAACATATATCTTATTATCAAGTGAATGAATTGCCTACAGCTACATGTAGAGTGAGGGGATCACAAGGCAAAGAGTTGTCATTATATTAAGCTTCATGAGCAACCCGTGGGATACTGCTAGAAAAATATATGTGTATATGAATCAGATAAGATTATTGATTAATAAAATATAATATTGATTCACACACTTAGCCATTTCATTGAATACTATAGTGACCCGTTCACAGGCACGTAGTGACTATTTGACATGTAGTTACCCCTATTACACGTAGTTAAAGTGAGTGACATACACATGATTCCCAACTGCTCAATTTCGAACCATAGAGTTTTTTTTTCTATATGACAATTATGCTTGTACGTTTATACTTCTCTAATGTTCAAAACCAAATCGATTCAATAAAAAACAGTTAATTAAAACTGAATAAAATTGAAAATTACAACCAAAAAATGTATTTAACTTATGTGTTTGAATTATTTTCTAACAAAATTATAGGTTTAATTCAATTTATGATTTATATTATATAGACTATACCAAACAAATCGAATCATATTATATTACAAAATCTTACGTATATATTTTAAAGAAATCAAGAAGTATTATATATATTTTATCACATTCTTTATATAATATTAATATTAATTAATATATCAATAAAAATAAAATATTATTTATTTTAAAATGAAATTACTATATATTAATTTTATTTTTATTTTGTTGATGTTGAAAAGAAAAATTTAATTTACATTAATTTTGTATTCTTCTATGTATAAAATATTGACACTAAAAAAAATTATAATATATATATATATATATATATATATATATATATATATATATATATATATATATATATATATATATATAAAATAAAATAATAAGACATAGTTTATATTTATATATTAAATTATAAATTTATTTTGACAATTATAAGCTTATTGTAGATTATTGTATGAATGATTAAATACAAAATTATATTATTTTTTATATGATGTATGATAAATAAAAATCTTGAAAAAATTGAATCAACCTAAAATCACACTGATTTGATTCGGTTTTATTTTTAAAAATCAACCGAATTAGCCCAATCATATATTTTTTCTTGCGGTTCGGATAATTTTTAACATCAATACCACTTAAATCAACCCACAACCCTCCTTGTTTTTCATATTAATTGTTCGCGTTTATTTAAAAAATTCTCAATTTTGTATGGTCAAATTTGATCTTTAGGGTTTGTTTGGTTCAATGGAATGGAGAGAAAATAAATTTTAATAAAGTGGAGGGGAGAGAAGGTAAAGAGATATATTTTAATTAAATGTAGGTTTGGTTCAACGGAGAGGATGAGAGAGATTTTAATAAAAGAGAGTGGAGAGAAGATATTTTAATTAAATATATATTTGATTTAAAAAGGGAAAAAATAGGACAAAACTTTGATCATTTATGGCTTAGTTGCCTTTAGTTGATAATTGTGAATATTTTGTAATAGAAAATAAAATAAAAATAATAAGAGAGAAAATTTGATAGAGAGACACACAAAAGCATGTGTCTTTGCCACCATAAAGATAATTAAGCATGCACCAAGAAGAAAATTTAATTAAAAATATATTTGATTAGTAAGTGAAAAGAAAGAGTTTTAAAAATAATTTATCTTTTTAATCTTAAAATACAAAGTTTTTCCTACAAACTCAATAGTTTTGTAGTCAAAAAATTCTTAATTGAAAATATTTTTTAAATATAATCAAACAAAAAATTTATAAAAACAAAAAAGTTTTATCATATGCAACTAAAAAAATTCTAAAAATTAAGGCAAATATATACTGCTTATAAATAGTGGTCCATAAGTTATTTAAAAACGATAATTATAATTCACCCTAAAAAGTATTCTAGTCAAACAAAGCCATATTTCTCCTGCTCATAAATAGTGGTCCACAAATGAGTAAATAATATTTATGAGCTAGGCAAAGGAGGGAATTTTATAGGGTGGGCACCTTATGTATCAATGGATTGGCAATTGGCAAATTAGTGCATGTCTATCAAGTAATATAAGAGTAGGAGTAGTTAAGTACGTTCAATATGATCATAAAAGAAACATTGAGTATGTTAGGTATAAGAAACAAAAAAAAAAAGTTTGTAGTTTGGTTGAATTAACTAAAGGAAAACTCGTATTATCTTTTGCTTCCATGCTTTGTTTTTTAATTAATTTTAGTAACCTATAAAATTATACGTGTTTGCCAAAGCGAAAGAGTAAGAGGGGCAAATATAGAAGTGTAAGAATGTAAGTGAGTAACAATTTCATTGATTAAATTAAACAAGGAAACTTAATCTTGTAGTAGTAATCCGCACTAGTGAGATTTATGTGTATAAAAACATTAGTTTAATTATTTTGAGATGGCGTTTATATTACAACCAACAAAAATAAGGATTAGAGTAAATGACGATGACAACCAACAATTCAATAAAATAGGAAGGTTCGAAACAATGATATTTTTAAAAGTAAAAGTGTAACACTAAATTATGGTGTGAATACAATTATTTGTCATTTTTAAAAGTAAGTTTTTTCTTATTTTTTTGAACATTTTTTTTTTTTTGAAATTGGAAGCAGAACACGCTTGAATTAAGAGGCTTATAGAAGTGCGATAAATGTCCAATTTGCCTCTCAACTTTTTCTAGATGTCTCGTCGGCCTTACTATAATGTGTGTTTTTTAGGCGAGCTATGATCCAATAGTTCTTGTTAAATAGGGTTTATGGTGCTTTTCTTGACTTTAAAGGTGGTCACACACTACAAGAAAATGTGCATTTTCCCTAGTGATTTAGTGACGTGGGAAACACGTAGGAAAAAAAATGTGTTGCCAAGTGATTACCACGTCACTAACATATTTAATTAATAAATTGTGTAGTTCAAAAATCTGGAACGAAATTTTGGAACTTTAAGAGGGAGGGAAGTTTGAATTTTTTAAAAATTCTGACATGAAAATCACGAGGGAACATAATGTCAGAAAATACCCACATGTCTTTCACTTCGCAACACACTCACATTAATTATTTTCTGACCGTTGTTTTGACTTTTAGTGGGCAACGGTAATAATAAAATAAAGGGGGAATGTTCCGACCTGAAAGCCACGTCGCAAACTTCCGAGGCAACTTTAAAAGTTACTTGGCATTGAATGAAGCAACGTTCTAGGGGAGTATTACCGACCATTATTACACGTCGCAAACTACCGACCATTATTACACGTCGCAAACCTCCGATTCAGTTCCCACGTCGCAAACTTCCTAAATGGGATCCACGTCGCAACGTCCCTAATAAATGCAAATCCCAGAATTTTGTCTTGGCACATTTCGTATGAACAAACCCAAACCTATTTTCTTCTTCCCCTTTCTGCGTTCCTTCATGCTTGCTGCCTTCATCCTTGCTTCCTTCCCTCAACTCCATTTTTATTTCATAAGACCAAAATTTTGGAGGTGAAGTATTTGTTGATTTTGTGACTCTTTTATGTTCCCTTTTATTTTATATATTTATTTTTATTAACTGTTAATTTTTTTTTCTTCAGATCTAACATTGATTTTTAAGAAATTTCACTGGAAGTTTTAAAAGCTCGCAAAGAGGTATTTCAGCAATTAAATTTGTTTATATTTATTGTTGTTGTTGTTGAAATTCTATTGGAAGTTTTGAGAATTTTAGATTTTGGTGATATATGTATTGTGTTGGTTGTTGTTATGTGATTTTTAATATGTTATGTGATTTTTAATATTATTTTAGATTTTAAAAATATATTATTTTAGATTTTAAAAATAATATGTTATGTGATTTTTAATTAAAAAAACAAAATATTTTTTTATAAGGAATTAAAAATATATTAGAATATGTATATTATTGAATTTATTAAAATTTTTATATATTAGAAGTTGTACCAGACATTGCTTGCCCAATTTCTAACTGAAAATTCTCAATATGCGCCGATTGGGGATGCACCGCTTGATCCACGCGTTGATCTTTATATTTGGAATTTAACAGTAGGCGGGAAGAGAGTTAATGGATGTTTTTTTGGTCTGGGGTCTTTGGCTGGTGATTATAGAAAAGGGGACCGAACTGTATTTCAGAGACTCGATGATGGGGAAGGAGGATCGCGTCCGGCAGAATTGACACCAGAAATGTTGGCAACAGTGAGACAGTTAGCTCTAGCTGAGGCGAGACGAGAGGCGAAGACACGTGAGGCGGCCCTAAAGGCCGAAATGGATGATATGAGAAATAGACAAAATGCTGAAATCGAGGAAATGAGGAAGCGGCAATCAGACATGGAGGCACAAATGCGAAAATATTTTGCCTCGAGATCGAATTATTCTCCCGAAGATGATCACCAAAGCGAAGATGAATTATTTAGTGGCGAAGAACAATTTTTTTTATTAATATTTTTATTTGTGACGTGAATATTACGTCACAACTTTTATTATTATTATTTGTATTTGTGACGTGAATTTCATGTGACTAAATATTTATATATTTTTAATGTATATTATTTTAATTAAAAATTATTTTAATTTTAAATTTATATTTAATATTTAATATTTATTTTAATTTTAACGTTGTTTTCAGTTAATATTATTTATTTCTTTTTATAACTAAATTTAACAGTGAAGTGGATCCCATGTCACTAATTAGTGACGTGGGAAAAAAAATGGGAAAAATATTAATTCTGTGAGGTTTCCCACGTGATAACAAGGTCACAACTTTGTGACGTGGGAATCACGTGGGAAGTTTTCTTCTTTATTTTGTGATTTGCGACGTGGTAATCCTGTCACAACTTTGTGATGTGTTTTCCACGTGGGAAAAAGTTCCCATCATTGCATTTCCGGCGTGTTTTACCCACGTCGCAACCATTGGCTAGTGAAGTGATTTTTACATTAGTGACGTGAATATCACTTGGGAAAAGGCAATATTTCTTGTAGTGACAAGGGTAGAGTGATATATAAAGGGCGAAAAGAGTAATATCGAGAAGAAGACTCATGATATGAAAAAGTGTGTTCCTAACACCGAAGGCTCATAACATCCTTAGAACAATAATTACACATCACCCTTCAGGGATAAGAGAACCTTTAAGAGTAGTAGAAATATCATGCAAAACTTTACAATTCTGAACACTCACATCGAGCATACATGGCGGGAGGTCTTCCACTTTCATGAAACCTTTCAAATCCAAAAGCAAATGTCACGGGACTGGAGCCTAGAAGACGGAGCAATTTCTACAAGGTCAAGGGACACCATACAGAAGATTGATACCATCTTAAAAAGGAAGTAGAACGTCGGATCCAAGAGGGTCACCTCAAGAAATACGTCAAGGGTGACTCCTCCCAAAGACCAGGTAGGGCCATCTTTTGCGAACGTGATGATCCTGGAAGCCCCGAGCCTGAAAAGGGAAAGGATTTATGCAAGGAAGATCTCGACAATATTGTACGCCACACATTCAATAATATTGCAGTAGGATTCATTAGGACGAAGAGACCAATTTCTCCCGACAAAGGTATGCTCGCCAGATATTAACTAATGAGGACTCGCCCATAAATTTAAAAGCAGCGCCATTGGTCGAGATCGCTTTTTTGGAAAAAGACACAACAATCATCCATCCCTACAACGAAGACCCCATGGTCATCACCGTAAGGTGTGATGATTGGAAAATTAGAAAAGTGTTGGTAGATGAAGGAAGCTCTGCAGATATCCTCTATTGGGGTGTATTGAAAGCCTTCAGCTCGACCCAGGTGATCTAAAAGTTTTCAAAGGGTCACGGGTTAGGTTTTTTGGAGAGCAAGTACAAGTAAAAGGTTACATAATACTGAAGATCACCTTCGAGGCTGGAGAACAAGCTAAGTAAATTATGGTTAGGTATCTTGTTATAGATGCCTCCTCTTCCTATAACATGATCATAGAGTGTCCAACCTTCAATTAGTTGGCGCGTCGCCCTACCTACCCTATATTTGTCCATGAAATACCCATTTTTGATGGGCGAGTTGGAGTCATCCAATGATACTAAGAAGTCTTTATGAAATTCTACGTGGAAATTCTAAAGCTGAAGAGAGTGAGAACCCTATGTGTGAACACCATAGGCGTCGACCCGAGAACCAAGTCTCCAAAAAGAACTCTAAAAGATGAAGAGATCCTTCCCCATTAGGGTGAGAAAATAGGACAAAGAGGCATTGGTTGAAAGCTCCAGAAGGAATTTTATCATTGTTTATTTTGTTAGTTATTATTTTGGTTGTCGGTGAGTGTTCTAGCTTTTTCGGACATGTTATCTTTTTGGGGAAGAATTATTTTCCACGCACTTCACTGGGGGGTTAAGGATTTTTAATGAGGCTTCTCATGTTATTGTTTTAAATTATTTGCATTACCGATCTCCCTTTCGCGGGAGGCTAAAGGAAATATATTTGTATGAAGCCGCCCCTCAAGGCGACTAAAATATGCTAGATCCTCATGCAGGAACCCTTTCCGCCCCTTAAGGAAATAAAATATGATGGATTATTAGAGGGAGTCCATGCTGCCTCTCGAGGCGATTAAATATGATGGATTTTCACGCATGAATCCTTGCCATCCTTTGAGGCAATAAAACACGTTGAATTCTTATAGGGAGTCTTTGCTGCTCCTTAAGGCAATTAAATATGTTGGATCCTCATGCCAAAATCCTTGCCACCCTTTGAGACAAGAAAACATGTTGGATTCTGATAAGAAATCCTTATTGCCCCTTGAGGAAATAAAACACATTGTATTCTTAGAGGGAGTCTTTGCCACCCTTCGAGGCGATTAAATACAATGGATCCTTATGCATGAATCCTTGTTGCCCTTTGAGGCAATAAAATACAATGGATTCTTAGAGGGATTTTTTGCCTCCCATCGAGGCGATTAAATATGATGGAACCTCACGCATGAACCTTTGATGCCTCTTGAGACAATAAAACACGATGGATTCTTATAGGGAGTTCTTGTCGCCCCTCGAGGCGATTAAATACGTTGGATCCTCACACATGAATCATTGTCGTCTCTTAAGACAGTTAAATATGCTTGATTCTTATAAGGAATCATTTACGCCCCTCTAGGAAATTAAATACACAAGAGTCTTACATATGGGGGGTCCTCACCGTCTTATAAGGCGATCACATACAATAGATCCCCGTGTAAAGATCCTTGTCGCCTTATGGGGAGATATTAGCAAAGGGCCCAAACATGGTTTCTAAGTAATTAAAATGAGTCGCTTAAAAAAACAATATTAAGAAAATCACCTAGGAAAAATGATATTAATGACAAAACAACTAAAGCAAAAAACACCTAAAGGACGCAGGATCTATGTTCTTACAGAAAGCCCCACGGAGAAAAATTACAAATAAAGACCACAAAGGACCAAGAAAACAAAAATAAGAAACTACAAAAGCTCATTGGTCATCTTCCAGGATTATCCTCTCCAAGGGTACTCTCTAGTTGGGGAGTCACCAACTTACCTCCCATTATCATCTCTTCTTCAGATCCATTTTAAGCGTGCACAAATGAAGGAGATCCTGGTTGTATCGAAGGGGGGAACCTCCTCCCCATTCACCAGCTGACCATCACAGATACCCTTGAAGACATCTAAATAACTTAGAACTAGATTATGATATAAAATGGGACACTTGCTCCTTTGCATGCCCAAAATAGGCATCAGAGACCGGCATCATATCATCTTTGAGATCTGATACCTTGTCCTCTAAGTCCTGCATAAGTGAATGACATCTTCCAAAGATTACATTAAAGCCTTCTCCGAGGAAACCATCTTCTTGGCTTCAGGCTCTGTTGCGCCCAACTTAGTCGCCTAGGAGTATTTCTCCTTTTTCAAGGACTCAATCAGCTTCTGGCCCTTGGCAAAGCTCTCCTCATAATGCTTGAGTTTTTCTCTCAGATCATTCTCAACCTGATCTCGCATCTCCATGTTAATACGTTCCAACATCAAACCCTTCAGCAAGTGATTCTCCTTCAGGCTAGATAGATTGGGGTCAGTTTGATATTGAGAGCCTTGTAATTACTTGGAAACTCTTCAGATATAAGGAGATGGTTCCGATAAACTTGACATCTTCGAAGTTGAGGTCACTTCATAAGAAAGACTTGGGAGGCAGAACGTTACCACCATGGGATTTCTGAACACTCGTCTCTTCTGGAGTAGGCGGAGTAACTCTACTCCCAGCAGCAAGGCAATAATCCCCCTCTAAATTTTACGTTTTAGAACTTGGTGAGTTAGGGGTCGCGTTCAGACTCCTTTTTTCCCTCTTGATGGTCATACCCTCTAGGTGGCTGTGAGGGTCGTTAGTTTCCTTGCACACTGCCTTGATTTTGCCAATATTTTCTTCTTATCCTCTAAGGAAATCTTGGCCATTTGATATACAAGACAATAAATAAATATCACACACCACAAAAGGATACCTATAAAAGCATCAAAGTATTCAAGCTTAGTCAGATATTCATTAAGGGAGTCATCACACTCTTGCCATCACTCAATCACCACGGGAGACTCCATGATGTTGAATTTTTCTAAAAAGAGAACCAACTTAGCCTCGCTAGAAGCAAGGTACTTGTAGTCGTACCTGGCTATCACCAATGGTTTGCCCGTCTAAGCTAGAGGGAAGACCTAGAGGGGTGTCATCTACCTCTACAACAACTTGGGAGCTCTCTCACCCTTTCACTCGTACAAACTTATTTTTCCAATTTTTTTTAATGATTAGACTAGGATTTGAACAATGCTTTTCCTAATAAGGCACCTAGGCTTACCCACCCTCTTGGTAGAAGGTCTCGTGGCATATAATGAAATGAACATCCCTATAGTGGGAGGCATTTTCAACCTTCATAACACAATCTCAAATGCCCTAATGAAGCTTCATCTATTGGTTTCCAACTAAGAAGGCCAAGTTTTGAGTACCCTCATAACTTCTACTCAAAGGGAGAAAAAGGGATAATAACTCTCATATCCTTTATAATAGAAAGGTGGAAGTAGAAGTAGGGGAGAAGGAGTTAGTGGATATGACCATGTTAACCCTCTTTGTTGACAAAAAAGCCTTCAAATAGGCCATATCTTCACCATCCAAATAAGAGATATCGACATGCTACAGGAAGGATAATATTTTCTCCTCAGCACTGTAGGAGGACCCGATCTCTCTAGCCTTATTGAACGTTACAGCAATGGCAACCATTATCTCTTTGTTTCCTTAGAACACTGAAGACAAAAAGAAATCACTACTACCATCATTATCGCTGCAAAAACCAACTACAAATTGGGTAATCTTGTAAACCAACTGTGAATAAGATGTTCATCATCTACGGATGCTTTAGTTTTGATGAAGAAAAAAAAGGTTACCATGGAAGAGAGATCAAATATCAAATAATAAAAAATATTTGGATCATCTATTTATGTTTTAAGCCAATAAATTATTACTTTGATCAAGGTACTTGTGAAAATTTAATTTATTGGTTATACATTTAGCGCTCAATTATCTCACTTCATCTTAAATCTTATTTAGAGTTTTAGAAGATTTTTTAATCGTGTTTTCATTCATGAAAGTTTTGAAAATTTGAAGAAACTTATGTTTTAAAACATGACAATCGATTGTCATACATGCCACAATCAATTGGATCTTTGTATTTTTTTCAAATTTTTAAACGTTGTATTTATGTACATTCGTGTGTACCATCATTGTATTTGAAAACTCTTAAACACCATGATACCTCTCAATTTCAATTTTTAATAGAATTAATTCATAACACTGCATATTTCTTAATATTACATTTAGTGTCAATTGATGGTATGGAATACCCCAATCAATTGGACCATGCATCTTCTTAAAAATTCTGTAACATTGCAATATTCTTTCAAGACACTTTTTAATGAAATATTTTCTTGAATCATTACATAACTACTCTAATTATTTTTAAACATTGCCATAATTTCCAAAGGTTTTTTTTTTGTGATTATAAAATGTATAAATTTTCGTATTGCATGACACATTCTTCATGAATATTTTTACTATTTTTGAAGTGTCTATAACATATAACATAAAACTTTTTCCGGCATAATTTTCATTTTAATGTGAAAATTTTAGAGATACACTTGAGCAGTTAAATATAGATACCATATTAATTTGTTCATTGAAAGAGAATACTGAATTTTCATATCTCAGAATAATATCAAAATCTCAAAGTTGATCAAGGCTGCTGCAATGTCTGTCTACAATAAATTTCATACACGTTGTTGTATTTTACATCAAGTGTGTAGTGATTTATATATGTAAGAAAGTTGTTGTACTTATTACAAGAGTTTTAAAACAGGGAGGATTACTACAAGAGTTTTAAAACAGGGAGGATTGTCTTTCTGTTTGTTGGAAAACATTCTTTGAATCAAGGTGATTCAAAGTCCACCATAGTTATTAGTGTGTTGTAAAATCAAGGAAATAGTGTGTTTCTTTGTTGTTATTAGATGATTGTAGGATTCTTGGTGTAAAGCTTGTAAAAATAGTGATGGTAATATCAGAAAAGTAAAACCTATCCAAAATGACTTTTGCAACATTATTCAGAAAACTCCAAGGGCGTGAGATAGAACTTGAGCGATTGGAGAAGCATGAAGTTCAAGTAAAAAATTCAAAAGATATTGCCTCAAAGGTTAGAGTTAAAAACCATGATAGAAACCAAGAGGATGAGTCCGCTAATGATGAAGATGATGCTCTGCTCAAGAAATTTTGAATATTCTCGAGAAAGGAAAGAACAAAGGAAATGAGTAAAAAAGAAACACCAAGAAGGAGTGTTACTTGCTTTGAATGTGGTCAAAGATGGCACGTCAAAAGTGAATGCCTTACACTTCAAAAGATGAATAAATTCAATAGCAATAAGAACAAAAGGCTAAAGAAAGCATATGTAGTATGGGATAACAATAAAATAAGTTCATCTTAAATGAAGATCATGCAAATAAGGAATTGAGGGAATTACATAACTCAAATGATGAAGAACACGAGGTTACTGATTCTGAAATTGATGATAGACCTTCATATGATGAATTACAAAGTGCTTTTAATGAATTACAAGATGAACTTTTAAAACTTTCTATAAAATTTTCAAAAAAAAAAAAAAGAAAACTATTTTAAATCTAGAAAGTGAAGCTAGTATCACAAAAGTGGAGTTAGACTTAATAAACAGTCAGCATGCAATAATTATTCTTCTTTTGAGTCAAAAGTTAACCAAGTCATTGCCAAATATGAAAAAGGGAAATTGGATTTGGGTAATGTTTTTAGTAGTCAAAGATTTTCAAATAATAAATGTGAATTTTGATTTTCTAATTTTGATAAACCTAGTAAACGTCAAACTATCTTTGTAAAGGCTATTAGCAAATTCAACAATAAGGAATCAATAAAAGTACATGTGTAAATCGTCATAAAAGGCGTTATGATAGAAATAGCTTTTATGTCAATAAAAGAAATCATGTTTTTAGACCTATTTGTTTTTATTGTAATGCAAAAGACCATACTTATAATACTTGCTACATAAAAATTATGATATTTCTTATGGTGAGTATGTATGGCTGAGAAAAGGGTTTAACCCAAGAGGACCCAAAGAATATTGGGTACCAAATCACTATTAATTATTTTGTAGGTACTGAAGATCATAGGCTAGTATTGTCAAATCAATATTGATCATTCAAGATACATGACCATATGATATAGTAACTATATAAAAGTTTTATTGAATGAAAGATATTTTGAAGTATCAACTTTGATACCAAATTTGATTTCATATGATAATATTATGAAAAAGATAATTTTTTTATATCTTTATATCATTTCCATTATATTAATATACTTCTTTAAATTTTACTCTTTTTCCTTTTGATAATGTCAAAAGGGGGGAGAAGAGAAATGGTTATTTTTGTTGTTTTTCAGAATATCAAAGACGTCATAGAATAAATTGCAAAAGAACGGAGAAGATACGCAAGATAGGAAGTGATATAAAGATGGGGGATAAATCAAGTTTCAAGCAAAAATTTCCCATCAATATATTTTGTCATCATAAAAAAAAGGAAAGATTATGATGAAAATGTTCATCATCTTTCGAAACATTAGTTTTGATGAAGACAAAGGGTTATAATGGAAGAGAGATCAAAGTCAAATAAGAAAAAGTGTTTAGATCATCTGCTCATGTGCTAAGTCATGGAATTATTCTTTTGATCAAGGTACTTGTGGCAAACTAATTTATTGGTTATGCATTTAGTGTTTAAGTATCTCATTCATCTTAAATCTTTTTTAGTGTTTTAGAAATTTTTTTAATCATGTTTTCATTCATGAAAGTTTTGGATAATTGAAGAAACTTGATGTTTTAAAACATGACAATTGATTGTCATACATGGCACAATCAATTGGATCGGTGTATTTTTTTAAATTTGTAAACGTTGCATTTACATACAATCTTTTGTACCCTTATTGTTTTTAAAAACTCTTAAACAACATGATGCCTATTCAACTGAATTTTATTTTTATGGAATTAATTCATAACATTGCATGTTTTTGAATGTTACATTTAGTGTCAATTGATTGTATGGAATGCCTCAATCAATTAGACAGTGCATCTTTTTGAAAATTTTATGACATTGTAATATCTTTTCATTGCGTTTTTTCTTGAAACATTTTCTTGAACCATTGCATAAGTATTATAATTATTTTCAAACATTGCCATGATTTCCAAAGGGTTTATTTGTGACTATAAAATGCAGAAATTTTCATATTGCATGGCACCTTCTTCATGAACATTTTTACTATTTTTCAAGTGTTTGTAACATTTTAACATAAAACTTTTTCCAGCATAATTTTCATTTTAATATGAAATTTTTTATAGAAACACTTGATTTTTTTAAATGTCTATATCATATTGGTTTGTTCATTGATAGAGAAGATTGAATTTTCATATTTCAGAAAAGTAGCGAAATCTTAAAGTTTATCAAGGTTTCTGCAAAGTCTGTCTGCAATATTTTTCATACAAGTTGTTGTATTTTTCACCATGTGTGTGGTGATTTGTATTTGGTAGAAATTTGTAGTACTTATTAAAATATTTTTCAAACAGAGAGGATTGTCTTTCTATTTGTCAAAAAACATTCTTTGAATCAGGGTGACTCAAAGTCCACCGTAGTTATTGATTGTAAAATCAAGGAAGTGGTGTACTTCTTCGTTGTTGTTAGAATATTGTTGGAGAAATCTTGGTGTAAGTCTTGTACAAAGATCTGGAAATAGTAGAAATCTTTCACGGGATGTGAGGGAACTAGATGTACCTTTGATAGAAAAGGGAAACTAGTATATATCTATGTGTTATTTATTTTTAGTGCACTTTATTTTCTTTCAACTTTATCATATCTCTCTTAAGTGTAAAACTAAAACAGACACTTTATCTTTATTGCAAAATAAGTAAACTTAAATCAACCAGTAAAGTGCCATAAAACTTAGAAATTGCCATTAAATAGAAAAGTAGCCTTAAAAGTCTGAAGATAAGATGCTTTCACCATGGTATATTTTCTAGAAAAAGAGAAATGGAAAAGAAGAAGAAAACAAAGGGTTCCCGAAATAATATGGGAGAATCCCAATGGCGCAGGCCAAACATTTACTTAGTGAGGTAACTTCCACGTGAAGTAAGAAAGTCGTTACATCTGGAAGAAGCGTGTAAGAAATATAGGATAAATTGATTTTCTCAAAGAATGTCATCATGAGGCACATTAAATGTTACTCATGCTCTTTTTCTACTAAAGCACTCAAGCTTTCAAGACTAATTAACATTTTTCCATCTTGGAGTCTAATCAGAAGAAACATGACATATCCTCTATTGTCCGGTCATTTAAGGACTCACCTCAAGCCGAGGGGCTCGCCCCTAGTAAATATCTGCCTTCAGTTGATGGACTCGCCCCTAATAAATATTCACCTTCAGTTGAGGGTCTCTCCTTAAGCTAAAGGGCTCACCTCTAGTAAATATTCACCTTCAACTGAGGGACTCACCTCAACCAAAGGGGCTCGCCATTTTAGTAAATGGACACCATCAGCCCATGTAGGGCGAGGGACGCACCTTGAACGAAAAAGGGTCTTAAAAACACTTCTTCTTTAGAAAAGCCATCATGCTTGATGGACTATATAGTATATATTTATGAGCGTCCTAAACTAAGGTGTCATTTCCTAATAGCAATACCGCTCATGCGATGACTTAAGGATTTGCCTTGGGCACTGATGACGAGTGTTTAGTCATTAGCCAAGGGGGATGTATTCCACCATTACTCTTGAAATAATATGTGGTCAATAGCTTGTCCTGATTATGAGGGAGCAGTTGTCTCACTTAGGGTTACCCAAACCCTAGGCCCAACATGCATTTTTAAATACATTTCCTTGAAGGAGTGTACATACCATAACTCATACTAATCACACCCCTAAACGGTTATATCTAAACACGTCATCCGTCTACAGAGTCTCAGATCTCACGTGAGCATGACTCTTAAAATCACTATAAAACACCACCATACATGACTTATCACCGTTGTAGGAAATCCTAACCATCAGACATCGTAATATACATACTAAGGCCTCTGAGCCCTTGATCCACTATCGCGCACGGATCAAAACGAGTACTTTTTTGAAAAAGTAGTAAAGGGAAGTGACACTCGAATGTCGTATCGCAAGGATTCTTGTATTATTTCAACCAAATAAAGATAAGGTTTATAAGGGGTTTGAGTTTCGATTAAAAGAAAAATTGTGCATATAAGTGATTAAAATAAGTGATTATAAAAATAAGCTAAAACGACTAATCCTACTGATTCGGATTCCAACTTATCATCGGCTATTATAACACCAATCCCTAAGCGGCTTCGATCCTATTCGATTATGAGATCAATTAGACAAGCGCTTATCAAAATCATATGAATTATGTTCCTGTTTACTAAATTAAGCAAATGTTTAAGAATATGAGGAGTTAACGAAGTAAGCCAACGGAAACACACAATTAAATTTAGAAACATGCATACAATCGAATTTAATCAAATTTATTCTATGAACACAATCGAATTAAGAAAACAATTATAACCAAATTAAGCAAATAACTTCATAGAAAAAGATTGAAAAGAATCGAATTTAAATTGGTATTATAATAACCTCAAAGTGATGAAACCGTACACAACAGGATTTGCCCGTGGGAATTAGTTCTCCATTACAATTGTAAAAAGAAAAGTAAAATCGTGAAAATAATGTTATGGCTATAGTAGCCCGGCTGTTACTGGGTATAAGGAAGCATCACAAAATCCGGTTCTAACCCAACTTGGTCGAAAAACATAAAAAACCCGGCCCAAAACTAAGTATTCCTAAAGACAGAATTCGAGTCCCAACTTTAACGAATTATTCGAGCCTCCTATACTCGAATTAGCTTCTCTGTAAATCATGAAAGGTGTAGCTCTTTGTCTCAGCTTTCCAAAGCCTGGTAGAACGAATAAATCTGATTGTCTTAGCTCTAGTCATGATCCAAACAGTAGACATATATCAAATAACCGCTAAAGCTGAAAATAAGCTGCAAAAATATATTAACGGCAAATAAAGACTTAATTATAAAAATATAATAAAACAGTAAAATAAACAAAACAAACTAAGGAAATTCCTATGTACAAACATAAGAGAATGTGAATTAAAATGCACAGATCAAATTCCCCCACACTTGAACTTTTGCAACTCCGAGCAAAATAGTATCAAGACTCATGAAAAACAATAGCATTCGGATACTCATTCTAGTCTACAAACTCTTCTTTGGTCAAGATTGCATCGATAAGTACTAATTTTACACTCTAAGGATATTGTAAGAACACAAATCCGTAATTATGCAGTCATAAACCTCCCTCCTATACAAACCAATCGGAGTCATGTCATATACTTAAGCCTAATTTACTCATCTTCCTTTTTGCTCTCTTTCATTCCAATGCAATCACATTAAGCTCGTTATATATTCACACACATGGTAAATAATCCTGTTAGTGACTATAATCCATATCTTGTAAACAATTCAAAATTAACCAATTAAATAGCAACAATAATATATATTTTTTTCTTTTTTTTTGAAGGTTTCACAACCGTTAGCCTAAGTGACCGGGTGAGGGTCACCTAACTTAAAAGGCAGATTCCTATTTAGACTTCTTATTAAGCACATAATTATTCACTTATTTGCATCAGCTTAATTATTTAGTGTGTGATTTCTAGATGGTGTTGACTGTTAGATAAACTACTTAAGAGCTATTAAAGGATGAGAACTCAAGGCTATGTCATAACAAGTATTTAAATTGATTTCCATATTCGGGAGACTTAAGGTGTTAAAACGGTACTGATCTTGAATTTTTCCCAAGTCTTCACAATCTAACCTCAAATTAATCTATAGCCTAAAAATTTCAAAAGATGCATTGTGTTTCAAAGTAAAAAAAATATTTTTTATTTTTTTATTTAAGAACAAAACCAAAACAAAACAAAGAAAATAAAATAAAGAAATGATTCTCTCCCCCACACTAAAATATGCATTGTCCTTAATGAAAGAATATAACTATTAAATAAGAGTGAGAGAATGGAAAGAACACACTCGAGTAGTCAAGGTGGATAGGTGATCACATAAGCAGCCTTTCCCAAAGAGAGATCTTCTATAGGCTCCTCTTCCAAAGTGGGGATGTCATAAAGTGACTTTGGGTAGCATCCATTAACCTTGAAATATTTATTAGTTCCTTCGTTTTTTATTCCAGGATCAAAGAAGAATCTTCGATAGGTAAAAGTTTTGAATGAGCACGTGAACGTGATCTCTTTTTTCACAATATCAAAGAATCAAAGGATTAAGGGGTTGCCTCACTAATTTTCTTCCATCTTCCATCGAGGTCCATCCTCCCTTCTTATGTTTCTTCAAAATCTGCAAAAGCTTATTTTCTTGATCAAAATCAATGTTAGAAGAAATTATAATTGGAAGCTTTTCATCCCCTCTAAATAAGTATATTTCAGATTATCAGAAAGTGGTTTAATCTCTAAGAAAGAAGGTTGTTCAATGGATGGTATGGTCGGAGCAGTAGGGATATCAAGAGCTTTAGATGCATAAACCACATCATGAAAAGCACCACCCTGCAAGGCAACATTAATCTCAGCACAAACAGAGCAAACGTTAGAGTTAGTACATGAATCGCAAGAGTAAGTATAATCATAATCTAGTAAAGATGGAAAATCAGATAACAACTCAGGATAAGTATCATCAACTAAATCAGACAGTAACTCTTTTAGATTCACTCCTATTTGGGCAAGTAGTTGGTTTGATTCTTGAGCTTGCTGCATGGCTTTCACTACAGTGGCAATCTATCCAATTTGTGTCTGCAAAGCCTGAATATTGGAATCTGTTCATTGCTGAAACTAAAGATCATTTATAGTCATTTGCTTGACAAGGTCCTCTAGTGAAGGTTTGGAAGGTGTAAAGCACATAATTTGGAATTTCTTCATATGTTTATTTGAATCCTCACCTGCAAGTCCATTAAACCTAATAGACTGGAATGTTTACCACTGTAATGCAACCCTGAAAATCAACAAGAAAAAAAACAAAAAACAAAAGCTCTAACAAAAATTTAAAATTTGCTAAAATCAACAAGAATCTCCGGCAACGGCGCCAATTTTGATCTGTTGTCGCGCACAGATCAAAACGAGTACTTTTTTGAAAAAGTAGTAAAGGGAAGCGACACTCGGATGTCGTATCGCAAGGATTCTTGTATTATTTCAACCAACTAAAGAAAAGGTTTATGGGGGGTTTGAGTTTCGATTAAAAGAAAAATTATGCATATAAGTGAATAAAATAAGTGATTATAAAAATAAGTTAAAACGACTAATCCTACTGATTCGAATTTCGACTTATCATCGGATATTATAACACGATCCCTAAGCGGCTTCGATCCTATGAACACAATCGAATTAAGCAAACAATTACAATCAAATTAAGCAAATGACTTCATAGAAAAAGATTGAAAAGAATCGAATTTAAATTGATATTATAATAACCTCAAAGCGATGGAACCGTACACAACTAGATTTTCCCGTGGGAATTAGTTCTCCATTAAAATTGTAAAAAGTAAAGTAAAATCGTGAAAAGAAGGTTATAGCTACAGTAGCCCGACTGCTACTAGGTATAAGGAAGCATCACAAAATCTAGTTCTAACCCAACTAGGTCGAAAAACATAAAAAACCGGGCCCAAAGCTAAGTATTCCTAAAGGCAGAATTTGGGTCTTGACTTAAACAAATTATTCTCGTTTGGTAGAACGCATAAATCTGATTCTCTTAGCTCTAGTTATGATCCGAACAGTGGACAAGTATCAAATAACCGATAAAGCTGAAAATAAGCTGCAAAAATATATTAACGTCAAACAAAGACTTAATTATAAAGATATAATAAAACAATAAAATAAACAAAACAAACTAAGTACAAACATAAGAGAATGTGAATTAAAATACACTGACCAAATTCTCCGACCCTTAAACTTTTGCACTCCTCTACTCTTACAGGAGAAACACGCACGCATGTATGTTTTGACTAATACAAAGTGTAAAGATAGTCTATATTGTCAATTAATTACAACCGCTGATTTATTTGAAATGATTAATATTTATTTTAACTTTTTTAAAAATAATACATTTGAATTATTATGTGAAATTAACAATTAAAATTGACTTTATTATTCATATATTTAAAAATATTTGTTTTATTTTAAAACTATAATAAATGGTAAAAAAAATGAATTTTAATAACATAACAAAAGTTAAAATGAAAGAAAAAATAACAAAGTTAAACGTTATAAATTCAAAAACTATTTCAAAAATTTTTAAATTAGTAAAAAAAATACAAATAGAAAAAACAATATCAAATAAATTTTTTTATTAATCTGAACTGAAAATTTAAAATTTTAAAAATTAATTTGTTTTGTCTTCCCAAACATAATTCTTGATAAATTATAAGCTGTATTATATCAAAACTTTTCAACCGACGTACGTTATTCTGGAAAAAACTAAAAGTTCAGTTACTTGAAATTTTAAAGTCATGAAGTTTCCTAAATATTAATCAATATATTTTTTTGGATAAGAATTACTTTTATACTTGACATTTTAGGTGACATATGCTAATGGTTTACAAATTTACTACGTCTTCGTAATTAGATAGAGACCCTTTTGAACACGCCTATTCTGTTTTACAGCACACATTTTACAATAATGAGAAATAAAAAAACAAATTTTCTATTCAACCATATTTTAATACAGAAAATATCATAGCGAACCAAATAAGAATCATTCCATATTGATCAATTTGAAGTTAGACAAAATTATCAATAATTGTAAGTAGAATAATCTCACAAGTCAACATCGAAAAGGAAATATGGACCTGAAGCTATGCCAAATTAAAGGTATACACTAATTAATTAATTAAATAAATTTGAGAGTATATATAATATAATGAAAGTTCCTAGTTCCTTTATATGTGGTTCAGGTTATCATGTCCATAATATTACTATTATGGGGACCTACTTCATTGTAGTACTAGTATCTGGCTGTGTCCGTAGGAAAAAGACACATAAACTAATTATTTAGTTCATGTACAAATTCATTATATAAACCATTAAAAAATAAATAGTGGCTAGGACCTATATGTATATAAATTTTTGGTCCATGTTATGAATTTAAAATTTGAATAAAATATTTTTGTGTGTGTGAATTGTATGGGCCATATTGTTTGTGTCGGTGATTGATTGGCTTTCACCAAGAAAAGGAAACGATGATTGGGCACTTGGGAAGATACAAAAGTCAAACGTTCAACGCATTTATTTCTCCCCTATTAAGCCACGAATTGAACTGATCTTTTTTATACGCAAATACTTATATATAGTTAATTACCAGTTCTACTATTGAAATGAGATTCAGGAAATAAGAGTATTCTTAAATGGACTTCAATCAAAATTTCCAAAACAAAACATCATGAAATGAAAGAACAACACAAAGCAGATATAGTGACAAAGGGAAAGACTCGTGTTTCTTTTCCATGTCGTCATACGGAATGAGAATTTTTTTTAGAATAACTATTTATTAAAGTTTATTTACCAATATACTGCATATTTGAAATAAATGTCTAAAGTGGCCAACAAATTAACGTTCAGTCGCCATTCCAATTGGTAAAAGTTTGAAAACTGAAAATTTAAAAAAATCAATTCGCCACATCAATTGGCGAAAGCTTGAAATCTGAAAAATAAAAAAAGCAATTCGTCATCTCAATTGACGAATGTGTGGTTTGTGTTATCAGATTAGAGTTTCTACGTTTGCATTGTTAAAAATAATTATTAATCTCAAATTATTAAACTTTAAATAAATTAATAAATAAACTTTAAATAAATAGTAATTAATAAACTATTTTAAATTACTTATATTTTATAAACTTTAAATAATTATTAATTAATAAACTTTAAATAAATAGGTTTAAAGTTAAAATTAATTTTTAATTAATAAATTTTAAATAATTAGGTTCAAATAAAAATAATCTCAAATTAATTAAATAAATTTATTTTGATTTAAAAGTTGAGTGTTCATTGAAGTTTAGATTTTAAACCTAATTAAATAAATTTATGTTGATCTTAAATTAATTTTTAATTTTAAAACATAAAATTTGAGTGTTCACTGAAGTTTAATTAATGTAAAATTTTTAAGGGTGTTTAAGTCATATCATATGGGATACGTACCATTTTTTTACTATAAATACGACTGCAAACACAAGTATGTTTTCACAACTTTGTATCCCAAAAGACTGAAGCTTTAGTGCATTTTGAGTTGAGTGGAGCCTAGAATGTCTGCATTTCTAAATCAACGTTTATTGTCGTCGTCATCAGCATCGGAGGAACCTTTTCCAACATTCGATCTAATGAAAAGAAATGCCCTAGTTGTGTTTTCACCAACAAAGGCTCCGATGAAGGTGCTCCTCTGGAATACACAGACGTTGGAGCACTTGCACAGGGAACTGAACCGCTGGCTAGAAGGAGATATTGGTCCAGGAGAAAAGATTAGGAAAATCGAGAGGTTGGTCGAGGAGACCGGGAGAAACGGAGTGACTTGTGAATGGAGAAAGGTGGAAAATGATGTTGGTGTCCTTGTAATGATGTTGACACCCAAGAAGATAAAGTTGATGGTCGTGATATCGAAGACGCTTTGGTGCAGTGTTATGTTTTAAGTCTTTACGTTGTTGTTATGTTTGTTTAATTTATGTTGCCTTCGCGTAGTATTCTGTTGTCATGTTGTTGTGTCAGATAACTATGGTTTTAATTGATTGAAACTTGGTATTATTCGAAAGAAATTTGCTATTAATCTTATAAAAGTTGCTATTAATCGAATGTAATTTGATATTGATTTAACGGGACAAGATTACACATGAAACTATGATCTGCTGCTTGATCCTATGTTAGGACATTTTGTTTGATTGTGTCTTGGTTGCCGACACGAACTACACAATCTCACCAGCTTGTCTGCGGTATCCATCTCAGTTCGAATGTGCGTGCTGTTAGGCCGACCATTCTTCTGTCTGCGCATCAGGTCATTATGCCAGACAATTTCGCCTTCGTATTGAGGCCAATAGTCTTCCTTTGCCACCACTTGAAAGCTGCATGTGTAGACATTGCATAGACTAATGACTTGGTGAACTGCAGAAAGAAGGCTGGTTGGGTCCTGGCGCAACTTGGAACATGTTGCTATGACATGAGAGCACGACATACGGAATGCTTGAAACTTTCCACAATCACACCAGCTCTTATCAAATTCAACACGGTAACATCCCCTAGGCCTTCCTTCGTTGTGATCCATAGACTCGGCAACACTGAACCAACCAGTTGTACGATCAAAGATGGTGACCACGTGTGTGTTGGCTTTGCCAGCTTCCTCTTTCATGAATTTCATTGAAGTATCGTTGTACAGCTGGTCCGATTGTAATACCGAACTCCACTTTGTACGTCTGCTATCAAAGAGTGATCCTAGCCTAAATAAGGTTGCCTTCACCAAGGCAGTTATTGGGAGGTTTCAGATTCCCTTGAAAACATAATTCATTGACTCTACGAGGTTAGTTGTCATGTGGCCCCATCGCACCCCATTGTCGTATGCCCGCGTCCATTTTTCCCTATCAATGCTATCAATCCATCTTAATGCGTCCGTGTTGTTCAGTCTGATCTTGTCACGGTAGTATCTGAATGTGGGTTCAGTTAGTGCATATCCCGCGTTCACAACCTTCTTTTGCAGCGTCCTGTCCTTGATTTCCCGCATGAAATTTTGGGTAATATGCCTTATGAAATAGACGTGCGTCGAGGGAGGATCCTGCCAACCGTTGTCATGGTTGTTGTATGCACTCTCGATGGACCGGTGTCGATCGGAGATCAAACATAAGTTAGGTTGTGGAGACACGTAAGAGCGGAGGTTTTTTAAGAAAAAACTCCATCCCCTAGCAGTCTCCCCATCTACTATGGCAAAGGCTATTGGAAAAATGTTGTTGTTCCCGTCCTGTGCCACAACCATGAGAAGTGTGCCCTTATATTTCCCATATAACCATGTTCCGTCAATTTGAATTATAGGTTTACAAAATGCAAACCCTTTGATGCATGGTTCGAACGCCCAGAAGACTGTGGAAAATTCCATTTCCACCAACACAAGTCCCGTCCGGTGTACAAGCATGCATCGTCTCCAATATTGCAACACCCTGGAGAGTAGTGTTTAAGGGCCACCAGGAATTTAGGAAGTTCCTTGTACGACTCCTCCCAATTTCCAAACACCCTTTCAACTGCCTTAGTTCTTGCAATCCAGGCTTTTCGGTACGAAGGAGTGTAGTTGTACCTTTGTACCATATGTGCAATTATGGTACTCACCTTCAAAGACGGGTTGTCGCTAACGACTGACAGAATCTCATCACAAATCAATTTAGAGATGAGTATGTGATGGTCTTGCATCGGATTCGAGATTATACAACTGTGGGACGGACCCATTGACCCTATCTTCCAGGAACCGCTTCTCTTCCTGAAAGATGTTGTTAATCGGAACAGCCACTCGTCGTTACGACAATAGATCGTATACCGCGTAGGATTTGTCCGATCGACTCTGTAGTCGGCTGACAACTCCATGTGAAATTGTTTGATAGCCCGGACACAATCTTCTTTCGTACGAAACTCGTCACCCTCTTTTAGTTGCCCCTCTGTTGTGTAGTTGGGGTTGTAAAAAACATCCGTCGAGGGTTCATCATCACCTAAGGCGATAGTAGTCATGTGTTGAGGAGGACAATAGACATTGCCAGGTTGAACTTCAACCTCCGGATTGTTCACCATCTCGTCAACAGTGACTTCAGAGGGACGGCTGAAAACATCGCCGCGTTTGTAAGTCTTTTGTTATTGTCTATGTTTACAATTTTGTCTAAAAAAACATTAGTACTTTTACTTCTTCTCTAACGTAATGTTCATTATTCTGCAGGATGTATCAAGGTTTCGATGTCGTGTGTATGATTACATACCACACGACCCGCTCATTACGAACTACCTTACTCAATGTGGGTTTGGTGATTTGATCGAAATCAAATCTTACTCCCTCGACATAAAATTTATTCTAGCATTGTTAGAATGCTGGAGACCGGAGACACATACATTTCACCTACCTTTTGGTGAGTGTACTGTGACTCTTCAGGACGTTTACATGTTGCTCGGCTTACACATCGATGGTAAGGCCGTCAACGGCAAAGTTGGTGTCCCTGACCAACTTTGCGAAGATTTATTGGGCGCCCCTCTTTGTACGGACGGACCTCAGGCGGAAAGCGAGGGCCGCCCGAGGGGTCAGGGAATAAATTTAAAATACCTTAGAGAACAATACAACCGTATTGTCTTAACTGATGATAGCATCGAGTTTGAGAAAATACAAAAAACTCGATGCTATATTATGATTTTATTCGGGCACTTTTTATTTCCAGATGGCACTGGAAATACCGTCCATACTATGTATTTACCATTATTGCGCAATATTAACAAAGTGTGCGAATATAGCTGGGGATCAGCTGTCCTCGCCCATCTATATAGCGCACTTTGTAAAACTTCAAAAAAAAATTCCTGCACTTTTTATGGTTGTGCTTATCTTCTGCAAGCGTGGGGTTGGTCTAGGATGCCAATGCTTGCTCCAATAAACAGGAATTCTTTTACGTTCCCGTACGCCAACAAGTAAGTATCTTTTCAAGATTATTTAGCAACTACATATTCTTTTTCAGTTAATAATTTCTTAGATGTGTTTATTTTTTTAGGTGGTCTGTTCCAGGGATGAATTATCAGAGATGTCCAAGGCACTCTATAATTCAATACCGCAACCTAATCGGCCACCTTGGCCCAGATGATGTTAGTTATTTACCATTAATTTTTTTAATGTATATGCATATACCTCTCAAACTTTGTCTAACTTAATTGTCCAACTTTATTGTAATTTGTCTGGATGCCGTACGAGGGTCTCGACCACGAGCCCAACCCCGACGATGCCGCTGTGTGGACAGCAAAGACACCCATAATTAGGTTCACTACGGTGGAGATGCACCAAAGTGACCGGGTGAAACTACAATTTAGGATGCATCAGGATATTCCAGATGCTCCAGTAGACTTGGGGCAGTGGCATCAAAAGCGGATAGACGCACAGTGGAGTGTCAGTGACTGGAAGGAGTTTGCGAAGGAGTTACGTATACACTGGAAAAGAAGAAGGCAATACGTCTTAACCGACGGTATTGTGCACGGGGCTAGGCCAAGTCTTCAATATATGACTTGGTTTAAGGTTGTCACGACATCTCCGCCTTTCCTGTCGCAGCCAACCTATTTGTCCGACCCAAGGGAACGCGATTCTTCGTCAAACCCACAACAACAGTTCAGTACCCAAAACCAGGGTTACGAAAACCCATACATGCCAACAAATACCCCCTATCGACAACGACAACCTTACATGCCAACCACCCAATCCCAGCCTCAACCACCTTACCATTACAGCCCTGATACGTCTTTTGAGCCTACCCCCTCCAACTATAGCCCAGACACCTCATTTGACCCTACCTCCTCCAACTACCCCTCCAATTACCCCTCCAACGACCCTCCAAACTATCCATTATTCGACTACCACACCCCGCAACAACCAACACACCTAGACCAACCCAACTCCATGTACACATTCGGACAACCATATCGTCCATACTCCACCCAACCTCTCCGACAATCCTTCGAAAACATGGGCATCAGGCTTGACTTCGGAAGCGCTGTTGACAGTGGACCTCCCGGCTATTGGGGTCAAATGATGCAAACTTTATTTGATACGCCAGGGCCGTCCCAACCATATCCTCCTCCACACCTCAACACACAGAGACCGGACACACCACTGCAACCTCCTCGTAGACCTCGTCGCAACGCGCGTCCCCCATAATGTGGCACCGGTGGTCACTTGGATAGAGTCGGTCATTAGTTTTTGTCTTTTGTTCAATTGTAATTGCACTTTTCACTCGATTCTAAATTAATATAATTTATTATTTCAATATTTTATTTTAACATTTCTATATTTAATTTTTTTTAATGTTATGTAAATTTCAATTAATTATGAAAAACAAACAACATAATTTAATAACATATAATTATTAAAATCTAATTAAAATATTTATTAAAATGTGTATAAATTTAATAACAATTACCATTCACATATTTACACAAACAATTTATTAAAATATTTATACCAACTATAAAAAAATTAAAATTAAATCATAATCAAATTTTAAATTAATTTAATAAGAATTCATCTTACATTAATAATTATTAATTAAAATAAAATATTTATTAATTAAAATTAATTAAAAATAATATATTTAAAAAATAGAATAAAACATTAATTACAATTAAAATTAATATATTTAACAATGCACACGTGGAAATCCTAATCGGATAACACAAACCACACATTCGCCAATTGGGATGGCGAATTGCTTTTTTTATTTTTCAGATTTCAAGCTTTCGCCAATTGATGTGGCGAATTGGTTTTTTTGAATTTCCAATTTTTAAGCTTTCGCCAATTGGAATGGCGACTGGACGCTGATTTGTTGGCCACTTTGGACATTTATTTTAAATATGCATTATATTGGTAAATAAACTTTAATAAGTGATTATTCTAAAAAAAATTCACGGGATGAGCATGCTTTCTCGAAACAACTTCATATGTGTTAGGGTGATTGGACAAGCGTCCAAAAAAAACAGTTGATTTAATGTTTTTAATTTAAATTTTAAAAAATTAGAAATATCATTCATCTTTCATCTTTTATATATATATATATATATATATATATATATATATATATATATATATATATATATATATATATATATATATATATATATATATATATATATATATATATATATATATATATATATATATATATATATATATATATATATATATATATATATATATATATATTATTGTGAATCGGATATCTTAAAATTAAATATAAATAATTTTTTAATGATCAACAAACACACAAAAGTTAGGGTTAATAAAGAAGATTACAAGTATAAAAGAATAACAAAATAACATCTCTCTATTGAAATTAGGATTTTATCTTCCTTTTTTTTCTTATGTCAAAATTGAGAAACTAGCATCCTATTTATAAGAAAAATACCACACTAACCTAATGGGTTTTTTAACAATTACGCATTACAAGCTAACTTAGGGTACAAGCTAACTTAAACAATTGGGCTTACAAGCAAAGCCCAATTCAACATGCTAACAACCCTAACAATATTGACTAATGCATGTTAGAACAGACTTCGACTATAACACGTATTACTCGCAAACAGACTTCGATCATACTAGAGTTGGATCCAACTTCTCACAAATCTCCACCTTGGATCTAACTCTATAACATCAAGAACCTAGCTTTCTTCATGCAGCTTTATCAACTGCATACAGTGGAAAAACTTGCAACTGGACAACGTCTTGGTAATCATATCAGTAGCATTATGATATGTCGAAACCTTCAGCACTTGGACTTCTCCATGCTCAATTACCCTTCTGACGAAATGCAACCTCACATCAATGTGCTTGGTTCGCCCATGATAGGCTGAATTCTTCGACAGGTGTATTGCACTTTGACTATTACATTTAACAATGATAACTCGACCTTGAAGTTTTAGCTCCTTTGCAAAACCTTCAAGCCACAATGCTTCCTTTATAACTTCAGTTAGGAAAATATACTCCGCTTCAGTGGTTGATAAGGCAACGATCTTCTGAAGTGTTTCTTTCCAACTCATTGTTGTCCCAAACATAGTGAACACATATCTAGAGATAGATTTTCTGGAATCCATACAACCTACATAATCAGAGTCGACATATTCTTCGATTGCTGCTTTACTATCTTCACCCAAGGCTCCACCATAAATTAAGACTCTATTTAGAGACCCATTTATGTACCTTAAAATCCACTTCAATGCTTGCTAGTGAGCCTTTCCAGGATTCGCCATGTACCTGCTTACAAGACTTACTACATATGCTATGTCGGGTCTAGTACAGACCATAACATACATTAAAGAACCTACTATGTTAGCATATGGAATGCATTCATATAAGTTCTTTCAACATCAGTGTTGAAACACTGATCTATACTCAGCTTGAATTGAGGGTTTGTCGGTCGAAATCTGAAGTAAACACAGTGGTCGAACTGACTTCTGATGAAACTTATGCGTGCCATGAACTTGTCGAATCTCATATTCCACTGTCGAGGAGATTTTTTCAGTCCATATAAGGATCTATTCAGCTTGCACACATAGTCTTCCTTCCCCTTTTCGACATACCCTTCAGGCTGCCTCATCAAGATTGTTTCGTTTAAGTCACCATACAAGAATGCAGTATTTACATCTATCTGTTCCAGTTTAAGGTCGAATTGCACCACTGTAGCAAGCAACATTCGAATGGATTTGTGCTTCACAACAGAAAAGAACATATCATTGAAGTCGATACCTTCTTCCTGAGTGAACCCCCTAGCAACCAATCTTGCCTTGTATCTCTTCGACGCTACTCCTTCGATTCCTTCCTTAACTTTGAATATCCATTTACAGTTGACTAACCTGGCTCCAGCAGGTTTCTTGATCAGTTCCTAGGTGTTGTTATCATGAAGAGATTTCATCTCATCATTCATGGCCTTCAGCCATTCAGTCTTCTTTCGACTCCTCATAACTTCCTTATAGTCTCTAGGTTCTTCATCTAGAACCTCACTAGCAGATATTAAGGCATGAGCTAGAATATTTGCATACCCAAGTCTCTGAGGTGGCTTGATGACTCTCCTCGACCTGTCTGTTGCTAGCAGGTAGTCATTATCAGTCTCCTTATCTTCGAAAACATCTTCTGCGTCTTCTTCGACTTCATCTGGGTCACGCAATTCAGCATCAACATGTTCCACCTTAACAGAAATCTCTCCCTGTTCCAGCTCTTCGTCAGCATAATTATTTTCTTGAAATCCATCTCTGCTTCATTGAAAACTACATCTCAACTAGTGATACACCTCCTGTGACCTGGCTCTAGGCACCATAGCCTATAAGCTTTGACTCCTTCAGGGTATCCCATGAACATGCATTTCAGAGCTCTAGGTTCGACCTTGTCTTGCCTAATGTGAGTATAGGCCACACAACCAAATACTCTCAATCTGTCGAGACTAGGTGGATGTCCTTATCAAACTTCTTCAGGTGTCTTTATTCCCAAGACAGTCGAGGGACGTCTATTTATCATGTAAGCTGCTGTCGAAACAGCTTCCACCCAAAACACCTTCTTCAATCCAGCACTAACCAACATGCATCTAACCCCTTCAAGGATTGTTCGATTGAATCTCTCAGCTAAGCCATTTTGTTGAGAAGTACCTGCTACAATCTTATGCCTTGCAATCCCATACTCAACACAGTAACTGTCAAATGCTTTGTTGCAGAATTCAAGGCCATTGTCTGTTTTCAACCTCTTAACCTTTCTGCCAGTTTGAGTTTTGACCATAATCTTCCAACTTTTGAAATTTTCAAAAGTTTCATCCTTCGTCTTCTGAATGAATACCCATAGCTTTCTAGAATAGTCATCAAAGATGGATATAAAATAACTTCCACGTGAGTGTGAAGGATTCCTTGCAGATGAATGTAATCCAGGGATCCACGTGTTCTTTGTTTGCCTTTGTTAAACTTCGTCCTACAGAATTTACCAAATACACAAGATTCACAAAACTGCAACTTTTTGACTTTGTCACCTCCTAGCAGGTTCTGCTTCCCCAATTCGACCAGGCCTCTTTTGCTGACATGGCCCGATCTCATGTACCATAATTCTGTCTTCGACATAGGTTTTGTGGATGCAACATTTGTCGAACCACTTACAACCTCAACCTCAAGGGTATACAAACCTTATTTTTTCACGCCTCTCAAGACTTCCTTCGACCCCTTCATGACTCTTAGGATACATTTCTCTCCTTGAAAAACATATCCCTTTATGTTGGATTCACGAAGAGAAATCAAATTTCTCTTCAAGTCAGGTACATACCTAACTTCAGTCAATAACCGTATTGACTCATCATGGAGCTTGAATCTCACAGATCCAATACCTGCAATTTTGCAAGATTTGTTGTTTCCCAACAACACAAATCCATTATCTTGATCACATAGCTCCTCAAACAATTCTCTGTTTGGATTCATGTGCCAAGTGCAACCTGAATCCATAATCCACTCTTTTCTCGAGTCGCCACTTGAAACCACAAGAACATTAGATGAGTCGAAATCATCTTAAACAATGATTGCGCTGCCATTACTTCCATGATCTTTCATACGTTCAGGGAACACCTTTCTTATGTGACCCTCCTTCTTACAATGATAACATCGAATACCAGATGTTTTGCCACTATAATATTTCTATTAACTTTTACCTTTCTTCTTGTCGAACTTACCATCCTTTCGCAAGAATTTTCCCTTAACGACCAAAACTTCACCCACCGTCGAAGGTTTATGCTCTTTTCGTTCGTTCAAGTCCTTAGAATACAAGGCTGATTGAACTTCTTCAAAGGTCAGGGACTCCCTTCCATACAAGAGAGTTTCTTTCAAGTGAGCATGTGTTCTGGGCAAAGCACACAGCAGCAGCAGTGCTTGATCTTCATCATCGATCTTCACATCAATATTTTCAAGATCAAGAATCAGCTTGTTGAACATATCCAACTGCTCAGCCAACACTTTATCTTCACGCATCTTGAATGAATACAATGCTTGCTTCAGGTAGATTCGATTGACCAGAGATATGGTCATGTACAAACTTTCAAGTTTCACCCATAATCCCGATGTTGTAGTCTCCTTTGATACCTATCGAAGAACCTTATCACCAAGACTCAACAATATTGCATTGTGGGCTTTTTCTATCATGTATGTCTTTTCTGTTGTCGTTAACGCAACGCCCATGGCTGCCTCACCCTTCAACGCTTCCAAACAACCCTGCTAAACCAGTAGGGCTTTCATCTTCAAGCGCCACAGACCGAAGTCGTTCACTCCGGTGAACTTTTCAATCTCATATTTTGTTGAAGGCATCTTCTCCACGCTCACCGCACCAATTTGTTGTGAATCAGACACCTTAAAACTAAGTATAAACAGTTTCTTAATGATCAAGAAACACACAAGAGTTAGGGTTAATAAAGAAGAAAACAACAAGGATTGGTTATTAAACTGCTATTCTTTCCTTTCTCTTAGAACAAGATTACAAGTATAAAAAAAATAACAAAATAACCCCTCTCTCTTGAAATTAAGATTTTATCTTCCTATTTTTTCTTATGTCAAGATTGAGAAACTAGCATTCTATTTATAAGAAAAATAGCAGACTAACCTAATGGGCTTTTTAACAATTACCCATTACAAGCTAACTTAAACAATTGAGCTTACAAGTAAGGCCCAATTCAACATGCTAACAACCCTAGCAATATTGACTAATGCATGTTAGAACAGACTTCGACTACAACACGCATTACTCGCGAGCAGACTTCGACCATACTAGAGTTCGATCCAACATCTCACCATCATGGACATTATCACCTTCCACGCCACCACCTTGAACACCATCATCTTGTCCCTCAACTTCCTGAATACCACAACCTTGCGCACCACCATTATGTCTCTCAACTTCATCAACACCACCACCCTGCACTTCATCATGTTTTCCACCTCTAACTGCTTCTTCATATAATTTAGCAATCAATTCTCCCTCCTCATCAAGATTTAGAATGTAAATTTAATTCTTCTTCTTCAATATGATCCTCATAAAACTCAAGCTCATGCACATCATGTTATATAAAAATATCAACACTTAAATGCACTTTACAAAGATCCTAAATCTCTAATGAACATTTTTTATCAGTTAACACATATATCCCAAATGTTAGATCCTTGTACCATATTCTATTTATTTCCCTATAACCTAGTTTCTTCATCGTGCATATCGACTCAAAAAAACTCAACGTGTCAACATCAATTTTTAACTCAACAACTATTCCACCGTCATATATAGTTAGTTTGTTATCCAAAAATGAACCACCACGATGAATCAACAAAACCAAATATTCTTCCCTGACAGCCTATATCCAGCACAATTAAAATTAAAAAGTAGGCGAACAGAAAACATATTCATAAAACCTAAAACGTATAATCTAAACCCTAATATTAAAATTAAACCTAAAACCTAAAATGAACATAAAACATATAACCAATAACATATAGCATTTCAAAACTATAAATCGTAAAACCTAAAACATATGACATTTGAATACAAAAAACCCTAAATCCAAAATGAGATGAATAATTTGTTGTCGAAACAACATGTATTCGACAGAGATGAATAACTTATTGAAGTTAGTTAGTCAGCTTGACATTGTGGGATGTACAAGAAATTTCATTATAAATAGGGAGATACCCTGCATTTGTAATTAACATAGAGAAATTTATTATTAACAGATTAATCAATAAAACTTTCTTCTTTTCACTTCAATAATTCATACTCACTCTCAATTCTATCTTCTCCCTCATTACTTCAAAATTATATTTCTTCTCAAATCATTGTGTGAGAAAACAATCTTAGTTACAACTAAGATGTGGTTGAGTCACTCGAATGAAGATCGAAGAACGAAAATCTTAAATCAATAAAAAAAATTTATTAAATCTTGATCTATCAATTATTAAATCAATTTAACTTTAAATGATTTTATTCCCTATAAATAATTATGTATATAAAACTTTAAATAATTTATATCATCATGTATGTTTAAGATCATATAAATACTCATATAAGTTTAAGACCAAGTAGATGCTTTTTGATGATCATAATAAATAAAGCATTATTTCTTCATCCTCTCTACCTATTAATTAAAAAAGATTAAAAAGTAATAACATATAGAATAAAATTAGGAGAAAGTAACCGCTACTTGAAAGGTTAATAGTAAAAAAAGAAAAGAAAAAAAAAAAGCATTGTCCATTAAATTTTTAACTATGGTCATGGTGGTGTAGTGCGCCTAGTGGCCACTACAATAAGGAAACTCCAACCGCACTTTACAAAAATGCTAGGTATCACATTCTCTTCTATCATGAGAACACATTGAATTCAACAATTACCACGCCTCATCAAAAGAAAATGCTCACCCTTTATCGAAAAGAAAAAACAAAAGAAGAAAAAAAATCCAACGAGACATTAGCTTCACTAGCAAGTTACCATAAAAATGTAGAAAGTCAATGACCAGCTATGGTCCCTTTAATAACCAAAGAAAAAAGGAAACAACAATGTTGGAAGTAACAAACACCGCTCATCAAAATGCACACTTCTCAACTTTCCCATTTCATCCATTTGCAATTAAAATACACCAAACATAACCCCTAAATAATCTGCTTTAACACTGCACCAAGTTAATTTAGTTTAGCTGCGTAATAAGCACGTTTAACCGCACTTCCAACTTTTCAGATTTTAAAAGAAAATACATTAAATGCAAACGCGTAAGCTGCTGGAGCCAAAAGATCTCTTAAGCACATGGACTCATCAATGCTTTTCACAACTCACCTGTTCCCCAACATTAACTTTCTTTCCTTTCTTCCAATTTTCTTATTTTCATGAAACAATCAAAACTCTTACTATTATAACCAATTTCCAATAAATAAAAAATAAAACCAACAAGGCAAGTTCCAAAATCAAATTATAATGATTGAGCACAAATTTTTGGCATGTTCTAATAATAACTTTAGACCCAAATCAAATCAATAATAGTATAGAATAATGTAAATATATATACTCTAGTCATGCATGGTCAAAATCTTGTATTAACTCTGTTCATAAACACATGACAGTTTATATAACTTTTAAGTGAAAGAATACAAAAATGTAATTCCAATGTACAATTACAACTTCACATATAGCAGAATGAAATTAAAACTATCATTATAAAAAAAATAATAAATGTGATTTTCTTTTATTATTTATTTTTTTTGGTAACTAAACTAACAATCTTTATAAACAGAAGAATCTACCACCGACGAACAAATTTGCTTCTTAATAACAGAATTAAAATCATGATTACTCATACCGCGTTGAATTATTGCGTGATTGTGTCCACTGAGTGAACTCGCTTCCGGTATTAACTCGTTCAAGAGTACTAACTGAACATTCTTACTTTTCAAAAGAAACTCGTTGCTCGCGAGTTGACTCAGAACAACCGATTCAGAAACCGAGTTCTTCTTCTTCCTATGCTGAGTGGCAGCCCGAACGATCTCGATCATTACCGCATTAGACAATCTTCTGACACCACGAGCTCCGCCTATGATGACGGCGGGTAGAACCGCGCGCCGAGTTGATTGAATCTTCTTCCCGTGTTTGTTGAAGAGAAAAACCGATTCAGGACTCCGATTCTTGAGTCGTGCAAACGGGTCACGGAGTATCAAAACGCTTTTGGCGTCAACTAGCATCACGTGTTTGAAGTTGCGTCTGACACGACCGAGTAGCATTGGGTAACAAGCCCAGCGTCGGAGAGTAAACGGAACCCGGTCGAGAAACCCGGATAGCGAGTTTTCCGGGTCGAGTTCAGTAGCGTCGAAACTCAGTACCGATCCATAACTCAGTGAAGTAGCATTAGCAGTAACATTATTATTCAGAGTTTTTACTTTGTAACCCCATAAGGGTTCTCCAATGTGATCATTTCCTTTGTGTAAAAACCGAGAAGTGTTGAAAAATGTGTTGTTGTTGGAAGAGTGAAGGAGTTTTGTGAAAGAATGATTCTCTTGTTGAATAATGGGAGAGAAAGTGGAAGTTGAGGAAGGTGAAGAGAAGATGAAAACGACGTCGGTTGAGGAAATGATAGTGGAGCGATGGAGGAGTCTTAGAAAGAATCGAAAGTCGTCGTGGGTGGTTTCGTCTGAGACGTGGGAGATGAGGAGATCAGACATGGGTTTGGTTCCACGGAGGTAGAGGGTACCCATTTTCTGGAGTGCGAAGTTGTGGTTATGGCGGTGGTTGTGGAGGAGGAAACGGCGTCGTGACGGGGATGATGGTGGCGAGGTGTTGGGGAGTGTGGAGAGGGTGAAGAGAAGGAGCGTTGTGAAAAGCAGAAGAGCGCAGATTGAGATAGTGGATTGAGCTTTGGAGATTATGAGAGATTTTGAAGGAGAATGTGAAGGGGAAGGTGAAGAGGTTTGTGGGAATAATACTAGGAGGAGATTCATGTTGGAGTTTTGGTCGCAGGTTGTTTTTGGTGAATTTGTCATTGTTTGAGAGAGTGGTGAGAGTGTTGTTGTTGGTGATTGTTAATGGAAAGAAAGAAGAAATAAAATTGAAAGTGTTGTTGTTATTGAAGTATATGTGGTGGTGGTGTTTGTTGTGTTATTGTTGTTGAGTCATATGCTTCACACAGATTTTCATTAAATCACACCAATACACTGCGCTCTATGCTATGCTTTACTTTACTCCTGAAATTCTAGACTCTAGTACTATTTCTTTCGTTTTATATCAACCCTCAATTTTAGACAATACACTTTTGGGTGATTATTATAAATAAATTTGAGTTATTTCTTTTTGGACCATTGATGTATATAGATTATATACATTAAACTTTTAAATGTATATAAAAAAAATCAAATATATAACAGTAATTGGAGAATATATATGTCAATATATCAATGCGTCTGTTTGTTTTGTTTTTTTTATTGTTTTTTTTATCTTATATATCTTTATCAATTTTGAAAATAAATCTTAAAATAACAAATGACATCCGATGAGATATTCATTTCATTTAAGCTATTTAAGATTTATTTCTATTTTATATTGTTTGAATATTTATTATAATTATGTTACTTGTTTTTCTTACGCCTTTAATAGAATAAGTTAATTATTCTCAAACGTCTCAACGAATCATATTTTTCTTTTCTTTGATTCGTGATTTTGCAATATATGTGTCATGTAAAAGAATATATGTGTCATGTAAAAGAGCATAGACGAAAAAATGAGAAATTTAAGACGACCAGGATCATTTAATAAAAGAGCAACATATAATATATTCAAACTATAATTAAGAATGACAAACAAATCTGAATTCGCTCGCATATGTTCGGACTCGCTCCGAAATTAACAGAAAATTTTTGATTTAATTGAGGATGCGGATACGAGTGAAACTCAGTTCTTAACTACGGATGTGGGTGAAACTCAGTTCTTAACTACGGGTGCGGAAAGATACTAAGACCTGTTAAATGTAATTCATAGTGTGTCAAAGTCGAAATAGAAAGGAAGCAGTCGAAGTCTAAGTCAAGTGTCGAAGTTTTCAGTGTGTCGAAACAGTTTGTTTTGACACAGATTTGTTTTGATGAAATTTGATATGATTTAGATTTGATTTGATTTTGAATACTTTGGGCCTTTTATGTTTTGGGCTTTTGTAAACCTAAAACTATAAATAGGTGTCTTACTTTGTAATCTACAATAGAACAGATTTCACAGTTGCAGAGTTTAGCAAGTGAAAGTTCAATAGTAATCAGAAATCCCACAGTTTGTGGGTAACACAATTTTCTCCAAATATTTCTTCTCTTATTCTTCTCTTTCTTACTGTTTGTTTGTTATTCTTCTTCTCTTTTATTGTTCTTGATAACTCTTTACTTGTTATCACCATTACTATCATATTGTGGGTTTGTTCATCAATCTTGAGATCAAGATTGAAGGGAATTCTTCATAGGGTGTGAGGTGAATTTCCAACATCTGGTATCTAGAACTCCGGTTGAGAGATTCAAGGAAGGAAGATAGTGATGGCGATGAACCATCTGAACGACAACTTTCCGGCGACCCTGTCAATTCTCAAGAAAGACAATTATGAGAATTGGTACAAGAAAATTAAGGTGATTTTCTGTTATCAAGATCTTTGGGATCTTGTAAAGGACGGAGTAACATAGCTTGGGGAGAACGCAACAGAGGCAGAAAGACTGCACACAAAGAATTGAAGAAGAATGATTATAAAACACTATTTATAATTCATCAGTGTGTTGATCCTGATAACTTTGAAAAGGTTAGTGATGTTGATTCAGCAAAAGAAGCATGGGAGATTCTTGAAAAGTCGTTTGGAGGCGCAGAGAAGGTGAAAGAGGTGAGGTTACAAACTCACAAAAGAACCTATGAGTTGCTTCAGATGAAAGACAATGAAAGCATTACAAATTTATTCACTAGAATTAAAAAGTTGGTGAATCAAATCAAAGTATGTGGAGAAGCGCTGACGGCGAAAGCAGTTGTCTCAAAGATTTTGAGATCGTTGGCTCCAAAATTCGACCACGTGGTAGTTTCCATAGAAGATTCGAAAGATCTGTCAGTGTTGACGTAGGAAGAGCTTCAAGGGACTCTTGAGACTCATGAACAGAGGATGGCTGAGAGAGCTGTAGGAAACTCAAAAGATATGGCTTTGCAGGCGCAGTCAGAAAAGGAAAGAAAAGGCAAAGGTAGCTGGAATGGCAACAAAGGAGGAAACCAATTGAATCATAAGAAACCTTGGAACCAAAGCAACCAAAGAGGTGGTTCTGCAAGTAAATAAGAGGTGGTGGTCAAAAGACAGACAAAAGCCACATTCAATATTTCAATTGCCAGAAGTATGGTCATTATGTTAGTGATTGTCCAGAAAGGAAGAGAAATCAAGAGACTGATGCAAAGCTGGCGAAACATGAAGAAGAAGAAATGTTGCTAGGTCACAACAAAAGATGAAGAAAGATTCCAAGATCAGTGGTACTTGGACTCAGGATGCTCATCACACATAACTGGAAGGAAAGATTGGTTTGTCAACATGAAGCCCTCGTCGAAGAACACAGTGAAGTTTGCAAATGACAACACTCTAGCAGCTGAAGGTGTTGGTGATGTTCTGATTATGAGGAAAGATGGCAAAAGGTCAAAATTTTCCAATGTGTTGTACATACCGGTCATGAAGAGTAATTTGCTCAGTATATGACAACTTGTCGAAAATAACTACAAGGTAGTTGTCGAAGACAGGATGATGAGAGTTCTCGATGCAGGTGGTAGATTAATCTTGAACGCTCCAATGTCTCAGAATAGGACCTTCAAGATTGAACTTAATGTGATGAAGCACAAGTGTCTAGCAACTGCAGCCAGCAGAGATGAGTGGTTATGGAATTTTCGACTAGGTCGTCTCAACTTTAATGACATCAGAGAACTGAAGAGAAGAAATATGGTTTCAGGATTACCATAAATCGACATTCCAAGTGAAGTTTATGAGGAGTGTGTTTAGTCGAAACAACACAAGAATAGCTTCAGCAAGGATGCGGGAAGGAAGTCGAAGGCAATACTTGAAGTCATATACTCTGATGTATGTGGTCCAATCCAGGTGGATTCGATTGGTGGCAATAGATACTTTGTTACATTTATAGATGATTATAATCGAAAGTTGTGGACTTACCTCATCAAGCAGAAAAGTGATGTGATTGAGGTATTTTCCATATTCAAGTCCATGGTCGAAAGACAAAGTGGTCGAAAGCTGAAAATTCTGAGGACTGATGGTGGTGGAGAATATGTGTCGAAAGAGTTTGATACACTATGTGTAAAAGAAGGGATTGTGCATGAGATGGTGTCACCCTACACTCCACAGCAAAATGGGATTGCAGAACGCAAGAACAGAATCATCATGAATATGGTGAGAAGTATGTTGAATGGAAAGCATCTACCCAAAGAATTATGGGGAGAGGCAATTTTGATAGCAACATATATATTAAACAGATGCCCGACGAAGAAGCTTGAAGGAATCACACCAGAAGAATGTTGGTCTGGTGTCAAGCCTAGTCTCGGTCACTTAAAGGTGTTTAAATCTATAACACATAGACATGTGCCAGATCAATTGAGAAGGAAGCTTGATGATAAGTCGAATCAGATGATCTTGATAGAATATCATTTGATAGGAGGTTACAAGCTGTTCGACCCAGTGAATAAGCAGGTAGTGATCAGCAGGGACATGATCATATATGAGCTTAAAGAATAGGATTGGATTGAGAATTCCACGAAGGATTCAGTGAGAATCTCTTGTGAAGAACCAGCCACTGAAGTCGAAATAGAAGTTTGACAGGAACCAGTTGCAGGTGAAGCAGGTTCAAGCAGACCTCGACGAACAAGACACATTCCTGCAAGGTTGAAAGAATGTGTAATTACATCAGATGATGTAGTCGATGAAGAGGGTGAGCTGGTACATTATGCTTTCTACGCAGATATCGAACCAGTCAATGCAGCTGAGGCATTGAAAGATTCGAAGTGGGTGAAAGCAATGACTGAAGAGTTTAAGTCCATCGAAGTCAATGATACCTGGTCACTTGTCGAATTGCCGCAAGGCAAGAAGGCAATTAATGTGAAATGGGTTTACAAGGTGAAGTTAAATCCTAAAGGAGAAGTAACTCGGCACAAGGCGAGACTTGTGGCGAAAGGATTTCTTCAGAAGGAAGGAATCGACTTCGATGAAGTATTCGCACCTGTTACTAGAATCGAAACAATCAGGTTGGTTGTTGGTCTAGCAAATATGAACAACTGGCACACATGTTAGATAGACGTGAAGTGTGCATTCTTTAATGGCCCCTTAGACGAAGAAGTTTATGTTGCACAACCAGCTGGGTTTGTGAAACAAGGCGAAGAAAGAAAGGTGTACAGGCTTCATAAAGCCCTGTATGGACTTAAGAAAGCTCCAAGAGCTTGGAATAAGAAAATCGACAGTTTCTTAAGAGAGAAGGAATTTGTGAAGTGTACAACTGAGCATGGAGTATATGTAAGAAGAAGCAATGTCGAATTGCTTATACTATGTCTCTATGTTGATGATTTGTTGATAACAGGGAGTTGTAAGAAGGAGATCGAAGATTTCAAACATGACCTGAGTAAGGAGTTTCAAATGTCAGACTTGAGAAATCTCTCATATTTCCTTGGCGTTGAATTCTACAAGACAAGTAGAGGTTTGATGATGCACCAAAGAAGATATGCAGGCGAAATACTCAAGAGATTTGAGATGAAGATTGCAGCTTAGTCAACATCTTTGTTTTTACTTTGGCCATGTAAATAGCTTCATCCCGATCATGCCCCAGCTGGCTGATCTCCTTTTACAGTTCTTCATTCTCCTTGTGCAATTCTTCCTTTTCTGCCCAGAGTTTGTTATACTTCTAAATATTCACGGTCGTGGGTTGTTCGATCATCAATGGATACATAGGCTCTTCAACAGAGAACGAAAATAGCACTTCCTCAACCCTCCTCTAAATACACTCCACATAAGGATCAGAGGCTCTACAATCACCTATTCCCAAAGAAAGCTTTCCCTTCCGACGGATCTTACCACATGCTAGCAACGCTATCCACAAATAACTCCAAAGTAAATCCAGAAACTCCTCCCTTTCTAGAAACGTTATCCACAAATAAATACTTGCTCAAATAAAGAGCGGTGACAAGATTATCGAGATCGAGATTCTCCTCAAAATAATAGAAAGGCGCCTTATCCTGGACAAGAACTCCCAAGATGAATGCATACTCTTCTAACGTCAAAACTAATAGATAATCCGGGAAAGTGAAACATCACAGTGAAGGATTGTAGAACAGAAGAAGAGTGTGGATAGCCTTATACTCATAATCAGTGACGTTGCGAACAAAATTCAGAATTCTCCCATAATATTTCTTGAAGTCTTCTAGAACACCAGAACCAGCCAGAGCAATCAAATCATGAAGAGGACCCAACTCAGGAGACGAGAACTTATACAAAATAATCTTCTTTCTGTCAATATCCATCTCTATAAACCTCAGACAACTGGAATCAAGGGTAAGACGGGAACCAAAAACTAAACAAACATGCATATTAGGATTCAGAATGATTATGCAAATGCAAACATGGGATCAAGGTATCCATATGCCCAAGATAGTTGTTGCGTTGTTAACTGAATAAGACCATAATTCCGCTCTAACAAGAAATCTAGAATACCAGAACACTGAGATAATTAGAATACCAAAATACATGTCATACCCTAAATTTTACCCCTAAAGCTATGGAGGTCTTAGTCCATGATCTTATACGGTTGGATCATCAAAAGTCAAGATGGAAAAATAGAATCAAGAGATTTGAAGAATTAGGGTTTCATGGTGGAAAATTTATAAGTTAAAAGTCAACATTTGGAAGGATTCTCAAGGCCAAATTCAAGGTCGTTCAAAGTGTAATTTGCATTGGTCATAAACATAGAAGTTATAGATCATCTTTTTAGATTTATTTTAATACCTAGAACTCTTCAAGATCATTTTTAGAACTCAAGTTATGATGATTTCAAGTGGAGGTCAAAGTAGGGCAAAACCTAGGGTAGCATTTTTGCAAGAACTTCCAACCAAGGCCTCATGGGTTTCTTGACCGCAATTTAAAATTCATCCAACATGAAAGTTATTCCTCTTGATCTAATATTTCTAAGCATATAAAGAAATCCTCAATTGGATCAAGGAGTGAAAAGTTATAGCACCACAAGGTTTGGTGTTTTTGGGCAAAAGCTAGGCAACTTGCCTAGTTGCCAAGGCACTTCCAAGTCATGTTTTTGCTCAACTTGCAAGCTCTCTTTTTGTTACTTCCAAGCCTCAAATAAAAATGTTTAAAGCATCAAAGTTGTTCTCCTCCATCTCATCTTTCCAAGCATGTAAAGAACTCATTCATTGGAGTTCTACAACTCAAGATATGATACAATGAACTTAGGTGCCAAGTCTTGAAACCATTTTCCCAAGTTATGACCAGGCCTGCATGCCAAGCCCTAGGCTAGTGTGTAGGGTCAGTTTTCATGTTCAATTTTTAACATGTCCCAATCCTTGTCTCAAGAAGTTCTAAACATTACACTTATTCACTTTCATGCCCTCTTTCCAAAGAGCCCAGGACCTCACCATTTAAGTCAAAAACCAAGGAGATATCATGTACCAAAGTGAGTTTCCAACCATGTTTTCACCTTGCCACTATGTTCTACCACCATGCCAAAATTCATGACCAAGGAAAAACAAGGTTTTATGGCAAACATGATATCAATCCAAGTGCATCATACCTGCATTGTAGTTCCTTACAAGTCAATGGCTTTGGCAGCACACTTTTGGACTTTTCCTTTTGAGCCCCTTGCTGAATTCATTTGCCATAAGACAACAAACACTTTGCTCAACCATCTACACCATGAGAAGCTATATTAACATCACCATCGAGCACCATCTCTCAAGTGCTGAACAAGAAGATATTCAACAAGTTTCAACCTCTTTAACAATAACAACATCAGGAGGAAAAAAAGGAGAAGATAGAGAAGGGAAAAACTCAGAGGGAAACCAACGAAAATCCTACCTTCGAGCAAGAATTCAAAAACACTTCAGTTTATGCAAAAACTTCTCAACCACCATTTACTTTCGTGTAAACCACCAACTAACACCAAATACCTTCACCACATACCATAAATAACTCATTCCAACCCTCAAATATAAACTGTAACCTCATCTCCATCATCTACCATTTTTATCACTGTTAAAGCTTCAACTATCGTGTTTTGAGAAAGAAGGCTTATCTAGGAAAAATAACCACTCACAATCACTCTCCGGGACCAAAGGAGGTTAAGCAACATCTATTTTCCTCTTTTAAATCATCATTAAAAAGGTAGTGAACCAACTCCAAGAGGTAGCTTTCTCCTCCTTCAAACTCTTCATGATTCGTGTATCATTGTTTATTTAATGTTTGAGAAATGTTCCTTATGTCATTTGCTATGTTTTTAAATCTTTACATGTATTGTATAAGTTGTTTATGTGATGTTCTTCATTTGTGTTCATTTTGATGTTGTGAGGTTTGACCATGTTTGGTGGAGTTTAGGTTTGCTTCCAGACCTTGATTTTATGATATTTTTATTCATGGCAAAAAATACTTGAAGTTTGGTTTTTGTACCTTTCAATTTCGTGGTGTTTTGAATGTGTCGTGTGTGGTTAAAGTTTGGTGTTTGTTGCTGGTCGTGAGAGAGAGGGAGGGAGAGAGAGAGAGAGAGAGTTTGAGAGGACGAAGGAAGAAGAAGGGTGAGGTGGAGCTGAGGTGTAGATGACATGGCGCTGAGTTGGCCATTCTAGCGTTGTTTTTAAATATAATGTTTTAGAAGCGTATTATGTTTAGATGAAGCAGGTCACCCTAGTGGCGTAACCCTTGCTTTACCTTGCCTTGTGAATACCTTATCTAGGGTTTGATCCTTACTGATCACCCTTTTTCTATTTTTCTACGCCTTAGGCATTTTTTAAACTTGCTTCACATTTATTCTAGCATGCGTAATGTTTTGACAAGCCATTTAAATGGCTCAATTAGTTAAGATTTTAAACTTGAAACTAGGGGAGCGAGTTCAAACCCCATTGAGGACCATTTCCTTTATTTTTAGTGACTTATTTTACTTGTTTTCTTCACAACTTTGAAATATAATAACTCTCTCATTTTTTTATGCTTTTTGATCCATTCTTTTTGCCATGTGTTCATATTGCTGCCTATTTTATTATGGTGTCAAGAAATTTCCAAAAATATTTATTTTTATGGAACTTATGCATGCTTGAAGTAGGTGATCCTTTTAGGGTTTTCATAAGGACCATTTTGTTTTCTTTGGTTGATTTCTTGATTTTTTATGGACATGTTTGAACCATTTGCATCATGAAGTTCTTTGTCTTGTTGAGAAGTTATGCATTCCTTGTTGCACTTTTATTTTGACACTGTTTTTTAAGTGTATGATCACATGATATTTGGTTACCTTATGTTTTTACATTATGTTTGATGATAGTATAATCATACTGCTCCCATGTTCTCCAACTTTTTTAAGTTTCCCCAAGTGATGTAGCTTGTTAGCTTTCATCCTAAAATTTTGTCTTATGTCCCTTATTTCAAAGGAAAGTCTCTCTATTGACTAAATATCATAGATAACTTATTTATCCTCACCTCTTTGACCTTGTTAGAGTCATTAGAACCTTCTACCTAATTCTAGGTTTAGAACCTCATCCCCTTGACTTTGTTAAGTCAAAACCTTTAGCACACCTTGTTAGGAATCCTACAACTTAGAACTTAGGCCTAGAGTTTGTTAACTCTATGTGTGTACCATTGTTATGGATACTCACTTTCCCCTTGTTAACTTTTGTTAAAGTCAATCCCTAGTTAGTCTTTCAACTTAGGCTTAGAGATTTTATTAAATCTACATAAGTATCACTGTTATGGATACTTATTCCCCTTGGAACCTTGACCATAGTCAAGAGTTCATTCATCCTAATTAGGTGAACTATGAATGCTCTGATTCTTTTCCTTGTTAGGATACGTAAGCACGAGATGCGATGTCTTGGTGAGCATACTTAGTGTATATACCCTAGGTATTTACCTTAGCATAATTCCCTTAGCAAGAAAATATTAGCATAACATAAATACTAATAAGAGGTTCCTGTAGAGTATTACAGATACTTAGGATGCTAACACCTTCCCTAGGTATAACCAACCCCCGAACCTTAGATCTCTAGCTTCGTTGTTACATAGTGCACTTAGGGTTTTCTTCGATCTTTACCCTTTCCTTTGGATAAATTAAAGCTCGATGGTGAACTTCATGATTTGTGATTCAAGTTAATTAATAGCTTAATATCTGATTCTCACTACAACAATACACGAGATAAAAGGTCCACAATGAAAGGAAAACCATAAAATCGGGTAGGTTAAAAGTCAAGGTTTCCTGCAAAACCCATCCCTTCTCACATGTGGCTTTTAGTCTTGGACGCACGGGAATCCTAGCAGGTCATCAGTATCACGGACTCTCAGGTCGAGAAACAATGATACGTTCACTATTTTTGGTTTGGCATAATCATCAATTTAGGAGGCCTCAACTGACGTCCAATGAACGGTCTCCAAAGTCATAAGCTCTCTAAGTCAACACCCTATCATATGCACCAAATGTATAAGATATAGTATATCCAAAGAAAACCTCGTCTGGACGTGAATTTCGTGCCAACTTTACGTAGCCATACGCCACACAAGCCCCACTACTCTCCACTCTAATCCTAAGTGTATACTCAAGCCTGGGTATTGGGCTTATCTCTCATGAAACAAACCCACCCAAATAACACAGCAACAACATACAATATTATAATGATAATCAAATACAACAATAAAATGCAAATGCAGTAATATATAACAAATAATGTACATAAAAGCAAATAGCTGCAAAAAAAGTAAACACTCAACTAATAGAAACAGACAGGCGCTAAGATTGACTCGCATAGGGAACCAGAGTCCCCAGCTGTCGTAACTGCGAAAAACACCTGGTGGAAAAACATAAGAGTCGCCACCGAACATTATTTATTCTGATGTATGGAAAGGAAATGACCGAATAAAACCTGAAATAAGAGAGAAGACAAGGTCATCGCAACCAAATCCTAGGTTTGGGAGTCGGTTATGCGAGAGGAAGGTATTAGCATCCCCTCGAATCTGTTGTACTCAACGGGATCCACACTTGTTGATTAATCAAAGGGTATGTCATCTAAATCCTACTGCTAAACGAAAACGATAAAGGAGAAAAGAAAATGGAGACTCGATAGGATATCGCCGCCCTATGCCCACGTATTCCCTCGTGCAATGGAAAAGTCAGAGTCAACGTAGTTCGGAAAAATACAGGTGAAAGGGGGAGGTTGCTCGCCAAGACATCACTGTCTTGTGCCTATGTATCCTCGTCTAGAATGAGAAATCAGAGCAGTCGTAGTTCGGCTATGGAACCACAGATTGGTTAAATGTTTTTTATGAGCGATGCTAAGTTTCCATTCGAGCAGTTAGGGTCGATGTCTGTTTGCGATAATCTTGTCATGTACAATGGTCCTAAAATTGGGATAGAGAAGTAAGTCTACCTAACATTATCATACAAATGATGGACCTAAAGCTAAGGTTTGAAAGGGACTATCCTAATTGTTATCATGCAAAGGATTGAAAGTCTAATGTCTCCCCTATCCCAACTTAATAAGAAATTAAGTGGAACTAGGAATCCTAAGGGATCATAAAACACAAGTAAATATTATACTAATCAATCATAAACAAAATCAAACTCAAAACTTAACCAAGTCTCAAGAAAAGAAAGAAGAATGAGAGATGAAAGAGAAGATGCAACACTAAGTACCCAATCAAAGTGATTCAAACAAATAAACATAAGCATCAAGCAATGCAAACATTAATCTCAATCACATAAATTAAACATCAATGTCATGTTAAGATAACCCATGTGTGCTCACATGTCAAACCATAACCAAAGATTAAAACTCAAAGCATTTAGGAAAAACAAGGCACCAATGCATACACAAATGACTTAAGATCAACCAAGAATCAATATCAATCAACAAGCAAAGTGAAATGAATTCAAATGATATAAGAACCAAGGTGGGGTGGTAGCTAAGTCACGTTGCATTCATCTCATGTTAATGATCAAAGAATGAGCAAAATGATTCAAGTCATGTATTACAAAAACAATCATATAAAGAAACACCTCAAAGAAGTAAACATGTAAACTTAAGGTATGAATCCAAATGGGGCAGCAACATTATCATTCATATCATTTCAAATATCAACTCAAGGATCTCAAGAATAATCAACAAGGATCAATCTTAAAACATGCATCCAAACTAGGCAAGTTCATACCATGATCATCTTCAAATGAAGACATATATTCAAGCAAGGTACAAAGTGAAAATTGATCGAGTAAGGCATACCATATCATGAAGGTCGGAAGAAAAACTCAAATGATTCAAATCACATTAAAATCCAAGATATCAAACAAGTTCAAGTTCAAATCATGCTCAAGAAAATAATCAAATCATCCATACAAGAGAACACACGAATAAAGAAGTGGAAAATGATCATACAATGGACATATAACATGAATATAATAAACTCAACCAAGTCATTTGAATCACATAAGAATCATGAACCACGAAGAAAATCCATTCAAGAAACAAGTCCTAAAACTAGGTCAAACATTAGGCAAGTTCATGTTCAAACATCATCGCATTGAAAAATCAATTTGAAGAACTTAGATGATCATACGAAAATGAAACCAAAGCTTAAACTCATGTTAAAACAATCAAGAATAAGCATAGAAGAGATCTCAACAAGAGTTGCATGAATACACCATCAAAAGAAATCCACAAGTCCAAACATGTTATGAATCGAGGACTAAACAAAACCAAGTGAGAAACATCCAAGAAAATATCATCAAAACATCAAAATGGCATTAAAATGTTCAACAATTAAGTGTCCAAATATGTGAGAAAAATTGGATCAAGAAGGCACATTAAAGGCATCAAGAGCATAAACCATATTTCAAGGGTAGAAAAGTAAAAGCACCTCACATTTAAATTCAAAATAAAATAGGAAAATAAATTAAAAATCAAATAAAAATAATGAAAATAAACATAAGACATCAAAGGATCAGAAATTTGTTTTTGTGGATTTTTAAAAAGTTTTTAAGAATTAAAAATAAAATCAAAGTAGAAATGTAGAGAAAATAAAAGAATAAAAAGAAGAACAAGGAAATGAGGTCTAATAGCAATTCTGAGTGTAAGGGGAAAACAAGTTATGTGTTGTTGGGCTTAAAACTGGAGGGTGCAAATAGAAAAACAATCAAAGTTCAGTACAAATAATACACACTTAGATGGCCACATTTATTAATCCAGTCATCAAATCAGTCAGCTATGCAGGCAAATGGAAACATAACACATCACTGCATTTGAATTTAAAAATGGGCGCGAGGGACACATCATCATCTCCCACCTGAGAGATGCTGGAGCCCTAGCTTCGATCGTCTTCTCCGGCCACCACATCACCGGAGACATCTCAAAACACCCAGAAATGAAAACAAGGACACCTACCCTCTTCAGTTTTCCACGTAGGTTTCAAATCCACCCTTAGTTTTCTCAAATAAGCACTGCAAGGCCATGAATCAAATGAAGGTGAGATAATATTTAGAAGGGGGGTTGAATAAGTATGAATGATTAAAACTTAGAATTAAAACACAATTATTTTTATCCTGGTTCGTTGAACTCAACTACTCCAGTCCACCCTTCCTAGAGTGATTTGCCTTTCTCTAACAAGGACTTAATCCACTATTTAATCAAACAGATTACAATAGTAACACCTAAGAACAACTGTTCTTAGTCTTCTCAAGAGCTACTGATTCCAACTGAATCCTCTTAAGGAAATCCTTTACAATCAATGTAAATCTAATACAAGAGTAAGAATGCTTCTAAAAAGCTTTTATCACAACAGTGATATTTCTCTTAAGTTTAAGTACAATAAAATTAATTCTAAGAATGAATATGAAAGTATGAGAGCTTGAATGTTTTAATTCTTTTTCAGCAAAAATGTCTCGCTAAAGAATTTGGTGGAGTCTTGCTTTTATAGGCAGCTGATCCAAGGTGAGCTGCACGTTGAGAAGAGTGTCCAAAAAGGTCTGAGCCTTTTTATCTTCACATCAAGTGACCTTTCCTAGAAGAAGAAAGCACAGAAAAATCCTTTTTGTCTGTGTTCTTGTGTCTAGCATAAATGAGGAAAGAGACGTTTGATTTACTCCAACGGATATAATCTTTGAATATTTCTTCTTCAGTTTTCAGCAAGTTCATCAGAGTCTGATTGGGTCAGAGTCTTCTAATGATGATCAGAACTTTGCTGGATCAGAGTCTTCTGCAGCATGTGTGCTTTCAGCGTGTTGAATATCAGAACATATTTGAAACAGAACTTCAGTACTGGCAGCTTTAGTACTATCAGAATCTTCTGTAGAAACTATGCTTTGAAAAACTCTTCATACAATATTCTTCTTTGCTTCAGATGCTTCTGACTAGCTTCAGATGCTTCTGCTTGCTTCAGATTCTTCTGGAGCTTCTGCTTCAGAATCTTCTGGAGCTTCTTGCCTCAGATCCTTCTGGAGACTACGCTCAGGATCTTCTGTCAGCAGCAATCAGAGTCTTCTAATGTATGCATCTGGCGCTACAGATTCTAGCTAGTTTCTTGTATTCAATTCTGATTTGCTTCTGGAGTGTTAATTTCTTTACTATCTGCAGTAAAAACTCTCAAGCAAATTTTAGAGTATATAATTCTTAAATACAAAATTTCCTAATAGTTATCATCAAAACATAGAGATATTATTAAGAATCAATCTGTGTTCTAACATCAAAGACAAACATAAAACCCTAACACCTAAAAAACTCCAAAACAAGTACACACATGGCCTACTCTTATAGTTCCTCAGCAAGCAAAATATACATAAAGTAAAATATGCTAGAAATGAACTGAAACTATGGATAAATAGAAAAGTATGAGAAACTTGAGCTTTTACCTATCGGAGTATGTCCGATGCACCTTTTCAGCCACTTATTAGAAGAGAAAACTATGGAGTAAGCTTCAATGATACTTGAGGATGAAGAATATATGATTAGTTTATTCTGAATCTTCTCAAAATCTTCAATCCATATCCAACTTCAACAGAGGGAAACCACACCGGTATGGCACCAAATAACTACCATAGAAGATAAACGGTGCATACAGCTCAAGGATGATGTATGGATGATGAATGAAACAAGTAATAATCAATATTCTTAGAGAAATGAGAAAATCGAAAGCTGAAAAATGGATCTGACAATGGACATTTTTAGATTAGAATCCTTTGGAAATAAGATGGATTTCTCCTCTATTAGGGTTTGTCACTTTATATAAGGTGTATTGGAGTGAGTTAAGGCCTTAACCAAAGTTAAAAATGTTTTGATTGGTTTTTTGTACAAAAATTAGGGTGGGAGTGAGTGGCACAAATTAAGTAATGGTAATAGAATTGTTGTGTTTTTTGGTGAATGGAGAGAGAGGTCAGAAAGAGAGAATGGAATGGACAAGCTTGGTGAGAAAGTTTGTGGTTTCTTGGCATTTTCCTCCTTTTGGTAAAACATACTCAAAATGGTACAATTGGAGAATGCATGTGTTTGGCTTGGAATGGCAATATTTGGCGATGCTTAAGGTGAGGTTATACACATGAATTTGAGGCACAAAATTTGCTGCAAAGGTAGATTCAATAATGTGCACAAGAATGATGAAACATTATGCATGCGAACCATATCCACATTGCCAACTTTGAACCAATATAACTTGGTGAGTTTTTCTCCAATTTACAGGTCTTAGGCTTGAATGAAACTAGGAAGGATGATGGACAACTTTTATGTTCAAATCATCTCGAGACAATGCTTGGAAACATGAGATAAAGTGGTTTGAAGTTGTGTCCACAATTATGCCACAAATAACTTAGAAAGTTTTCTAAGTTATGGATTTTTCCCTCTTTGAAACCTTGACTTTGAAGCCACATATCTTGAGTTCTATTGCTCCAATGAAAGAGTTCTTGCAATGGATGGAAACCATGAAGAAATATCTACAACTTTGATGTTTGAAGGAAATTTGTTTAGAGCTAGGATCTTGATGAAAAATCCCTTGGAAGATTGGTCCAAAATCTGTCTAAAAACTTGCTAATTTTGGCATAATGAAAACCCTATATTGGTGATTTCATAACTTGAGTTCTATACACCCAATGGAGGAGTTCTAGTACTAAAAAGAAAGCTTGAATAATGCTCTACAACTTTCATGTTGGAGGAAATTTTATTTGAGGCTTAGATCACCATGAAAAATGGGCTTGAAAACATGCTCCTCAAGCTGAATTTCTATACAGAAAAAATTCCAAGTGTTGAAACCTAGATTTCTCCTTTTTCCCAACTTTAACTCCACATAACTCTTAATCTATGAGTTATTTGGAATTTCTTTTTTCTAGAAACTTGTGTTCATGATGTCTTCTTTAACTTGATAACAAGTTTTCCCCATTTGGATCAAGGATGAAAAGTTATGAATGATGCAAGATGGCTAGAAATTAGGGTTTTCCACACTTAGAAAAATTCCACTAAAACCCTAATTCAACCAATCTCCTGATTTTATGCTTCTCTTTGATTCTTCTTGCTCCAAACACATGAAAACACTTGATAAGACATATAATGCCTTTGGTTGACCTTGAAACCCAAGACTTTGACCTTATGGAGCCACAATTGACTTTTCTTGACCAAATGAAACCTTAACCCTCTTTCCACTGACTGAGGCTCATATTATGACTTGTGATTAGACATAATACATGTAGGGAACCATTGGGATATGCGTTGAGCTATAGAACAATGTCTTGCCCAAGAAGCTAGCCACTGATGCTCTTTGACTAAAACCTTAATCCTGATGTCCCAAAGATAGGAGGACATGCCCAATGCTTGTAATTTTGATCCATATGATTGTGACATGGTTGGGAATGCCTTGACGATGAAAGGACTTTGAAGCTTGGGGATTCCATAATATTGAGAATAAACCCTTTCTTTAGCTTTGAGGATCATACTCTTCCTTTTGAGAACCAACCAAGATACTTTAGTCCCATGTTTAAAAACAATGTTATGCGCAAATGATAATGCAAATGAAATGAAACATAAGTCAAAAGATTAAGAAAAGATGAGGCAATTTTGAGGAGTTACAATATCCAACAAGTGTGTGGTTTCATTAAGAGCATTATGTCTGACGATCACAAGTTGATGAGTTCTAGATTGTTTTTTGAGGAGGAGGTTAAGGAGGCTTTTTTCCAGATGCATCTAACAAAATCCCCTAGGCCCGATGACCTCCCAACCTTGTTCTATTAGAAGTATTGGTCTGTTGTGGGAAAAGATGTCACGATGCTTGTCCTGGATGTCTTTAACAATAACAAAAATCCCTATGAGATGAATAATACCTTGATTACTCTGATTCCCAAATAGAAGATTCCTTCATCTCCAAAGGATCTTCGACCCATCAGCATGTGTAATATGATTATTAAGGTAGTTACCAAGGAGATATCTAATAGATTGAAGGATTTTCTTCCTAGTGTCATTAGTGAGGAGCAAAGTGCTTTTATTAGAGGTAGGCTTATTGCTGATAATGCCCTAATAGCCATGGAATGTTTCCATTGGATGAATAACAGAAGAAAAAGAAGAAAGAGACGCTGGCTTTAAAGATGGACATGTCTAAAGCTTACGATAGAATTGAATGTGATTTCATTCTTGAATTTCCGAGGAAGATGAAGTTTCCTGATGATATGATCCAACTTATTTCCAAGTGTATTTCTTCTGTTTCTTACCAACTGCTCATCAGACGGTCGGCCTAGTAGGCATTTTTATCCAAATGGGGGCTCCATCAAGGGGACCCCCTGTCACCCTATTTGTTTATTATCTGTGCAAATGTTCTTTCAGAGATGATCAAGAACGAGGCCCTCTCCAAAAGGATCCATGGGGTGCAAGTGACCAAGAGGTCTCCTACTATTTCTCATTTATTCTTCGCTGATGATAGTTTGTTGTTTGCAAGGGCGAACGAGGAAGAGGTTGTCTGAATCTAGCTTATTTGGCTAGATACCAACGTGCTTTTGGTCAGGTGTAAAAATGACAAGTCTAAGGTATTTTTAGTGTTAATGTTGAAGATGGGCTTAAGGGTTAATCTTGAGTTTAAAGGTGTTAACCGTCATTCCCGTTACCCGGAGCTTCCTATTGTGTTTGGCAAGTCGAAGAAATAGGTGTTCAAACTAGTCTTAGATTGTGTTCGGAAGAAAGTCAAAAGATGGAAGGAAGGTTTCCTTTCTAGAGCTGGTAAGAAAGTCCTGATTAAGGCGGTAGCACAATCAATCCCTACATATATTATAAGTTATCACCGTATTCCTGAAAGTTGTTGTAAATAGATTGAGGCAATGTTGGCTAAGTTCTGGTGGGGCTCGAAGGATGGTGAGTGAAATATTCATTGGATGAGCTGGGATAGATTATCACAAAGGAGATGTGATAGACTGGCTTTCTGAGTTGTTGACTCACAAGAAGGTTGGGGTGGGTGAATTGGTTGTCATTGGCCTATGGAAAATATGGCATGCCAGAAGAATGTTGTCTTCAATGGGGTGACTCCGGACCCTCGTGATGTGTCTAATGCTATCTAGGAGTCTTTTGAGGAAAACAATGAAGTGGCTAAATGTGTTACAGTTAAGGTTCATGATTATGGGGAGGTGTTGAGAAGGAAGAATTCATGGATTATCCAAACTAATGCAGAATGTTTTAAAGATTGCGTGGTGTCCCTTGGTTGTGTTATAAGAGATCTTTCCTCTAATATTTTTCTTGCTGCTTCAGAAAAGGTTTCCTAGCATTGTTGATGTTGCTACCGCGAAGCTCTTGGCTATTCGTTGGTCCTTGCAGATGGCAAATGAGTTAAGCTGGATAATTTCATCCTCTAGTCAGACACGCTAGTAGTGGTGGATTGTATCAATGACAGTGATTTTATTGCTACTTTATTTTCTATTGTGTGTGATTGTAAAATCTCATCAATGAATTTAATAATGCTACCTTGCTGTTCATTAATAGAGATAGCAATTTAAATGCCCATTTAATAGTTGGAGTTGGAAAGTCCTTGGAGTATAGAACTTGGACTGTCCATATTCCTAATCTGAGCATCCCCTTTGTATTGTCTCTTTGACTCTTTCTTAATTAATCTTTCGTTTGATATAAAAAAAACCTTGGATGTAATGTGTTTGTTGATAGAATCAACAACCTTAAATTTATGTTACTTTTTAATTTATTTTAATTTATTTTAATTTTAATTTATGTTACTTTTAATTTATTATTCATAAAAGAACAAGTTCCTTTTTTCTCATTTTCACTCTAACCAAACAATAAAAAAAATATATAACTTTTCAGTCAATTTCTCATCACTAAAACTATCACTCTCAACATTTTTTTCCTTTGAATGTTGTAATGTAATGGTGAGTGGAAATTAATAAGAGGGTTGTTGTTGTTGTTGTTGGGGTAATTAGTGAAGTAGGAGAGTAACTTAATGGGATTAGACATAGAGAGCAGGAAAGAGCAGGGTAGTGAATGAAGGTGGAGGGTCCCTCCCTCCCAGATCATAATATCATATATAGGATTGTGTACCATAAATTAAATTGAGTAAGCAAGAAATAGTGGGATTGGAAGGTTCCTATAAACAAAGCGCACGTGGTAATAGGGACAATATCAAGACCAAATCTAAACACTTTCTTTTACATACGTACTATGCTAATAGTACAAGTGTTCACTCACTTTCTCATATCCTTCCCTCCCAGTGTCGGTTCCTTTGGAAAGCATAACAAACATGTTGACTATATGAGTGGGAAGTAAATGTAAAAAAAATGTGGTTATACTAAAATTGACCTTAGTGAAATATAAACAAACCCTTTAATTAAAATGTCTTGTTTTGTTTCAATTGTTGGGTTGTACAAGACACTCTAGTCCAAACTTTGTCCCACGTCTGGCTCTTTTGTCTTTTAGGTTGAGGTTGAAATATTGTAAGCCACTCAACTTTGGTCTAATGTGGATCATTTGAAATTCTTTGGTATGAATCCTCGCCATTCAATTCCAGGCTTAAACTTTGGTGGATGGCTTCGAGGAGCAAAAAATGGGAACTAATCATGACCAAACACTTATGTGAGGTGGAGTTGTGATTGATTTTTATGCTTGCCATGTTGCTTGAAAGATGGAACATATACAATAATGGTTTTGTTCTTGAAGTAGAACAAGGATTAGATCTAACCACTAGTTTCATCGAGGCTCTCTTATTTAGGATGCATTTGATTTGCCCAAAAATTGAAGAAACAACACATTTCTAGAGTAATGAGTGATATAAAAATATTCACGGAATTGGATAAAATTGAGAACACACTAGACAAAAGTTAAAAATTTTGTCTCGCGCTTAGTCATAAGACAATATTTTTTGTCTCAGATATAACTTATCTAAAATAACAAAAAATATTTCTTTCATTTCTAATAAAAATATTTTCTTAGTCATCTCCTTCTCCTTTTATATATATAAGAAGTCAGTCTAATAAAAAAATTATATATATATATATATATATATATATATATATATATATATATATATATATATATATATATATATATATATATATATATATATATATATATATATATATATATATATATATATATATAACAAATAAAAGAATAACAAAGTTATTGACTAAGAATTTAGTCTTGTCTATAAAACTTTCAACAAAAACATGATAATAGAGTCTCCTTATATAGTAATATCTTCTAGACTTTTTCTTTATAGATAAAGATCTGATCTTGTTCAGAATTAATAAAGAATTTTATTGGATTTGTTACATTCAAATTCGAATCTCCATTTAAAGTTGATTTGGTCTTCAACAAATGTCGAACAAATCAATCATAGATTGCTAACAAATCTAATTGAAATCCAACTAGAAAATCCACACCAAACAACATCCCTTATGGCCTGTTGCAAGGCCGAATGTTGCATTGCATATGCTGGAACGTCGTGTTCCACATGTTGCACCAGTACATTCAAATTAAATCTTCTTCATGGCATGTATATCTTATTTATAGAGAGAATCTTGGATAGAACAATTTTGATCCAAACTGCAATACCATATGTCTGTTGGCAGAGAACAGATGTTACAGCACACATGTTAGAACATTGTGTTCAATAGTGTCCCTTCTTCACCAGAACCAGCTTTAGCACACCATGTTGTTTTGTATAATGCAATCAATTCCAAAAGGACCAACAATCTTCTCATTTGACAAATTTTGATAAAAAAAACTCTTCAAGCAGGAAAATGACTAAGTATCAAACATATATTTACACCAACAACAATAGCATCAGTTGAAGAATCAAACACAAAACATTAGAGCATACACTAGCTGTTAGAATAAAATTTGGTTTTGCATCTGTATCTTTAAGTTTTGATGATAACAAGTCAGTATTTGTATGAGAATAATTTTGGTACCCTAACGGTTTGTTATTGTGTATCTTTAACAAACAACTTTGATTCTGACTCTTGAACGTGAAACGTTACAAGTTTATGAATATATTGATGTAAATTGCTTCTGCTTAAATTCACGTATGAGAAGCTTCTAAGGAAACTGTATGTTGTTGCTACAACATTCTCTTGGCTCTTGCTTCTGACGTGTGTCTCTGATCAACTCAAGCTTCTGAAGACTAAATGCTGAAGATTCTAAAAAATCTGAAGAATCTCAAGTCAAATATTGATGTGATCAAGCTTCTAATTGATGATTGAAGTTTCTAAACTCAAGCTTCCGAAGACTAAACGCTGAAGGTTCTAAAAACTCTGAAGAATCTCAAGTCAGATATTGATGTGTTCAAGCTTCTGTTTGATGATTGAAATTTTATAAACTCAAGAAAAATCAACTTTTCTAACTCATGCTTCAAACAACGATTTATCCAGAAGCCACTGAAGAATAGAAGATAATAACGAGTTTATACGTGAGAAAAATAGTACATGATAAAAACCAATATCCCTTCCACTAAGCGGATTTTGTGGAGTAAGGAAATTGATGTAGTACGATTATTGTCCCCTCCGTATTAAACTGTTACTCGAGTCGCAAGCTCATTTATGAAGAATACCAGATCTACCCTTCAACGGATCTTTTTTACTGGCTATATAAATACTTGAAGACTTGAAGAAATAAGAGCACGCATGTAAGACTGTTGTCTAAATTTGTGAAGAATTTTCTTTAAGTGTATTGTGTTTTTAACTTGTTGATACCTGCTTGCATAGAAGCAATCTTTGTAAACACAACTTTGTAATCAAATTGTTGTTTGTATTTCCTTAAGGGACCAGTTAGGTCAGAATCCTTGAGAAGACATAGACTGTGTGTCTTTGTGGTTTGTTATTAACCAGCGGTTGCTAGTGCAGTTGTAATCAGTTGATTATAGTGGATTAAGTCCTTAGGTATAAGGCGAAATCACATTGGCGAGTAGATTGGATTAACTTTGAGATTTTCAAGTGAACCAGTATAAAAATCAATGTGTATTTCTCTTTTTTGTTGAATAGTTGTGGTCTTCATTGAGTGAGTAAAAAGCTTTTGTTTTTTAAAAACCCCAATTCAAACCCCCTCTTTCTTGTGTTTTTCTCACCTTCATTAGCAACAGAAGAAACATGAGAAATAACACAATTCATAGATTATAAGGTAGTCACACACACAATATTATGAGTTGCTACACACAATGCTCCATAAAGAATTAACATGCAATCATTCAAGATGAGTTAGTCATGCATGTATACATAGTTAATAAGTAGTCAAAGGTCAGAAGCTACTACTAACACACTGTCACACCCTAATTTTTAACCCTAAGGTTCCACCTCCTCTTGCATCATCTTGCATCATTTCAGGTCAATCATCCATACATGACTAACCCATTTTTCTAGCTTTGTTTTGTTTGATTTTGTTCATTTGTGAATTAGGGTTTATTCCAAGGAAGTAAAGGGGGTTGACTAGTCAAGTTTTAGAGAGATCTTCAACCAATCAAGTTCTCATGTTCTCAAGAGATCTCCCCCATCAAATGTCAAGACCAGATGGTCTCACATCAAGTGATTCCAAGATTCAATTGCACCTAATCAAGAACTAGGGTTTTTCAACCAAAGCTTACAAGGTTGTGCAGTTGATCAAGCTATTAGTGGCACTGAGGCTAAGGTTTTTGACTAGATACATCTTGTAATTAGTTCTTGAGGAAAACCTTCTTCATTTGGATCATTATGCATCCCAAGTTTCTTATATTTCTCATGGCTCATTATAATCACTCAGAGATTCATTTGGGTAGAGGAATGGTCAAGATTTTCGTCTGGTCAAAGAAAAGTCAACTTTGGTTCTGAAGATGTTCAAAGCTTGATTTTTTTGGTCATTTAGGTCATGGGAGGCCATCTCAAGTCATTACAAGTGCTACTGTAAGGTTTAATCAAGAATAATCAAGGAGAGTCATAAAATCAGAAGGTTGCTAAATTAGGGTTTTAGAAGTATTTCTAAGTGTAAAATTCCCTCTTTTAGCACCTAACTTTCATGGCAAAATTTCATTATGGTACAAGCTCCATCCCATTTTTCCATCAACATGAAAGTTGTAGAACTTTCTATAAGATTTATTTTGATGTAAGGAACTCCTCCATTGGATTTACACATCTCAAGTTATGATGTCTTCAAGTTGGTGTCTCAAAGGTTGAAAAGACTTAGAATCATCCAAAGGTAACCAACTTCTAAGACAAATATCACATGGATCCAAGCTTTTCCTCAAAATGCTTTCAACATAAGGGTTGTTCTTCATCATCTAAGATTCCCAAAAAGCGAAAGAACCTACCATTTCCATGTGTAGAACTCAAGTTATGATCTTTCGAAGTTGATGCCATTTTTAGATGACCTAGTTTTGATCATTCACTTCAAGGCTAAAATTCATGAACTTTTAAGCTTCAATTCAAGTTACCTACAACATGAAAGTTGCACCTCATGGTCTTGCCATCATCATGACCTTAAATTTCATTTCATTTGGTGTCTTTTTATGCAAGTTAGGGCAAAATGAACAAGTATACATGATTATGTAACATAAATTGGTTTTCTTGTTTTTCAAGCCATAATTTGGAATGTTATTATTTCTCTCTTGTACCATATTATCATCATCACATGACACCACCAAATGTTACCCAAAATGAGCAAGCATACATTCCTATTTCAAGCATAATTTCAAACTTTTACACCATATGACCAAATCACCTCACAAATCCATTTCCTTTCCTCCAAACCACTATTATTTATTTCACTACCCTCATTTTGTACTAAATAATGACTTGAAGTAATGGCAGAACCATCCAAAACCGTGTGGGCATAACATTTTGAGTTTTTTTGGCAAGTTTGTAAAACAATCCATACACATATTATGGGCTTCCAAAAACAATCCTAACCCACTTTATTTAACTGCATGCAAACCATAAACGTGAAGAAGAGGTCATTTTGCTGCAGAGAGAGCTTGAATCCACTTGAATTTTCTTCATTTTCTCTCACTTTGAATCTACAATTTCCTTGGAGTTTTTGTTATTTTCTTACTTAATTCCTACTTGCTGAAGCATAAGGAGTCCATTAGAGGTCTTAATCTGAAGCTTGAGCACCATTTGAAAGACCAACGGAGTTGCTATGTTACGTAACTTTCTTCACTTTAAATCTCTCATTTTAGGCACAGATGTTGGTTCATATTGGTTGCATCTGAAGCCCTACCATGTGTAGGCCATGTTTGAATGTTTGTTGTGCTTGTTTAAGAAACTTTTAGTTTGTGTATAAAAATTTTGTGCACTGATTTCACCATGTTAGAGGAACCTTTTTGAAAATCTAAGGCCATATTCTTGTTCCTCATGAAATTCTCTTCAAAATGATGCATTGGGTTTTGATTTTTATGAAGTTTTGCAGAGAAATTCGACGTGTCTAGCCGGAGAAGACGACTGGAGCCCTAACTCCGGCGTCTGAGGTGTGTTTTATGCGTGTCATGGTTGACTGGTTGGACTTGTTGAGGTTTTGATGATGTGGGTGTGGCGTGGCGCCTACGTGGCTGCCAACGCATTAATAAAATGATGTGTTTCATTTTTGTGTGTGTTTGCTGGTTTGTTTTGGACTGGGCTTGGCTTTATTTATGCTATTTTCACACCCTTTTTTCTGGCCCAATAGCGTGTATAACTGAAATCCTTTATTAACCTGCTTTGCTATTGTACCCTCACCATTCTGATTTTATGCATCCCACCATAATTTTTGAAGCCTCTTAAATATTTTTCTTGGGTGATGCCTTGCTTGCCTAATTGTTTGGATATGATTGAAATTTGTGGATTGGTTAGGGGTGCACTTGTGCAACCATTTAGGGTTTGTTATTTCCTCTTATTCTTTATTGAAATACCATGAGGTAGAGCCTTTGTTTGAATTTATTAGGTTATTCTTCTATCTTGATTGATGCCTAATTGTAGCTTCGTTTTGGAATCAATATACTTGATATTTGACCTAGTTTAGAATCATATTACTTACTTATGTTTGATTGAAGTTTGAAATGAGTATTAAATGTGATCATATGCTTTATTGACTTGATTATGGCTTTGATTTCATTATCATTTGTTTATTTTCCCATTTTTCGTTGAATTCCTAAGATGATGATGTTTTGAGCTTACTCCTTTGGTATTCTTGACCTAGTTTCTCAAGATGCTTTCTTGTATGACCTTAATTAATGCCTATGAGTTATTGCATGATTGAAGTGACATGTTTGAGAGTTTTATTTTCATGTTATGATGTTCATTGTATGATCACTTTTCATTCTCATCTTCACATGTGTACTTTGCTATTTCATGGGTAGTGTGAATGATGTTTGCCAAACCTTTTGAGTATGATGCTTGTTGAATTTGCTTGATGTTGCGGTGGAAATAGGATCACAAACTATTAATGAGTTTGAATCGCAATTCAATTCACAACCGCTCTTTGATTTATCCGAAGGAAAAGGTCAAAAGAGGGAAAACCTATTTTTGCATCGTAAACACAATGCGGGGAAAGATCTAGGGTTCGGGGGTTGGTTAAATTTAGGGAAGGTATTAGCACCCTAAACTTCTGTAGTACTCTACAGGAACCTTTTGTTCAAATGTTTACTATTTGCTTTATTTATTTGCTTAAGGTATATGTACAAAGGATTAAAAGTGAGAAAAGAGACCTAAGGGGGTTAATTCTAATTTTACTCGGCAAGACATCGCATCTTGTGCCTACGTATCCTTACGGGAATGGAATCAGAGTAATCGTAGTTCCCCTCAAAAGGGAGGTTAGAGACTTCTTGACTGTGGTCAAGGTCTCAAGGGGAATAAACGCATCTTAAGGACACGCTTACGTGGAGTGTAGAAACTCCAAATCTCTACGTTGAAATGTTAAGTTGTAATTAGGGTTAAATTAGGTTAGGGATTCCGCGGCGGGAAACCCTAAAACAGAGTACGGCGACTCTTTGACCTAAAACTAGGGTAATTGTAATTTTGCCTGCGGCGAGGCATTTGTGAAAATTAGGGTTTGTAGTTTGTAGTTTTGAGGATTTGAAATTGAATGTGTGAAGTTTTACGGACTATTGGCGCGGCGACCAAAAGCTAGACCTAACCTTCGGATGTGTGTAGTGTGACTGAATAATTGATGAATGTGTGAGAAATTAATCATACGAGCAGAAAATAATGACCTAATTTACCTATGCAAGCAAAAATTTAAAAGGCAGGAATTAAAGCGCGATTATTGGTTCGCGAGGTTACAACCGAGAAACATATACAATATGATAATGAACTCTGAGTGAAAAATAAGATGAAATAAATAATGGTAAACGTAATGAGCTGCAAAATGAACAAACGACGTTAGTGGGCAGAGTTAGGCGGCAATCAAATGAATTACGAGACAATGAAGAAAAAGATGCAAATTTGAGATTTTTATTATTGCTTTATCTAAAAAATCTTTAAAAAAAATTTAATATTAGCTTGCAAAAAAGATTTAATTTAAAAAAATGTTTTACTCTTTTTTAAAAAAGGTTTTATTTTTTAATATTTTTAAGAAAAAGTTTTCTGATTTTATTTTAAAAAAAGAGTTTTTTATTTATTCTTAGTATTTACATAAAAAGGTTTTTTTAAAACAGTTTTTTAAATTATAAAAGTAAAATGTTAAAAAAACAACTTAAAAAAAACAGAAAAACAATTTTTTAAAAAAACAAAACAAAAAAAATAAAAGATAAAGGGGTTGGGCCGGTCATCACCCCGGACCCAACCCGGTTAGTGGATTAACTAAAAACATTTAGGGTTCCCAGAACCCTAATGTTCTTGCGGCGCCGTTCACATCTTCTTCTTCTCTCATCTCTCTTCGTCTTTCTTCTTTGCATGCCTCTCCGATCATGTTGAAAAAAAAACCTGAAACAAAACATGAAATAAACATGAATATTGTAATGAAAATGTCCCATGGATTACATTCACGGTAAAACGGCCGATGATGAAGACATTCTGAGGCTGAGGGTCCGATTCCCCGCCGTTCTTCGCGGACGGTGCTGGTGATCTCTCCCTTTCGCGATTTCCCGTTAGGGTTCCTTCTGAGGCTTTCGCGATTCTCCGTTTAGGGTTTTCGCTCGCGGTTTGTCCGTTAGGGTTTCTCGCGGCCACTCGCTATCCTCTCTTCTCTCACAGGTGGTATTTCCCCTTTTTATAACTTCTATTTTTCTTTTGGGCCTTTAATCCATGATGGATTTGCGTTACTCTTTCACTTTCATGCGATTTGATTTTATCTGGATTTGATTTTGGTGTGCTTTTCAGATATTGATTGGATTCCAATGGGATGCTTTCTGATACGAATTGGATTCATCTGATACTGATTGAATCCTGTTTCCTCTTTTAGGATTTGATTGGTCTTTCTGATTTCCAGCTGATATGATTCTTCTGATTTGATTCGGAGCTTTCTATTTTCAGAACTCTGTGATTGAATGTTACTTGACCCTATTCGATTTGTTTGATCATTTTCTGATACACTGATTGAACTTTTTGCAGATGTGGATTCGATTGCATTTAGGGAACTTGGATACCTATTTCTGATACGATTTGGTTCCTTTCTGACAAGATTTTGTTTTGTGCTTTATCAGAATACGTTCCTTGATTGTGGATTCATTTGGCTATCTGTCTAATATCGAATTCGTTTTGGATATCCATCTTCACGACTTTTCTTCTTCTTTTTCAGGATCGTTACTACAGCTTTGGTCGAGTCAAATGTCGCCGAGGATGGTATTCGGCGATGATGATGATATTCTGAGCCTGATGACACTGTTGTTGCCTTCGATAATTTCTGGCGAGGTTCTTTGCTCGTGTGAACTGGGTTTTTGAACAGATATGGTTTTGTGAATTTGTTTCACCTCTGAACTGATATGTTTATGTTTATTCTGAACTGGTTCGGTTTCGCTCGTGAGTATGGTTTGATAACTTCACTTGATATCCTGTTTGGTTGCAAGAACAGTCCTTTTGAATGCTGTTTTTCCAAACGGTAATATGGACTCTGATCTAATTCTCTTGATATGGTAGATTCTTATGACTTACATTCACATTTCGGTGACTTGCGAACTGACTACCTGCTGTGATATCAAATTGAAACTTGTTTTTTTACTTTTGATTCTTCTTAACTTTTTGACGCAATTTGATGCAGCTTGGTTTCATTTCATTTTTCTTGTTCTGTTTGGACTTGGCTTTCCATGAACTTACCTATGTGTTGCAAAACTGATGCTGCTTTTGGTTGTGCATTTCAATTTGAATTTCCATTTACTTATGGCAGCTTATGAACTGTCTTGTTTTTGAGTTTCTGTCATCAATTTGTACTGATGCTGTCGTGGACTTTCAGGTGTTGGAAACAAAATGACTCTGACCTGCCGGCATCCGGGTCTGAATCCAGATTGACTATGCTGCCTTACTCTCGTATCAGTTTGGAAATCCAATTGCGCTTCTTTTATCACTTCTATCTCTCGAATGTCCCGTAACGATAAGAACAGGTGTTACCTGATCTGACGCCAACGGCGCGGATCGGTAACGGGGGTAGGACGCAACTTCGGTTGTGCCACTCCCGGCACTCGATGATGACACTGTTCTGAGAGTGTCGAAAACAAACTCTAACATTTTTCTATTCTGTTTGTTCTGTTTTGATGTGCAGGTGAATCGGGGATTCGTGGAGAAGCTCGAGGAACACCGCGAAGGACACCTAGAAGTCTTTAGGATTTAGGACTTTTTAGAGTTAATGTAATTCCTTGTAACAACAATGAAACAATTCAAACCCTTTTGTACCATGATGTTCTTATGAAATAAAATGCCAGAATTTCTTTTATATATTCATGACTGCTCAGTTTTAAATTTATTTATATTTATTTCCAGTTAAAAATTATAAACCTTTGTGAATAAATCCACAAATATTTAAATTCCTTAATATAGTCATAAACCATAAACATTCCCGAATGATATTCTTGTTCGTGCACTTGTCTCATTTGTAGTCTTAATCTCAGCACTTGATTAAATTCAATCGCATTCCAACTTTAAATTCTAACCAGCGACTTTATAACCAAACACGGATGCACGCTGTAATCACCACAGATTTAATATCAATGATAACCTTGCCCGTAATTGAATTCCAACGACCAAAGACTGTGAGCAACAATCCAATAATACCCCATTAAAATTGTGCCTTATTAACAGCGTCGGGAGTACTCTGGGAATAAACCATAAGCGATAGACTAGGTCTTAAATCCAGTCGTGCTCGACAAACTTTAATACCGACCACATCGAATTGGCACCTTGATATAATCAGACCTGGTGATAGGTAAATGCCTCAAATGCCTCAAAATTTAGTAACAGCCCGTCTTCCACGTAAAATGACCAAAATACCCCTGGATCCAATCCTGCAAAACAAATACCTCCATGACTTGTTAGTGGTTAGCAAATGTACAGATGATATGATATGCGAAATGACCGACTAAATATAAGGGTAAAATTTGGGGTATTACAGTTGCCCCTATTTAAATAACTACACCGGATGATTTGAGTGACAGAGACTCGAGAAATCTTGGTGGAGAGATTTAAATATAGATAACCGAAAATTTTGCCCTTATATGCGATGATATGCAATGCTATGGATAAAGCGAGAACAGATTAATGCATGATGCGTATGCTGGAATGATGAATGCGAAAATGATGACGAATACGACGACACAGGGACAGACTCTACGAGAAGAACACACTGGGGAAAACGACGCGCTGAGACATAGTACAACCCTGGGGAATTCTAAAATGATGGTCAACTGGTGCGAACACGACCAATTGTCATTTTGGGAACGAGATTCTCAAATGGAGATGACACCTGTGAGGCGGCCTCCACTGGGGAATCTAAAAGTAAACTGGATCATGTACGATTGCAAGATCGATCGCAAAATGTTGGAGCATTGAGCAAAGAATAACATCCAAGCTTCTGTAAACTATCCCTCGTGACAGGATCAAACGGACTTTTCGGGAATCCGTAGCAAATATACAGGGTAAGAACCGGCTGTATGCCAAAATAAATGGACTTTAATGGGATAAGATCCTTAGATGGAGATGGCACCTATGCGGTGACCTCCACTAGGGAATGTCTACTAATAAAACTGGATCTACACGGTTGCAAGATCGATTACAAAATGCTGGAGCATTGAGCAAAGAATAACATCCAAGCTCCTGTAAACTATCCTTCGTGATGGGATCGAATGGACTTTTCAGAAATCCATATCATATATACAGGGTAAAGACCGGCTGTATGCCAAAATAAATGGACTTTGATAGGAAATTCCCTGATAAGCTTCTCGAGGGAGAATTGTCACTTATCGTTGGAAGGGACTTACATGCCAAAATGAATAAGCACTCAAATAAAGAGGCTGCTGCTTATCTGATATATAAATCTTCTCATATTTAAGGTCGGCGCCTAGGATACGATTCTGATTTTTCTTTTACTAAAGGATAAATGAAATTCTTCATACTTCAAGATCGTGCTCTCCTGAATATGAAAAGGGTAAACTGAACTTCCTCATACTTCAAGATCGTGCTCTCCTGAATATGATTCGGCTCCTTCTTTTACTAAACGGTAAATGAAATTCTTCATACTTCAAGATCGTGCTCTCCCGAATATGATTCCGCTCCTTCTTTTACTAAAGGGTAAATGAACTTCTTCATACTTCAAGATCGTGCTCTCCTGAATATGATTCCGCTCCTTCTTTTACTAAAGGATAAACTGAACTTCCTCATACTTCAAGATCGTGCTCTCCTGAAGATGATTCCGCTCCTTCTTTTACTAAAGGGTAAATGAACTTCCTCATTCTTCAAGATCGTGCTCTCCTGAAGATGATTCCGCTCCTTCTTTTACTAAAGGGTAAATGAACTTCCTCATTCTTCAAGATCGTGCTCTCCTGAAGATGATTCTGCTCCTTCTTTTACTAAAGGGTAAATGAACTTCTTCATACTTCAAGATCGTGCTCTCCTGAATATGATTCCGCTCAAACCTCCCCGTATTTCAAGATCGTGCTCTCCTGAATACGATTTGGTTCAAAACCTCCCTATACTTCAAGACAACAGGGAAAATGGAAGCCCAACTGCTCAATGGAGATGGCCATTTGCTGCGAGTCATAGCGAAGATAGGATCGGCTTCTTAGGTGAGAAATGTCGCATACCGATGCTGTAAGATGTAGGATTGTAAAGTGTTGTACTGATAGATTTTCCAGGCGTGAACTGGTGTGTATTTGTAAAGGATTGTGGTTGATTTTCTTGAAAGATAGTGCAAAATAAATGCACATCCGGGTATAGTGATGATCTTCTCGGGCGAGAACAGTCGCGTATCTGCCATGGTATGGTGAACATCTTTAGATGGTGCAAAATAAATGCACGTCCGGTTGGGCTTGACTACCGACATGACTGAGATTCAATCTAGGATCGAGCTAGAAAGAAGACTGGTAATCAAGACTCCATCGAGGGAATGATCCCGAAGGGTAAATATCTTATCTTGGTGAGGAAAGATAGCTGAAGTAACCGTCATCCACGAGGATCGAGCTCTGTGGGGAAACTGGAAACACATATGTATTTTATGCTTAGGGCTGACGATCTATTTGGAGAGAATGGACCAGCCCAGTTACTCGGCGGTAACAACCAATGATGGAGAGACACAATGAACCTGTGAACGCTTAATGCATATGTTAATGTGTATGTATGTTAATGTCTATGTATGTTAATGTCTATGTATGCAAGATGTTATGAAATGAGTATGCAATGAGTATGTGAAATGAATACATGAAATGGGCATGTGATGCTTATGCCCTTGCGTATGCTGACGAAACAGACTAGAGACGGGACGAGAGATGAAATAAACATCTCGACGGAGATACCCTGCATTCTCTGCAACCAATACGTCAATCATGGGTGAGACGGATCAATGGTAGAACCAAATCTGGTTTTAAAGTTCTGAATTCTCTGGGGAGAAGGTAATCTGCTTGGGTGTACAGTATCACGTCTTCACATGGGGAGAAGAAAACCTGAGGGACACTTTTGAGTTACCCAAGAAAAAGTTGTCAGCTTATAGTCTCTCTGGGGACTATGAAGAGGCAATAGTTTAGGAGCATGTTGCAACACTGAGGTTTATTGGGGAATGAAGGCCGTTGCGAGTAAAATCCATTGGGTGTATGAGGAAAAGTTGTGAAACCACATAGTTTTGATCTTGAAGGATCTTGTAGTAGTCGCCATTTGTTTCCTTTAAAAACATGGTGCCCCAGGATACTTGCGTTGCGAGGTAGGGTCATCTCAAGAGGATTTTATAGAGAACACCGAGTCCGGTTGCCCCATTGTTCTCAAACTCTTTGAGAGATTTGTCAGGTCTCGACGTAACTGGCACAAATTAATCGTGTTACGACGAAATCTTTGGGAAATAGCTCTTAAGAATGTCAGACTCGCGTTGGTAAGCGAATTGGGAAACTGCCTGCCCCTGTTCAGCAGGATCTTCAAGTTCCACGGGTTATGTTCATATGTAAATCTCTAAGATATCAAGCAAAGTTGTCATGCCTGAAATGCCTATCCTGAGCTTGTCAATGTACACATATATTTGTCCTGAATTTTTGTTTTGAAAAAAGATATCGCGATAACTTGTGACCGAAATCACTAGTCAGGATATAAGTTTTAATTATAATGCCAACATGAATTTTTTCTGAGCATAGCTCGTAGGAGTCAGGAAACGTGATCTTGTCAAGTATGCTTTCAACCGAAGTCCTACTTCAATTAGGTCTTTTAAAGGTTGTATCGTGGCTCGGTTCACGGTTTAAGAAACAAAGGATAAAGGCTCAAAGTTATATTTGTACCCACCCATTCTTCGTGATGTTCTCCAATCCTAATTCAGTTAATCGGATACAAACGCTCATATCTCAAGCGGATTTGCTATGGTCGAGAACTTATCAAGGCTTTGGACATGGCAATCATTCACCTATTTCTAATGGCAATTGGTCACACAATTTTGTTCTTTACTAGGGATTATTTATTGTACCCTCTTGTTTTGCTTTTATTCCCTAACTTTTGCCTGGACAACGTCTTTTGATCTGACCTTGGAGTCCAGCGGGATGCCCCAGTTTTGCCTAAGTCTCCTTCATAGGTTTTGACTTAGCGGGCTCTTATTTTTTTGAATATTCTTTTATGCACAAGTCGTGTAAATCTTTTGAAAGGCTCGTGACTGCCCCACTCCTTAGGTAACCGAGGGATAGTCATTGTATTGGACTTCTTAAGATGCTAAGGATAAATTCTCGAAGGTTTGCTCTTCCTTTTTGAGGATCTAAGCGCTCGATCGGTTTAACTGAAACCTACCCTGCCCCAGGTTAGGATGAAGGTTCTTAAAAAGAAAGAAAACTCCTACTTCAAGGCTCAAAGGGGTTTAACGAGGGATTAACATCCTTATATCTCCAGTGTTTGGGATTTGAAACAATGCCTTACATCCTCAGCAGGTTTTAATTGAAAGCATACGACAAGAAATCTGACGTTTTAGGTTCGTCATCCTCCCCCCAATTCTCCATCAGAACAAGAGATCGGGTAAAGTTGGCATTATGATTTATGAAAATGTTTTTTTGAATGAGTGAAACGAATGGATTTATTCAAGACAAACATATGCGTTGCATTAATTAATCAAAGATAAACAAGTTCGTGCATGATAAATATGCTTAATCAAAGAGAAATACATATAAATAAACAAATGAACTGTCGGAAAAATCCTTCTAAATGTTTATGAAATCTTGCATTCAAGAGTAACAGTTTCCTTTGGCGGAGCCTCAATGGAAAGGACTGTCTGGTTTATGATCACTGTGAGTCGTCATAGCTTGCCCCAGTTATGCTGGTCACATCTTCAACAGTTTTCAGTCGTTGCTTCAAAATAACTTTCCCAGATTCTTTGTTGATCCCGGTCATATCATCTTGAGGGTTACTGAAATGAAGCGAGCTAGGCCTTTGAATAATTACTGGATTCGACTGATTTGCTGCAAGAGTAACCTGCTTTGCAGAATTTAAGCTTGACAAGCGGGGAACCCCGAGAGGAGTCTCGATCTTCGGCTGAGCATCGCTAAAAGACAATTTCTTCGTTTCTAGCAAATTTCTGACAAGATTCTTAAGAGCGTAGCAATTCTCTAGATCATGGTCGGGCGCACCCTCATGAAATAAACAATGAGCGGCAACGTTGTAACCTGCAGGTAACGGATTAGGCGGAGGACCCAAAGCACGGGTGGTAATCATACCTTGTTGTACCAAATGGGGGTATAACTCAGTGAAAGTTATCGGAATTGGAGGACAAGGCTTATACTGCCTCTTACGGGGATAAGGAACCTGATTCTGTGACTGTTGGTGAACAGGAGCGTTGGGCACTCGTTGACTGTTGACAGGAACTTGCATGGGCGGACAAACGGAAGGTTGTTGATAAATCGGTGCTTGATATACCGGAGCTGACTGCACAGGCTGGTACGTAGGAAACTGCTGATTGAAAGGAGGTGCAACAGCAGCTACATAGGGTTGTTGGACATATGGATAACCTTGAACATAATTCTGCTGATGTTGCCAAGGTTGAGGGGTAGCTGTTTTGCGGTTCCTCGAACGTGCAGGTCCTTTACCATGGTCGGAGTTAGGAGTTTTGCACTTTGGAGGGGTAGCGCGTCGAACTGGTTGAGCAATAGGAGGCACCAGACCGGATTGAAGACCGTGAGGAGGTACATTCTCGACAGTAACAGCTGGTTGAGGTTCCATAACGGTATTAGTCTCAGAAACAACAGTAGACTGAGCATCCACCTTCACACTAAGAGCTCGTAGCATTTCCAAAATCTGCCCTACACTTCCTCGAAGATCTTCGAGTTCATGGCTGACACGGTTGATCTCTTGGTTTTGATCTTCCATCCTTATGAAGGGTCGTATTGATGCAGAGAACTCAGGGTGACAAAACTGGAAGGTGAGAAAATCGCGTATGAGAAACCGGGAGACACATGCAATGCAAAAGTATGATGCTAAAATGTGAATGCAAATGAAGATTTCATGGAATTCAAATATTTACGAATATTGCGGAATACCAAGGAAACTTTTAATTCATTGAAGACAGATTACAAATAATATTCTTGCAACCAAAACAGCTAAATAAAAGCCTAGAAAGTCCTAGAGAAGCATCTTCCACAACCTCAGTGAGCAGACGGAGATCCGGAGGAAAACAAATATTCGTAGAGCCTTCTCTTCTTGTAGGATTGTATCTCATCATTCTTCGACTGAATCTGCTTTTGAAGTTCTTCGTACTCACTGGCCATCACATGGTATTTGTTCTTCCATGATTCTGCTTCGCGTTGTGATCTCTTCAAAGTGATCTTCAAAGTCTCAGCTTCAGTCATGAAATACTGGATAGGTTCTTCTCTTTGAGGTGAAGGATCCTGGCGAGAGTAGGGCATCTTCAACTCAATAGCTCTTCCTCGGACCCATTGAAGGTATGGTTCCATGGACACACAATTAGGTCTGCCCAAACTTCCTTTGTCTTTCCTATGCAGATGATTCCAAGAAGATAGAATCTGATCTTGAAGCTTTTTGTCGTCTTTGAAAAAGATTTTCTCCACCTGAATACCTTTAGGCGGTTCCTTCAAGGGGTATCCTAATTGTCGGCGAGCTAAGACTGGATTGTAGCTAACTCCTCCATTGAAACTGAGCAAAGGCACATTGTTGAAGTCTCCACAGCTATTAATGATCGATATCCCATCGTACATGCGATTATACCAATCAATATCAGAGTGAGTTAAAGCCATAACTTTTTGCGACCAACGTTCTTGATTAGGTCTCCAAAACGGACCGGACTTGGGTAAGTGAGAAATAAACCACTTGTATAATAAGGGCACACAACATGTAATCATTCCTCCACCATGAAAGTTTCGGAGATGTACTGAATGATAAGTATTACCCAATAGTGTTGGAACTGGATTTCTTCTCAGGAAGGTCTTGATTGCATTAAGGTCTACAAACCCCTCAAAACTAGGAAAAAGCAGCAACCCATAAATGAGCAAAGCAAATATTGTCTCAAAGGCAAACATGTCCTTATGATCGGCATAAAATTGGGCCTTCTTAATTAGGAAGTCCCTGAGAAAACCGGAGGTCCCCCCTTTGGTGATCATATTGTTTTTGACATCGGATATCCTTAGACAAATGGCTTTAGCAATATCTCGTTCTTTAGGGTATTCCTCCAAGAAAGGGAACGGAGACTTATCCAAGATAGGTAATCCCACCAACTGAGAGTACTCTTCTAAGGTAGGTAAAAGCTGATAATCTGGAAAGGTGAAACAGTGATAATCTGGATCATAAAACTGTAGCAAAGTCGCAAGAAGTCCTTCGTTTACTTGAACCTTCAACAAAGACAATAGCCTTCCATATCTGTTTTGGAACTTTTCTTGATCTTGAACCAAATCTCTTAGCTTCTCTAGGACTTCCAAATTAAAACCCTTAAAAGTAAATTTCAAAGTATGCTTCCTAGAGTGATCCATGGTATCCTGCAATGTTCATAAATAGAGTTTGAATTCCATGAAATCTTAATGTGATATGATGCTTTATGGATGCAATGCATGAAAACACACAAAGTCCTAGGTTAAAGGAACGTGAGTGGAGTTAAGGTCTACCCATCCCCAAAAGGAGTGTACTATAGGTTAATTGTACCTGCAGAACAAGGTTCTAAAAAGTGCCCAAAGTCATCAGCCCATCTTTCGGATATTATCAACCTTCCGATTGACTCGGGGGTTAATAATATTCTCAAGAGAACCTCTTTTGAGTGTAGTATCGCGTAGCAACCATTGTAGGATTACTCCCACATAGTTCCCGCACTACGTCCTAAATAAGGCCAAGGTGGTGTTAAGGTACTACGGTCCTCAATATCACAGACTCCAATCGACCATGGAAAAAGTTTTCGCGATTACTCGTTCAACCGAACCATTTTCGAAAAGGTCTCAACTGAGCGGTGATTCTCGAATCAGCTTGATCGGGACTCAACTCCCTATAAGCCTCATCGAATATATCCCCATCCTATAATAATGTCACTAGTCCAGGCGTAGAACTTATCTCACAACACAAGGAACAGTCCCAAAATCAAAGTACAATATATACATGCAAATGAATAGTAAAACAAATAGTAATAAGTATGAACAAATTAGGGATAACCCTCAAAAGTTTAGCTTCCCCAGTGAAGTCGCCATTTTTCTGTTGCGGTGGAAATAGGATCACAAACTATTAATGAGTTTGAATCGCAATTCAATTCACAACCGCTCTTTGATTTATCCGAAGGAAAAGGTCAAAAGAGGGAAAACCTATTTTTGCATCGTAAACACAATGCGGGGAAAGATCTAGGGTTCGGGGGTTGGTTAAATTTAGGGAAGGTATTAGCACCCTAAACTTCTGTAGTACTCTACAGGAACCTTTTGTTCAAATGTTTACTATTTGCTTTATTTATTTGCTTAAGGTATATGTACAAAGGATTAAAAGTGAGAAAAGAGACCTAAGGGGGTTAATTCTAATTTTACTCGGCAAGACATCGCATCTTGTGCCTACGTATCCTTACGGGAATGGAATCAGAGTAATCGTAGTTCCCCTCAAAAGGGAGGTTAGAGACTTCTTGACTGTGGTTAAGGTCTCAAGGGGAATAAACGCATCTTAAGGACACGCTTACGTGGAGTGTAGAAACTCCAAATCTCTACGTTGAAATGTTAAGTTGTAATTAGGGTTAAATTAGGTTAGGGATTCCGCGGCGGGAAACCCTAAAACAGAGTACGGCGACTCTTTGACCTAAAACTAGGGTAATTGTAATTTTGCTTGCGGCGAGGCATTTGTGAAAATTAGGGTTTGTAGTTTGTAGTTTTGAGGATTTGAAATTGAATGTGTGAAGTTTTACGGACTATTGGCGCGGCGACCAAAAGCTAGACCTAACCTTCGGATGTGTGTAGTGTGACTGAATAATTGATGAATGTGTGAGAAATTAATCATACGAGCAGAAAATAATGACCTAATTTACCTATGCAAGCAAAAATTTAAAAGGCAGGAATTAAAGCGCGATTATTGGTTCGCGAGGTTACAACCGAGAAACATATACAATATGATAATGAACTCTGAGTGAAAAATAAGATGAAATAAATAATGGTAAACGTAATGAGCTGCAAAATGAACAAACGACGTTAGTGGGCAGAGTTAGGCGGCAATCAAATGAATTACGAGACAATGAAGAAAAAGATGCAAATTTGAGATTTTTATTATTGCTTTATTTAAAAAATCTTTAAAAAAAATTTAATATTAGCTTGCAAAAAAGATTTAATTTAAAAAAATGTTTTACTCTTTTTTAAAAAAGGTTTTATTTTTTAATATTTTTAAGAAAAAGTTTTCTGATTTTATTTTAAAAAAAGAGTTTTTTATTTATTCTTAGTATTTACATAAAAAGGTTTTTTTAAAACAGTTTTTTAAATTATAAAAGTAAAATGTTAAAAAAACAACTTAAAAAAAACAGAAAAACAATTTTTTAAAAAAACAAAACAAAAAAAATAAAAGATAAAGGGGTTGGGCCGGTCATCACCCCGGACCCAACCCGGTTAGTGGATTAACTAAAAACATTTAGGGTTCCCAGAACCCTAATGTTCTTGCGGCGCCGTTCACATCTTCTTCTTCTCTCATCTCTCTTCGTCTTTCTTCTTTGCATGCCTCTCCGATCATGTTGGAAAAAAAACCTGAAACAAAACATGAAATAAACATGAATATTGTAATGAAAATGTCCCATGGATTACATTCACGGTAAAACGGCCGATGATGAAGACATTCTGAGGCTGAGGGTCCGATTCCCCGCCGTTCTTCGCGGACGGTGCTGGTGATCTCTCCCTTTCGCGATTTCCCGTTAGGGTTCCTTCTGAGGCTTTCGCGATTCTCCGTTTAGGGTTTTCGCTCGCGGTTTGTCCGTTAGGGTTTCTCGCGGCCACTCGCTATCCTCTCTTCTCTCACAGGTGGTATTTCCCCTATTTATAACTTCTATTTTTCTTTTGGGCCTTTAATCCGTGATGGATTTGCGTTACTCTTTCACTTTCATGCGATTTGATTTTATCTGGATTTGATTTTGGTGTGCTTTTCAGATATTGATTGGATTCCAATGGGATGCTTTCTGATACGAATTGGATTCATCTGATACTGATTGAATCCTGTTTCCTCTTTTAGGATTTGATTGGTCTTTCTGATTTCCAGTTGATATGATTCTTCTGATTTGATTCGGAGCTTTCTATTTTCAGAACTCTGTGATTGAATGTTACTTGACCCTATTCGATTTGTTTGATCATTTTCTGATACACTGATTGAACTTTTTGCAGATGTGGATTCGATTGCATTTAGGGAACTTGGATACCTATTTCTGATACGATTTGGTTCCTTTCTGACAAGATTTTGTTTTGTGCTTTATCAGAATACGTTCCTTGATTGTGGATTCATTTGGCTATCTGTCTAATATCGAATTCGTTTTGGATATCCATCTTCACGACTTTTCTTCTTCTTTTTCAGGATCGTTACTACAGCTTTTGTCGAGTCAAATGCCGCCGAGGATGGTATTCGACGATGATGATGATATTCTGAGCCTGATGACACTGCTGTTGCCTTCGATAATTTCTGGCGAGGTTCTTTGCTCGTGTGAACTGGGTTTTTGAACAGATATGGTTTTGTGAATTTGTTTCACCTCTGAACTGATATGTTTATGTTTATTCTGAACTGGTTCGGTTTCGCTCGTGAGTATGGTTTGATAACTTCACTTGATATCCTGTTTGGTTGCAAGAACAGTCCTTTTGAATGCTGTTTTTCCAAACGGTAATATGGACTCTGATCTAATTCTCTTGATATGGTAGATTCTTATGACTTACATTCACGTTTCGGTGACTTGCGAACTGACTACCTGCTGTGATATCAAATTGAAACTTGTTTTTTTACTTTTGATTCTTCTGAACTTTTTGACGCAATTTGATGCAGCTTGGTTTCATTTCATTTTTCTTGTTCTGTTTGGACTTGGCTTTCCATGAACTTACCTATGTGTTGCAGAACTGATGCTGCTTTTGGTTGTGCATTTCAATTTGAATTTCCATTTACTTATGGCAGCTTATGAACTGTCTTGTTTTTGAGTTTCTGTCATCAATTTGTACTGATGCTGTCGTGGACTTTCAGGTGTTGGAAACAAAATGACTCTGACCTGCCGGCATCCGGGTCTGAATCCAGATTGACTATGCTGCCTTACTCTCGTATCAGTTTGGAAATCCAATTGCGCTTCTTTTATCACTTCTATCTCTCGAATGTCCCGTAACGATAAGAACAGGTGTTACCTGATCTGACGCCAACGGCGCGGATCGGTAACGGGGGTAGGACGCAGCTTCGGTTGTGCCACTCCCGGCACTCGATGATGACACTGTTCTGAGAGTGTCGAAAACAAACTCTAACATTTTTCTATTCTGTTTGTTCTGTTTTGATGTGCAGGTGAATCGGGGATTCGTGGAGAAGCTCGAGGAACACCGCGAAGGACACCTAAAAGTCTTTAGGATTTAGGACTTTTTAGAGTTAATGTAATTCCTTGTAACAGCAATGAAACAATTCAAACCCTTTTGTACCATGATGTTCTTATGAAATAAAATGCCAGAATTTCTTTTATATATTCATGACTGCTCAGTTTTAAATTTATTTATATTTATTTCCAGTTAAAAATTATAAACCTTTGTGAATAAATCCACAAATATTTAAATTCCTTAACATAGTCATAAACCATAAACATTCCCGAATGATATTCTTGTTCGTGCACTTGTCTCATTTGTAGTCTTAATCTCAGCACTTGATTAAATTCAATCGCATTCCAACTTTAAATTCTAACCAGCGACTTTATAACCAAACACGGATGCACGCTGTAATCACCACAGATTTAATATCAATGATAACCTTGCCCGTAATTGAATTCCAACGACCAAAGACTGTGAGCAACAATCCAATAATACCCCATTAAAATTGTGCCTTATTAACAGCGTCGGGAGTACTCTGGGAATAAACCATAAGCGATAGACTAGGTGTTAAATCCAGTCGTGCTCGACAAACTTTAATACCGACCACATCGAATTGGCACCTTGATATAATCAGACCTGGTGATAGGTAAATGCCTCAAATGCCTCAAAATTTAGTAACAACCCGTCTTCCACGTAAAATGACCAAAATACCCCTGGATCCAATCCTGCAAAACAAATACCTCCATGACTTGTTAGTGGTTAGCAAATGCACAGATGATATGATATGCGAAATGACCGACTAAATATAAGGGTAAAATTTGGGGTATTACACTTGACATTTTTAAAATGAATGTGATGTGAGACATGTGATTATGGTGCTGACTTTGATGCTATGGTGTGTATAATTTGATCATTTATGCTTTGTGCCTTGCTTGAACACCTCTTTTTCTTTGAGAATGATCATGTTATATGCTTGGCTAGTCTTGATGCATGTTATGAACTTTTTCTTTGATGATTCCTCTTGCAATACTTGATTTAATGTTTAAGTTGATGTTCATGATTATGGCGCTGCTCCTACTTGGTCTCAAACCCTAATTACACATGGTTAATCTTTTGAAGTGTGTTTTGCATGAGTTATATGTGGGCAGTTGTTTGAGTGTTAGTCTGATGCATGTCTTGTATGCTTTTGCTCCTCTTCTAATCTTTTATATGAGTTGAACATGATGTGATGTATCTAGTGACCTTCTTTTTTCTCCTTTCATCTTTTTCCATTTTGTTTGGATGCCTTGACTTTTGATATCTGTTTAGGATTTCATACCCTTGTGTTCTTTGCATACTTAGTTCTTATTTGTACTCAACATGATGCGTACTTGATCCATGATGTGATACCTTGCTTTATAAGTTGATTTAATATTATATTACTTGTCTCACATGTTGATATTCCTCATTGATTTTTGGCTTTGACATTTGATGTCTATCATCTATATATTTCTGATATTGTGGTTGCTTCTGTTGTAAGTCCAAGGGAAGGACTTTAGGTTGACTATACTGTCATGTACATTGCATCTCTTTTGCATTTCCCTTTCTTCTTCTTACTTATTTTCTTGATCCATGTTTACTCTTTAGGTTGGTTACCTTAGGATGTATATACTTATATTTTTCCCCTTAGACTAACACACTTAGTCTGTATCCTTAGACTAGTTCCCCTTAGGATTGTTTTCAACTTTAAATAACTTACAATTAGTTCCCCTTTCTCCCATGAGATAATTAGACATGATTCATCCCTAATTGAGATGTTATTCTCCTACCCCATGACATAGTTGAGAAATATGTTGTTTTCTTTTGCACTTGAGGGAGGTATGTGGCATATTCATTGATTCTATATCTGAGTTGGAGCATTTTTCTTAATGTGGAGTAAAGATCCATCTTCCACATGTTTGTGGTGGTTTAAGTTGCATATTCTCCTTAAGATGACAACTTGTCTCTTCTCTTAAAACCAATCAACAAACTTTTTTTCCACCCATAGTGAGGTGAACTACGAATGCTCTGATTCCATCCTAGTTAGGATACGTAGGTGTAACACCCATTTTAATTATTTAGTCTTTCCGGTGCTATTTTATTTCGGCGTGTCTTTTGTGGAGATTATGTAAGAAAATATAGCCTTTAATATTAATATAATATAATTGATAATAATAATAAGTTGATAATTAATAGTAATATTATTATTCTTATTATTATTATTATTGTTATTATTATTGTTATTATTATTATTATTAATATTATTGGAATTATTATTGGAATAAAAGAAATGAGGAATTAGAGTTATAAGGGGGATTTTGGAAAAAGAAGAAGGGAGAACACGATAAAGAAGAGTGGGGAGAAAGAGTGAAGAGGAAGAACAAGGAAGGAAGAGAAACAAGGAAGAGCAATCAGATTCGTAGGAATTCTTCAATGATCGAAGCGATTAATCGAGGTAAGGGGGAGGAACGGATTGGGATTGGTAATTGCATGAATTGGGTAGTTGGGGATTCCTTAACCCCATAGGGATTTGACGATTATGATTAGTATGTTGTTATGTTCTGATCATTTCTGTCATGGTGAACTCCTTGCATGTGATTGCATAAGGATTGTTTGGGTGGTTTGGGTGATTCTGAGTAGTTTACCGTTTTGGGTCAAAATGATTTAATCAGTAGGTTTAATGTTTTATCGGGTAAAACTTGGATTAAGTAGTGTAGTTTAGTCGTAGAATTCTAGACAAAGGCTACAGGGACTGGTTGAGTGAGAATCGAACGATTTTTGAGCTTCTGATGAATTTCTGAATAATGGGGGTTTTGTGAAATCGCAGACGTTCGCCAGCACCTTGGTTGAGCGAGCTAGTAGCGAGAATTCGCTAGGAGAGTTGGGTAGCGAATACTTCCAGTAGTCACTGTCTGCCTTCGCTAGCGAGTTCTCTAGGCGGCGAGTAAGGCAGCGAGCGTTCGCTGAGGCCCCGCTGGGCGAGTGAGCCAGCGAGCGTGATAGACACATGATTTTGTACAGTTTTGCTCTGTGATTCATTTTGTGGGATTCCTTGGGTTGTGATAGGTAGAGAGATGGTGTTTAGCAGTGACGAGTGTATACTTGATGTTGAAAGATGAAATTATGAAATATTGAATTTAATTGACATAATTAATTGGTGGGTAATATATATATATATATATATATATATATATATATATATATATATATATATATATATATATATATATATATATATATATATATATATATATATATATATATATATATATATATATATATATATATATATATATATATATATATATATATATATATATATATATATATATATATATATATATATATATATATATGATGCATAGTGAGGTGATCGGGAGGATTGCGTGTACTCGGTGTTCAATGTAAATTTCCCTATTATTTAATTTGATTAACATAATTGATTGGTGTGTATATATATGTATGATGTATGCTGATGTGATCAGTAGGATCGCGTGCACTTAGTGTGCTCGATGTTTGTGTGTTGTGCATTGGGTGTTGCACATATCATGGTGTCTTGGTGGGATGGATCATGTCTCAGGAGGAGCGTAAGTGATCCATTTGTACTCCTTTGTGGAGAATTGTGGGGTTGAATCATGTCTCAGGAGGAGCGTAAGTGATTCACCCGTACTCCTTTGTGGAGAATGGTGGGATGGATCATGTCTCAGGAGGAGCGTAAGTGATCCATCCGTACTCCTTTATGGAGAATTGTGGGGTTGAATCTTGTCTCAGGAGGAGCATAAGTGATTCACCCGTACTCCTTTGTGGAGAATGCTGGGATGAATCATGTCTCAGGAGGAGCATAAGTGATCCATCCGTACTCCTTTGTGGAGAATTGCGGAGTTGAATCATGTCTCAAGAGGAACGTAAGTGATTCACCCGTACTCTTTTGTGGAGAATGGTGGGGATAGATCATGTCTCAGGAGGAGCGTAAGTGATCTATTCCGGGGTTCGATTGAATGAACCAATGAGTCGGTACCGCATGCATGGTGTTGAGTTGCATTCTTGCATTATTGTATGTTGTTTGGTGATTGGACAGTAGGTCGTGTTTGATGTTGGTGGAGTGATGATTTGTTTATTTACTACCTTTATTCATGTATTTTATTACCGATAATTTTGATCATGTTTTCTCACCCCTTTGTTGTTGTTGTGGTCTGTGCTTCTTCGGAAGTACAGAAAATCCAGGTGCATAGCTAGCTTGGATAGTGGTGTGCAGGTCGAGTCTTAGGATGCTCTGATACGTAACACGGGACTTGGGTGTTTACTTGTATTATGATTGGATTTGTTGTATTCCTGTGGCGTATCTTATTTGATGAATTCTCTTAATGAATGTTTTATGGAAATTGGCGGATGGCCGAGAATGATGTACTAATGACAATTTTCCGCTGCTTTATTTTGAAAACCATTTAATGAAGTGTTTTGTTGAATTTTGTGAATGTGACATCCCGCTTTTGAAGGGGAACTCTGATATCTATTTGATTTAATTGCATTTTATTTTAATTTGGGAAGTGAGGTGTTACAAGTTGGTATCAGAGCAGGTCGGTCCGTCCGGCCAGTGTAGTAGTTGAGTCTGTCCGTAGGATAGAGGTTGTATACCTTTTAACCTAGTGTTGTTTTGGTTGAGTAGTATGGCAGGGAGGAATGATGTTGTTTTGGCTGCACCTATACAAGCGATGGCGCAGGTGGTTGCTAATCAGAACCAAGCTACGGGTGCGCAATTCAGAGATTTGGCGCAGTTTCAGAGTAACAAGCCACCGACATTTGAAGGAGGAATTTTGGATCCTGAAGCTGCACATAAATGGCTGAAGGCAATTGACAAAATTTTCAAGACAATGGGTTGTAATTATGAGCAAAAAGTGAGGTTCGGTACTCACATGCTGGAAGGTGAAGCTGAGGCTTGGTGGGACAACAGTCGCCAGAGATTGGAGGCTGCAGGAACTGCTATTACTTGGGATGTGGTTCGAACTGGCTTTCTAAAAAAGTATTTTTCGGAAGATATAGTAAGTGCTAAAGAGATAGAGTTTCTGGAGCTGAGGTTGGGTAATCTGACTGTAGCAGAGTATGCTGCTAAATTTGAAGGGTTGGTACAATATTGTCCTCATTACAATACTGAAGAGGCGATGACTTCCAAGTGTTTGAAGTTTGAAAACGGGTTGCGTCCGGAGATTAAGACGGGGATCGCTTGTCAGAAGATAGGAATTATCCTGAGCTGGTAAGTAGAAGCAGAATTTATGATAATGACAACCGGGCCAGAATTGCACACTATAAGGCTGTGAATGACCGTAAGGGTAAGCAGAGGTTTGGTGGTACTCCTTACAGTGTTCCTGCTGATAAGGGAGAACATAAGGCAGCTACTGATAAGAAGTCCAGAGAAGGGAGAGCGTCTGCTGCTCTGAAATGTTTCCAATGTGGTGGTGCGGGGAATCGTGCTAATGATTGTCCTGATGAGATGAAGAAGTGTTTTAAGTGTGGTAAGCCAGGCCATGTGATGGCGGATTGCAGGGCTGCTATGCCTACCTGTTATAACTGTGGTGAGAAAGGTCATATTAGTACGCATTGTGAGAAGCCGAAGAAGTCACAGGTGCTTCAGGCTAGTGGTAAAGTATTTGTTGTGGTAGGAACTCAATCTGCCAGCGAGGAGCCTTCTATCAAAGGTACTTGTTTTATCAATAATGTTTCTTTGACTGCTATGATTGATACGGGTGCGACCCACTCGTTCATTTATGTTGTTTGTGTAAAGAGATTAGGATTGGTGCCGTCTACTCTTGAGCATCGGGTGACTATTGAAACTCCTTCTATTGGTTCAATGACTACTTCTTTGGTATGTTTGAAGTGTCCACTGACTTTTTTCAGTAGAGACTTTGGGGTAGATCTGATTTGTCTGCCACTTGGTAAGCTGGATATAATTCTAGGTATGAACTGGTTGGAGTTCAACCGAGTCTACATCGATTATTTTCGGAAGGTGTTGTTGTTCCTTACTCCAGAAGAGGAAGCATTGGCGGATTCCTTGTCTAATAAGGAATTGAGGACCTTGTTAGAGGACGAGGCTAAAATGTTTTCTTTATTTGCATCATTATCTGTTGACAGCAAGGCGTCGATGGAAGAGTTAGCGGTGGTGAATGAATTTCCTGAAGTGTTCCCTGATGATATCACAGAATTGCCTCCGACAAGAGAAGTTGAATTTAGCGTTGATCTTGTTCCTGGTACGAGACCTATATCTATGGCACCGTACAGGATGTCGGCAGTGGAATTGGCCGAATTGAAATCTCAAATTGGAGAGTTGTTGGATAGAAAGTTTATCAGACCGAGTGTGTCGTTGCAGGGAGCTCCAGTGTTGTTGGTAAAGAAGAAGGATGGTAGTATGCGCTTGTGCATCGATTACTGTCAGTTGAATAAAGTGACCATTAAGAATAAGTATCCTCTTCCAAGGATTGATGATTTGATGGATCAGTTGGTGGGAGCTCGTGTGTTCAGTAAAATTGACTTAAGGTCGGGTTACCATCAGATCAGAGTGAAAGAGGGTGATATTCAGAAAACGGCATTTAGAACTCGTTATGGACATTACGAATATATTGTAATGCCTTTTGGGGTTTCTAATGCGCCAGGAGAGTTTATGGAGTATATGAACCGAATATTCCATTCTTATTTGGATCAGTTCATTGTTGTGTTTATTGATGATATACTGATTTATTCTAAGTCTGAAGAAGAGCATGCAGGACATTTGAGAATTGCTTTGCAAGTGCTGAAAGATAATAAGTTGTTTGTTAAACTATCAAAGTGTGAGTTCTGGATGAAGAATGTGAGTTTCTTGGGGCATGTGATATCTGGTGACGGTGTAGCGGTGGACCCATCGAAAGTGAGTGCGGTGCTGCAGTGGGAACAACCGAAGACAACGACGGAAATTAGAAGCTTTTTGGGTTTGGCAGGTTATTACCGAAGGTTTATTGAGGGGTTTTCTAGTTTGGCGTTGCCATTGACCCAGTTTACGAGAAAGGATCAAGTTTTTGTATGGAATGCTGCTTGTGAAGAAAGCTTTGAGGAACTGAAAAAGAGATTGACTACGACATCGGTGTTAGTATTGCCAAATCCGAGTGAACCTTTCGTGGTGTATTGTGATGCGTCTAAGATGGGATTAGGCGGGGTTCTTATGCAGAATGGTAGGGTAGTGGTGTATGCTTCGCGGCAATTGAGGGTGCATGAAAGGAATTACCCTACCCATGACCTTGAATTGGCTGCGGTAGTTTTTGTGTTAAAGATCTGGAGGCACTATCTGTATGGTTCGAGATTTGAGGTGTTCAGTGACCATAAGATTCTGAAATATCTGTTTGATCAGAAGGAGCTAAATATGAGACAGAGAAGATAGTTGGAATTCTTAAAGGATTACGATTTCAGTTTGAGTTATCATCCAGGAAAGGCGAATGTAGTAGCCGATGCTTTGAGCAGAAAGACAATTCATATGTCGGCTTTGATGGTAAAAGAAATGGAGCTAATTGAGCAGTTCAGAGATTTGAGCATGGTTTGTGAAATTACGACAGGTGGTGTGATGTTGGGTAAGTTGCAAGTGAATAATAACTTCTTGGATATGATCAGAGAGAACCAAAAGCTAGATGCGAAGTTAGTGGATTTGATGCCTAGAGTAGGAAGTGACTCTGAAGGTGATTTTAAGTTGGATAGTACAGGTGTGTTGAGATTCAGAGGCAGGATTTGTGTGCCGGATAATGATGAATTGAAAAAGTCAATTTTGAATGAAGGACATCGTAGTAGTTTAAGTATCCATACGAGAGCTATGAAGATGTACCATGATTTAAGGAAGATATTTTGGTGGTCTGGTATGAAAAGGGATATAGCTCGATTTGTTTACGCCTATTTGAGATGTCAGAAATCGAAGGTGGAACATCAGAAACCCTCTGGAATGATGCAACCATTGGAAGTTCCGGTTTGGAAATGGGATTGTATAACTATGGATTTTGTTACGGGTTTGCCCAATACGGCGAGAGGATTTGATGCTATTTGGGTAATTGTGGATCGACTTACGAAGTCTGCACATTTTGTGTCGATTAATATCAATTTCCCGTTGGAGAAGCTAGCAGAGATTTACATTCGAGTAATTGTGAAGCTTCATGGTGTTCCGTCGAGTATCGTGTCGGATAGAGATCTGAGGTTTACTTCAGAATTTAGGAAGAGTTTACAGGAAGCTTTGGGTACTAAGTTGAAGCTGAGTTCAGCTTACCATCTGCAAACTGATGGTCAGTCAGAGAGGACTATTCAGTCGTTGGAGGATTTGCTAAGAGCTTGTGTGTTGGAAAAGGGTGGTGCGTGGGATACTCATTTACCGTTGATCGAGTTCACGTACAACAACAGTTACCATTCTAGTATCGGAATGGCACCGTTTGAAGCTTTATATGGAAGAAGATGCAGAACTCCTCTGTGTTGGTATGAGACGGGTGAGAATGTAGTATTGGGACCGGAAATTGTGCAGCAGACTACTGAGACAATTCAGATGATTCGTGAGAAAATGAAAGCGTCTCAGAGTAGGTAGAAAAGTTATCATGATAACCGAAGAAAGGAACTGGAATTCAGTGAAGGTGATCACGTGTTCCTGAGAGTTAACCCAGTGACTGGTGTGGGTCGTGCGTTGAAGTGAAAGAAGTTGGATCCTAAGTTTATTGGGCCGTATCAGATTTTGCAGAGAGTTGGTGTTGTAGCTTATAGGGTGGCGTTGTCGCCTGAACTGTCGAATTTACACGACGTGTTTCATGTGTTCTAACTTCGAAGGTATGTCTCGGATCCATCTCATGTGATTCAGAGAGATGAATTTCAAGTCAAGGAGAATCTTACCGTTGAGACGATGCCGTTGAGGATCGAGGATCGTAAGATGAAGCAACTCCGAGGGAAGGAGATATCTTTGGTGAAAGTGGCTTGGGGAGGTGCTGCAGGAGGCAGTGTGACCTGGGAATTGGAAAGCAGGATGTGGGAAGTGTATCCAAAATTGTTTCCATCAGGTAATTTTCGAGGACGAAAATAATTAAAGTGGGGGAGAGTTGTAACACCCATTTTAATTATTTAGTCTTTCCGGTGTTATTTTATTTCGGCGTGTCTTTTGTGGAGATTATGTAAGAAACTATAGCTTTTAATATTAATATAATATAATTGATAATAATAAGTTGATAATTAATAGTAATATTATTATTATTATTATTATTGAAATTATTATTGGAATAAAAGAAATGAGGAATTAGAGTTATAAGAGGGATTTTGGAAAAAGAAGAAGGGAGAACACAATAAAGAAGAGTGGGGAGAAAGAGTGAAGAGGAAGAACAAGGAAGGAAGAGAAACAAGGAAGAGCAATCAGATTCGTAGGAATTCTTCAACGATCGAAGCGATTAATCGAGGTAAGGGGGGAGGGACGGATTGGGATTGGTAATTGCATGAATTAGGTAGTTGGGGATTCCATAACCCCATAGGGATTTGACGATTATGATTAGTATGTGTCGCTACTCGAAAAAATACGCGCAACGACGGGGAAGGCGAAAATGAAAAGGACAGAAGAGTCGCCATCGAACTTTATTTATCCCATGAGGGGAAAGGAAAATATTGAGAAAACCTTAAGAAAATAAAGGATAAGATGGTCTCGCAACCATGAACGGGTTCGAAAGCCGGTTATGCGAGGGGAAGGTATTAGCACCCCTCGCATCCATCGTACTCGATGGGAACCTTTTGTTTGTCGATGTGTGATTATATTTGATAAAATATTATGCTATAAAAAGAGTGTTCTAAAAGATAGAGAGAAGGGTTTAGAAACGCAAAAAGAGAGGTAACAGAGGGAGAAAAGAGAAAGAACAGACTCGGTAGGACTTCGCAGTCCTATGCCTACGTATTCTCAATAGATGTGAGAAAGTCAGAGTCGACGTAGTTCGGGGAACTACAGATATAGGGGGAATGTGCTCGGCAAGGATTGTGGCCCTTGTGCCTACGTATCTTTACTTGAACGAAGTAAAGAATCAGAGCAGCCGTAGTTCGGCCTACGGTGTGCGGGAAAGCGGGGAAGTTCTGGTAGACGATGTTATCGTGCGCATTCTAGCAGTTTAGGTGTTTTGCTGCTCGCATGTGAGGAGACTTAGGCGTTACCTGTTTGCGGTAGAACGGACGTAGCATGCCTTTTTGGAAAAGGGTGGAAAAGAGAAAAGGGTGCTCGCTAGGATTGTCGCAATCCTATGCCTACGTATTCTCAATATGAATGAGAAATCAGAGCAATGTAGTTCGTGCCTACGGTGCGGATAACCGGTGTGTTTGGGGATGATGTTATCGTGCGCGTTCTAGCAGTTTAGGTGTTTTGCTGCTCGCATGTGAGGAGACTTATGCGTACCTGTTTGCGGTAGAACGGACGTAACATATCCTGTTTGAAAGGTTGGTTTTCACCATGCGAGGCAAGGTATCATGTTTGATTGGTTGAGATTGTTTTTGGAGCGAGATAGGTCCTCGGATAGTAACCCCTACGGGTAGTACCCAATTCTTTATCTCAAAGTTTTTGTTGTAAAAAAAAGTGTGGCGAACATAGCGTCTTCGTATTGAAAGATGAGCATCGAGACCACCCCCACTACAATGAGCATCCCAACACTCAGAGAGGAAGAAGACTACACTCAATCCTCTCTCTTTAGTTCAACACAAAGAGAACTTCATTCTCTTATTAAAGTGTTTTTGGTTTTGAATGGTAAGTACTTTGCGACAGAGAACCCTACGGTAAACGTCAGCACTCGGGATAGGAGAAGGCCTACGCCTAATCACTCCCCGACCATTCAAGTTTTTGTTATGAAAGGAATTTGAAAATGCAGCCGGTGCGGGACCGAGGTTTTAGGTGAGAAAGGTTGCGAAAGGGAGTCGTGAAAGGGAGAGGTGGTGGATGGAGGCGTGTCTTCGTATTGAAAGACGAATATCGAGACCACCCTCACTACAGTGGGCATCCCAATATTCGGAGAGGAAGAGGTCTACACCCAATCCTCTCTCTTTAATTCAATACAAAGAGAAATGATTCCTTATTGAAGGGGTTTGAAAATGCGCTCGGTACGGAACCGAGGTTTTAGGAGCAAAAGGGGTGGAAGCGTCTTCGTATTGAAAGACGAGCGTCGAAACCACCCTCACTACAGTGGGCATCTCAACACTCGAAGAAGAAGAGGTCTACACCCAATCCTCTCTTTTTAATTCAATACAAAGAATTTGATTCCTTATTGATGATGATTCGAGAACCTGCCAAAGAGATGGAAAATATACACAGGATATGGATAATATACAAGATATATAATCAACAGTCCACCAATTAGGATTTTAAGATTTCGATATTGATTAGGTGTTTTAAGAGAATGTACAAGTCAATTGAATATTTACAGGATAATGATAATATACAGAATATATAATATGTACAAGAATATAATGACTGAAAAATAAAGCAATTAATATTTAACAGAAATTAAAGCAGTTGTATATTGGTTAGTGATTGAATCGGGGCACAAAGAATGAGATCTCGTCTTAACCACAAACAAAATGTCGATTAATCGAAGGTAGCCTATCGCGATCCCAAAGTAAGAAAGATGACCCAAATGGTCACCCCCCATAGATTTGAAATCAGGAAGGTTATCGACTTCGAAAATCTGACGCTTGCGGATAAAAAGACTTCATCGATCCAAATAGTCAAAATAAAAATCGAAACAGAATAAGAAATGAAGAGAGAAAAAGGTGGGTCTCGGATCCAACGATACTTATCAATATTGACTTAGTAATCGATTTATGGAAGCGTCGTCATCGACCAAAACGAGGAAATATAAAAATACATCCTCAAAGATAAATAAAATATAATCTTAGAAAAGATATATTAATGTTCTAAAAATTAAATTAAAAGAAACTATTTACAAAATTTCTAGAAAAAATTAGATTAGAAAATATATGTATAAATCTAATAGTTTAAGTAGAAAATATTATAAAACTAAAAAAAAACTAATTTGTAAAGTTTGTTAACAAACTAAAAGATGTTTATATAAAAACAATATTTACAAATTTCAAAACTCTATTTACTATTATAAAAATATAATAATACATACTATACTTTTTCGAAAAAAAACAATCTAAATATTAGGTTGAATTGTCATTGAAACAAGACAAAAGCAAACCTTAACAAAAGAAACAGCAAATTCATCCCACATACATTATCCATATTTATAACTCATATCCTTCACATTACTAACAAACCTTTACCAAAGTAGAAAACAATAAAAAGGCACCTGCATAATTGATACACTTCAGCCTTTGAATTAAAATTGAAGCCTAATACCATAACAGTAAACATAATGACAGAATAGGAACATTAACAGGTTCAAAACCCTTAGGAGTTCTTTGTTCAAAATGTTACCGAATGTCAATGATCACTGTGCAATTCCTGGTGAACTACTGCAAGGTGTTGTCGAGCCTGTGCGAAACCTACTTCCATAAAGTCAAGGTTGTCGAAGTTCTGCATTGTGCTTGTTGAATAGATTCTATGATGTTGTCGGAATCATTGTTAAAACCAAGTTGAAAACCCACTGAATTTGTCGTTGTCATCGTTGCTAACGCTGATGCGGTTATCGTCGACATTGATGCTTGACGTTGGAAACGGATTTGAAAGCAACATTGGTGATGTTACTGTTGCAGATCGGAAAAGAGTAAATCATCGAAGGTGAGTTGAAGAAGTGTAGTTGAAGGTTTGTGGCGAGAATCCATTCGGTGGCTTTGACGGTAGATTTACCGTCGGTTGCAGCTTAAGGCTTGGGCGGCTAACTCGTCGGGAAAACCCATGCTAAGAAGCTGTTGCATCTCCATGTTGGTTGATGATGGTTGAGTTTTCGTTTCTGATGAGCTGAAAATGGTGAGATGGATGAAAATTGAGGTGAGGATGTTCGAAGGAAAGGAAGCAGCGGCTGGTTACTGTTTAGGGTTCCAAAGTTAGGAGGAAAAAAAATAGTGCTAGTATAAATAAGCAAGTGACATGTGGCGTGAGATGGGATTAATGACAGATTTTTTTGACTTAATTATAATTATGTATTAAACTAATGACCTATAACTAAATAATTAACTAATAAATTAAACTAACAATTCAGACTATAAATTAATTCTAATAACTAATGAACTAATAATAATTATCCCTAACTTAATTCTAAACACTCAAAATTAAACAACTGAAAATTAACTTCTATTTAACTAAAAAAAAGCTATTTCTAAATTATATAATTAAATCTATAGAAACAATAATCTAATAAAAATAAAAACCTATTTAAAAAAAAAAAAACTAATTTCTACTTTCTATCTAAAACAAAATAATAAAATTCTATATTAAATTCTATTTAAACTATATAATCTATTTTTTAAGAAAAGAAACTAATTAAAAATTTAAATAAGATCAAATTAAAAAACTATATTCTAAAACTATTAAAATAAATAATAAAATTTAAATCCTAATTTAAATAAACCTATAAAAAGAAAATAAAGCAGAAATATGAATAAAAATGCAAAATGCCACGGAAAACAGGCGAGCACCGAAATGTGCCGATATTATTGACATGGATTGAATTATCACGAGGAGAGCGACTTTCGCTCGGTTTCGACACTGAATTTCTCGTTCTAATTATTTGAATTTTCTAAAACGCGAGCAAAGCGGCTAAAATCCTGATAAATTCAATCCGACTGATAACACGGGCAAAAATGCGAAAAATGATATGCAGATGAAAACGAAACAAAAGCCAGTCAAAGTCGAAAAACCAGTGGGCAAATTTTAGGGTGCAACAGCTGCCCCTATTCAATCGACTTGGACCAGAAGGGATGCAAAGCAACCGCTTTCAGACATTCACGGTAGAAGGTGATTGAATACAAAAAGAACCCAGAAATTTGCCAACCGCAAAAAGAAACCTCTGACATCGCTGTCAATCATCAATATCCAGTAAAAGCACCTGACTTCGCCGTCAAAACTCAACATCAAATTTGTAAAACATCTGACTTCGTCGTCAGAATTCCATATAAAATTGGTGAAACACCTGACCTCGCCGTCAGTCCTCAAAATCATCTGACTTCGCCGTCAATTCCCTACATAATCTGACTTCGCCGTCAGTTCTCAAAAAACAATTTGACTTCACCGTCAACTCTCAACATCGTCTGATGATAGACACAATATCCAAAATTACATTGTCTACTGGTAGACAGGAAGAATACGTCATATCCAAAGCACTCACATCATCCAATGATGGACAGAGAGAAACATTATATCCAAAGCTCGCATCGTCTAATGATAGACGAAAGGAACATCAAATCTAAATCTCGCATCATCTAATGATAGACGAGAGGAAAATCATATCTAAATCTCGCATCGTCTAATGATAGACGAGAGGAAAATCGCATCCAAATCTCGTATCATCTAATGATAGACGAGAGGAAAATATATCCCGTCAATGAACTTCAAAACCACCCATCAAATTTCAGAATCCTTTCGTCCATAGGAGTTGCTGGAAAGATATCTTCAAAGGGGCCACGTCATCAATAAGAACTGACAGGAAGAAAACCACCTTCAAAGAGCCATGTCGTCAATAAGAATCGACAACTAGGAAAACCGAACATTCTTCAAAGAGCCTCGACGTCAATAAGAATCGACGGTCGGGAAAAAAACCCCTCTTGAAATGTCACCTCAACCAATAAACAAAAAGAAAGCCAATATCTGAAAGATCGCCTTGAGACCTTGCATCGTCTAAAGATAGACGGAGAGAAAACCATATCCAAACTCACGACGTCTAAAGATAGACGGAGAAAACCATACCGAAGACCAGATCAACATGCACTTGATCTTATCACATTGTCTAAAGATAGACAGGAAGAAACGTGTCTGAACCTCACATCGTCCAAAGATGGACGGAAAGAGAACCATACTCAAAACTCCGAACGTCTAGAGATAGACGGAGAAAACCAAACTCACGACGTCTAATGATAGACGGAGAAAACCAAACTCACGACGTCTAATGATAGACGGAGAAAACCAAACTCACGACGTCTAATGATAGACGGAGAAAACCAAACTCACGACGTCTAATGATAGACGGAGAAAATACTTGTTGGGGGAGCACATCGTAAATAGGAACTGACGGAAAGAAAATCTGTTTGGGAATGTCATCATCAGAAGATTGATGGACAAAATCATAACCGTCATATAATCTGAAATCCGAGTAAACCGACAAGCTGTCTGAACAAAGCTGCTGGATAAATGCCCCTGAACTGATTACAGAGTGATTCACGTTGCCACAGAAGGCTAATGGAAAAACTGGCTTATGCTTCGCATGCATATGCGTATGTTTGAATTTTTCTATGGCGTAATGCTCCATATAGGATGAAAATGCTACGCATTTGAGGATGAAATGCAAAGATGATGCAAATATGATAACTATATACAAAATGCAGATGCAGGCTCGGGCTGCCGGGGGAAAGCTGGATGTGAAAGAACCAATCCAACCAAAATAAATGCTGAAGAAGTGGAGCCAATTCCGCTGGGAATAACCGGGTGCGCCAAGTATGATTGGACTTTTGCTGGGGAAGACAAGTGAAGGGTTACGACCTACCGACATTCGTCTTGAACCTGAAGATTGACTGCACCTGCTTAAATAGCTCTGAGTAGCTCTGAAGATATAGAGAGGAACAATTCCTTTACTTCTGATTTTGCCCCAGCCTGTGGGATCTCTATGGGGATGTTCCTTGAAAGGAAATCATAAATCTCTGTACCCTGATGGTTTGATAGGAACTGCCTCAGCATCATGAACCTTAGAGAGGTGCTTCCGATTAGCTGCCTTCTGGGTAAGGATAATATCTGTGCTCTTGGGGTGACTTGCCCCAGCCTTGAAGTGATTTGCCCCTGATTGGCTGATTTGTAGAGAAGTGCCCCTGGCTGACTTCGAGAGATTTATCAAATCTCGACCTGATTGCCCCAAATTAACTGCGTCTTAGAATGGCTGACTCCCTTTTATGATCATTTGATACAGCTTGCCCCTGCTCAACGGAGTATTCAAGCATTCTGCATCTTACCGATCAAACTTTCCACTGTAGAAACTTTCCTGCTGTCAAGTACTCACTCGCAAGTAAAACAAATTGTTTTGCAAATGATAATATCAATGCAATGCATATGACAGTTTTGAAATCCAAGTCTGTTCACTAGAAAAAAGTTGCGATATATAGTGAATGAATCACTTATCGAATGTCAATATCAATACCCATAGGGTAAGAAAAATCCTTTTAGGAGTCAGTTTCGACGCGATCTTTACCGAAGTATGCTTTCAAAACAACCGGGCTTCAATTAGGACTTTCAAAGGTTGTAACATGGTCAGGTTCACGGTTTGAAAGAAAGGATGTAAGGCTCAAAGTTCTGTTTAACCCACCCACTCTCCTTGATGTTCTCCAATCCTACGTTCAGCTAATTCGACCTTAGCGTTCACCTTTCAAAGGTTAAACGACAAGAATGATGATTCGGGAAACCACAAGTTTTCGGAGTGACAGTCACTCGCTTTTCGTCTTTGGTGCCTGGAGTCACACGACTTGTTTTTCATCATTATTCACTCCCTATTTTTTCCTGGACTGACTCTTTTGAGTATATCTTCTTATCTCAAAGTCCAGCGGGATGCCCTAATTTTTGCCTAAGCCACTTGTTTTCAAGTTATCGACTTAGCGGGCTTCTGTTTTTTCTTTTCTTTTTTTTCCGGAACAAATCATGTGACACCAGCTGGTCTGACTTGTTGAAGGGATTGTGATTGTCTCACTTCTCGGCTTTTTAGGTACGACCTCTACGGGTGTGATTGATCCTCGAACGGGGAACACTCCTTCTGCAATCTGGATGCTCGGTCAAATTAACTAACATCTACCCTGCCCTAGGTTAAGATTGAGGGTTTTTCGTTTTCAGAAAGAAACTCCTACTACTAGGCTCAAAGGGGTTGACAAGGGATTAACATCCTTATATCTCCGGTGTTTAGGAATTTGAAACAATGCCTGTACATCATCAGCAGAGATTTTATTCAAAAGCATACATTCGGAAGCTTGCGTCTTTAAACTTCGTCATCCTCCATCGATTTCCGCTTAAACAAGCATTTGACATCAATAAAAAGCATTGAGTGAACACGAATGGATTTAATCAAAACATGCATATTCATTTCATTATCAATCGAAAACAAACAAGTTCTACAGGTAAGATTTACAAATAAGTTCGCACTTTAACAGAAAAGAAACTACAAAATGCAAAGAAATAATATGATAAAAAGATTGCCAGCTTCTGGGAACTGGGCTTTCAAGTCTTGATTTGCTGTTGAACCAGCCACCTTTAGAATTGTTCGTCGAAGTCATCCTGATAATCTTCTGAACACCCGCTCTCGGTGAATCCCTCCATAGTATTAGCTGTCGAACCCACATGACTGGACGAAGGAGGATCATTGATCTGGATACCCTGAGGTGTGATTGAGAACATGTTGGAGTCAAGCAGCGTTTGAATCTTGCTTCTCATCACCTTACAGTCTTCGGTTGAATGCCCTTGCGCCCCAACATGGTACTCACAACGGGCGTTGACATCAGAACCCGGCGAATATGGATGAATCTCTGAATCAATCTTCTTCGGTACTATGAATCCACCTCTGATTAAGTCTGGCAATATCTGACTGTACGACAACGACAGCTGAGTGAAATTCCTCTTTGGCTTCCTTGGTCTTTGTCGGGCGTGCTGACGCGGCTGATGACGGTATGAATGTTGACTCTGAAGGGGAGAAAATATCTGATACACAGACCTAACAGATTGCTGGCTCTGAACACTCGAAGTGTCTGAAAACTGAAATTGAGGTATTGGGGATTCTAGGATAGCATCATTTTCTTTCTCATATTCTTCTCGAGAACTGAAGACCGATTCACTTTTATAAACTGAGATATCTGAGATGTCTCGAATCTTCCCACTCTTGATTCCGCTCTCAATACGTTCTCCTGCTATCACCAAGTCAGAAAAGTTCATTGGCTTACCACCAATCATTTTATCAAAGTAATGGCCTTGCAAGGTATCCACGAACAGGACAACCAATTCTCTGTCCAAAAGCGGTGGTTGAACACGAGCAGCGAATTCTCTCCATCTCTGCACGTACGCTCTGAAAGATTCGTTGTCCGCCTGAGATAATTCTTGCAACTGCATACAGTTGGGATTCATGTCGAGATTGTAGTTGTACTGCTTCACAAAGGCATTGGCTAAATCTGACCATGATCGGATGCAACCACTTTCCAACTGCATATACCAACTCAACGATGCCCCACTCAGACTTTCCTGGAAATAGTGAATCATAAGCTTGTTATTGTGGATATGCGAGGTCATTCTTCTGCAATACATCACCAAATGCTGCTTCGGACAACTATCCCCTTTGTACTTCTCAAAATTGGGCGCCTTAAACTTCGGAGGCATCACAAGACCTGGCACCAAACACATGCTCGAAGCATTCAAATTAAGAGTGTTTTGACTCATCAGAGCATCAAGATTTTCATCCAACAGACGATACCTTCTCATAAACTCAACAGTCTGTGGATTTTTAGGATTAATCTTTGGAACAACCCTTTGGGAATTTGGCACAGAGAAAGTGAAGTTCTGATAGTCCGAGTCATGGAGAGAAGATGAATCTCTATCTCTGACAATAGTATGCTCTTGATCTTCGACAGGAATCTGCACAGGCTGAGCTCGAGCAACATTGTTCACTGGAGTCCTCTGAACATTGGTCTCTCCTCTTGTCATGGCTGTCATGGCCTCCATGAGCTGATCCAACTGATTCTTCATCATCTCAAACTCTGCCCTTGTAATAACCAAATTCTGCTCCTCTGAGTCCATGATCCTTCCAGAAGCTAACTCAAATCCAATGTGAATGTCGGGAAATCAACTGCGGGTTGGACAAAAGACTGGTAAGCTCTCTGTTCCGGCTGAGGATGGACATGCAAAAATGAGATGCACATGAAATGCAATGCAAAATGCTGATGCAACACACAAAGAATCAATAGTCACAAATTCTGCAAGACAAAATAACGAGATATCTCTCACCTCGGGTGGGCAATCTACTGGTTTAGAAGAGGGTATCCCAAAGGCTTTTAAACAAAGTCCCATGCACTAACCCTCAAAAGTTTTCCATCAGAACGACTACTCGTAAGACGGTAATCCCTTTAAAGGATGAACACAGAGTTATGTTTTAGGAACCTTTGGAATAAGGTTCTACAAAAGGTCCTCAGAGTCACGGACTCCCAATTGGAAATAAAGACGCCGTTACGACTACACGTAAGACATAATCATCCCAAAGGGGTCTTATCTGAGCGGTGGAATTCAAACCAACTCAACGAGTCATACGTCTCGCAAATCAGAAAGAAACCACCTCCTAATCTTAGTGTATACTAGAAAGCTCGGGTAGAAAGCTTTTATCCTCACAAACCAACCAATAAACCCAACAGGTAAAAGGAACACAACATAATAAACAGTTAAAAGAAAACAAATAAAACATGTGACAAACAAATTAGGCTTGGCTTGCTAGGTGTCATCCCCAGCAGAGTCGCCAGCTGTCGCTACTCAAAAAAATACGCGCAACGACGGGGAAGGCGAAAATGAAAAGGACAGAAGAGTCGCCATCGAACTTTATTTATCCCATGAGGGGAAAGGAAAATATCGAGAAAACCTTAAGAAAAGAAAGGATAAGATGGTCTCGCAACCATGAACGGGTTCGGAAGCCGGTTATGCGAGGGGAAGGTATTAGCACCCCTCGCATCCATCATACTCGATGGGAACCTTTTGTTTGTCGATGTGTGATTATATTTGCTAAAATATTATGCTATAAAAAGAGTGTTCTAAAAGATAGAGAGAAGGGTTTAGAAACGCGAAAAGAGAGGTAACAGAGGGAGAAAAGAGAAAGAACAGACTCGGTAGGACTTCGCAGTCCTATGCCTACGTATTCTCAATAGATGTGAGAAAGTCAGAGTCGACGTAGTTCGGGGAACTACAGATATAGGGGGAATGTGCTCGGCAAGGATTGTGGCCCTTGTGCCTACGTATCTTTACTTGAACGAAGTAAAGAATCAGAGCAGCCGTAGTTCGGCCTACGGTGTGCGGGAAAGCGGGGAAGTTCTGGTAGACGATGCTATCGTGCGCATTCTAGCAGTTTAGGTGTTTTGCTGCTCGCATGTGAGGAGACTTATGCGTACCTGTTTGCGGTAGAACGGACGTAACATATCGTGTTTGAAAGGTTGGTTTTCACCATGCGAGGCAAGGTATCATGTTTGATTGGTTGAGATTGTTTTTGGAGCGAGATAGGTCCTCGGATAGTAACCCCTACGGGTAGTACCCAATTCTTTATCTCAAAGTTTTTGTTGTAAAAAAAAGTGTGGCGAACGTAGCGTCTTCGTATTGAAAGATGAGCATCGAGACCACCCCCACTACAATGAGCATCCCAATACTCAGAGAGGAAGAAGACTACACTCAATCCTCTCTCTTTAGTTCAACACAAAGAGAACTTCATTCTCTTATTAAAGTGTTTTTGGTTTTGAATGGTAAGTGTTTTGCGACAGAGAACCCTACGGTAAACGTCAGCACTCGGGATAGGAGAAGGCCTACGCCTAACCACTCCCCGACCATTCAAGTTTTTGTTATGAAAGGAATTTGAAAATGCACCCGGTGCGGGACCGAGGTTTTAGGTGAGAAAGGTTGCGAAAGGGAGTCGTGAAAGGAAGAGGTGGTGGATGGAGGCGTGTCTTCGTATTGAAAGACGAATATCGAGACCACCCTCACTACATTGGGCATCCCAATATTCGGAGAGGAAGAGGTCTACACCCAATCCTCTCTCTTTAATTCAATACAAAGAGAAATGATTCCTTATTGAAGGGGTTTGAAAATGCGCTCGGTACGGAACCGAGGTTCTAGGAGCAAAAGGGGTGGAAGCGTCTTCGTATTGAAAGACGAGCGTCGAAACCACCCTCACTACAGTGAGCATCTCAACACTCGAAGAAGAAGAGGTCTACACCCAATCCTCTCTTTTTAATTCAATACAAAGAATTTGATTCCTTATTGATGATGATTCGAGAACCTGCCAAAGAGATGGAAAATATACACAGGATATGGATAATATACAAGATATATAATCAACAGTCCACCAATTAGGATTTTAAGATTTCGATATTGATTAGGTGTTTTAAGAGAATGTACAAGTCAATTGAATATTTACAGGATAATGATAATATACAGAATATATAATATGTACAAGAATATAATGACTGAAAAATAAAGCAATTAATATTTAACAGAAATTAAAGCAGTTGTATATTGGTTAGTGATTGAATCGGGGCACAAAGAATGAGATCTCGTCTTAACCACAAACAAAATGTCGATTAATCGAAGGTAGCCTATCGCGATCCCAAAGTAAGAAAGATGACCCAAATGGTCACCCCCCATAGATTTGAAATCAGGAAGGTTATCGACTTCGAAAATCTGACACTTGCGGATAAAAAGACTTCATCGATCCAAATAGTCAAAATAAAAATCGAAACAGAATAAGAAATGAAGAGAGAAAAAGGTGGGTCTCGGATCCAACGATACTTATCAATATTGACTTAGTAATCGATTTATGGAAGCGTCGTCATCGACCAAAACGAGGAAATATAAAAATACATCCTCAAAGATAAATAAAATATAATCTTAGAAAAGATATATTAATGTTCTAAAAATTAAATTAAAAGAAACTATTTACAAAATTTCTAGAAAAAATTAGATTAGAAAATATATGTATAAATCTAATAGTTTAAGTAGAAAATATTATAAAACTAAAAAAAAACTAATTTGTAAAGTTTGTTAACAAACTAAAAGATGTTTATATAAAAACAATATTTACAAATTTCAAAACTCTATTTACTATTATAAAAATATAATAATACATACTATACTTTTTCGAAAAAAAACAATCTAAATATTAGGTTGAATTGTCATTGAAACAAGACAAAAGCAAACCTTAACAAAAGAAACAGCAAATTCATCCCACATACATTATCCATATTTATAACTCATATCCTTCACATTACTAACAAACCTTTACCAAAGTAGAAAACAATAAAAAGGCACCTGCATAATTGATACACTTCAGCCTTTGAATTAAAATTGAAGCCTAATACCATAACAGTAAACATAATGACAGAATAGGAGCATTAACAGGTTCAAAACCCTTAGGAGTTCTTTGTTCAAAATGTTACCGAATGTCAATGATCACTGTGCAATTCCTGGTGAACTACTGCAAGGTGTTGTCGAGCCTGTGCGAAACCTACTTCCATAAAGTCAAGGTTGTCGAAGTTCTGCATTGTGCTTGTTGAATAGATTCTATGATGTTGTCGGAATCATTGTTAAAACCAAGTTGAAAACCCACTGAATTTGCCGTTGTCATCGTTGCTAACGCTGATGCGGTTATCGTCGACATTGATGCTTGACGTTGGAAACGGATTTGAAAGCAACATTGGTGATGTTACTGTTGCAGATCGAAAAAGAGGAAATCATCGAAGGTGAGTTGAAGAAGTGTAGTTGAAGGTTTGTGGCGAGAATCCATTCGGTGGCTTTGACGGTAGATTTACCGTCGGTTGCAGCTTAAGGCTTGGGCGGCTAACTCGTCGGGAAAACCCATGCTAAGAAGCTGTTGCATCTCCATGTTGGTTGATGATGGTTGAGTTTTCGTTTCTGATGAGCTGAAAATGGTGAGATGGATGAAAATTGAGGTGAGGATGTTCGAAGGAAAGGAAGCAGCGGCTGGTTACTGTTTAGGGTTCCAAAGTTAGGAGGAAAAAAAATAGTGCTGGTATAAATAAGCAAGTGACATGTGGCGTGAGATGGGATTAATGACAGATTTTTTTGACTTAATTATAATTATGTATTAAACTAATGACCTATAACTAAATAATTAACTAATAAATTAAACTAACAATTCAGACTATAAATTAATTCTAATAACTAATGAACTAATAATAATTATCCCTAACTTAATTCTAAACACTCAAAATTAAACAACTGAAAATTAACTTCTATTTAACTAAAAAAAAGCTATTTCTAAATTATATAATTAAATCTATAGTAACAATAATGTAATAAAAATAAAAACCTATTTTTAAAAAAAAAAACTAATTTCTACTTTCTATCTAAAACAAAATAATAAAATTCTATATTAAATTCTATTTAAACTATATAATCTATTTTTTTAAAAAAGAAACTAATTAAAAATTTAAATAAGATCAAATTAAAAAACTATATTCTAAAACTATTAAAATAAATAATAAAATTTAAATCCTAATTTAAATAAACCTATAAAAAGAAAATAAAGCAGAAATATGAATAAAAATGCAAAATGCCACAGAAAACAGGCGAGCACCGAAATGTGCCGATATTATTGACATGGATTGAATTATCACGAGGAGAGCGACTTTCGCTCGGTTTCGACACTGAATTTCTCGTTCTAATTATTTGAATTTACTAAAACGCGAGCAAAGAGGCTAAAATCCTGATAAATTCAATCCGGCTGATAACACGGGCAAAAATGCGAAAAATGATATGCAGATGAAAACGAAACAAAAGTCAGTCAAAGTCGAAAAACCAGTGGGAAAATTTTAGGGTGCAACAGTATGTTGTTGTGTTCTGGTCATTTCTGTCATGGTGAACTCCTTGCATGTGATTGCATAAGGATTGTTTGGGTGGTTTGGGTGATTCTGAGTAGTTTACCGTTTTGGGTCAAAATGATTTAATCGGTAGGTTTGATGTTTTATCGGGAAAAACTTGGATTAAGTAGTGTAGTTTAGTCGTAGAAAGCTAGTCAAAGGCTACAGGGACTGGTTGAGTGAGAATCGAACAATTTTTGAGCTTCTGATGAATTTCTGAACAATGGGGGTTTTGTGAAATCGCAGACGTTCGCCAGCACCTTCGCTGAGCGAGCTAGTAGTGAGAATTCGCTAGGAATTCGCTAGGCGAGTTGGGTAGCGAATACTTCCAGTAGCCACTGTCTGCCTTCGCTAGGAGAGTAAGGCAGCGAGCGTTCGCTGAGGCCTCGCTGGGCGAGTGTGCCAGCGAGCGTGACAGAAACGTGATTTTGTACAGTTTTGCTCTGTGATTCGTTTTGTGGGATTCCTTGGGTTGTGATAGGTAGAGAGATGGTGTTTAGTGGTAAGGAGTGTATACTTGGTGTTGAAAGATGAAATTATGAAATATTTAATTTAATTGACATAATTAAAAGGTGGGTTATATATATATATATATATATATATATATATATATATATATATATATATATATATATATATATATATATATATATATATATATATATATATATATATATATATATATATATATATATATATATATATATATATATATATATATATATATATGCTGCATAGTGAGGTGATTGGGAGGATTGTGTGTACTCGGTGTTCAATGTAAATTTCCCTATTATTTAATTTGATTAACATAATTGATTGGTGTGTATATATATGTATGATGATGTGATCAGTAGGATCGTGTGTACTTAGTATGCTCGATGTTTGTGTATTGTGCATTGGGTGTTGCGCATATCATGGTGTCTTGGTGGGATGGATCATGTCTCAGGAGGAGCGTAAGTGATCCATCTGTACTCCTTTGTGGAGAATTGTAGGGTTGAATCATGTCTCAGGAGGAGCGTAAGTGATTCACCCGTACTCCTTTGTGGAGAATGGTGAGACGGATCATGTCTCAGGAGGAGCGTAAGTGATCCATCCGCACTCCTTTGTGGAGAATTGTGGGGTTGAATCATGTCTCAGCAGGAGCGTAAGTGATTCACCCGTACTCCTTTATGGAAAATGGTGGGATGGATCATGTCTCAAGAGGAGCGTAAGTGATCCATCCGTACTCCTTTGTGTAGAATTGCGGAGTTGAATCATGTCTCAGGAGGAACGTAAGTGATTCACCCGTACTCCTTTGTTGAGAATGGTGGGGATAGATCATGTCTTAGGAGGAGCGTAAGTGATCTATTCCGGGGTTCGATTGAATGAACCAATGAGTCGGTACCGCATTCATGGTGTTGAGTTGCATTCTTGCATTATTGTATGTTGTTTGGTGATTGGACAGTAGGCCATGTTTGATGTTGGTGGGGTGATGATTTGTTTATTTACTACCTTTATTCGTGTATTTTATTACCGATAATTTTGATCATGTTTTCTCACCCCTTTGTTGTTGTTGTGGTCTGTGCTTCTTCGGAAGTACATAAAATCCAGGTGCATAGCTAGCTTGGATAGTGGTGTGCGGGTCGAGTCTTAGGATTCTCTGATACGTAACACGAGACTTGGGTGTTTACTTGTATTACGATTGGATTTGTTGTATTCCTGTGGCGTATCTTATTTGATGAATTCTCTTAATGAATGTTTTATGTAAATTGGCGGATGGCCGAGAATGATGTACTAATGACAATTTTCCGCTGCTTTATTTTGAAAACCATTTAATGAAGTGTTTTGTTGAATTTTGTGAATGTGACATCCCGCTTTTGAAGGGGAACTCTGATATCTATTTGATTTAATTGCATTTTATTTTAATTTGGGAAGTGGGGGGTTACAGTAGGCACAAGATGCGATGTCTTGGCGAGCATACTTAGGAATAACATCTTAGGTCTTCCTTTCCTTTTTTCACCCTTAGAAAATAAATAACACATTAAAATAAGAGGTTCCTGTAGAGTACTATAGATACTCATGATACTAGCATCTTCCCTATGTATAACCAACTCTCGAACCTTAGATTCTCTTTATTGTATTGCATTGCATGCTTTTGGGTTATTCGTTCTTTTTCCCTTCCCTTGGATAAATTAAATATCAGTGGTGATATCTATGTTTTGTGAAGTCTAGATAACTCAATAGCTATGGTCTCTGATTCTGACCGTGATACATACAGATATCAACACATATAGTAGTTAAGAGCACATTGCCACGTCAGATGCTTCAGCATGTGAGGACACAAACCATACCAGTTGGTACCTGTCATACTCCAAATTTTGACCCCTAGATTCCATTATCATTCTAGGTGCATAAAACATGTTTTATCTAACCCTAACTATTTTCAAGTTAATCTTTGACAAGAGATGCAGATGAATTAGGGTTTCACACTGTCAAAATCAAGAATCTTGTGGACTGATCAGTCAAAGTTTAAGATTTATCTTCTACAAATCAAGTCTTAATATCATCAATAGGCTCTTATCTTTCTAAGAACAAGTGCTATTTGAGGTTGTTACCAAAAGAATAGGGGCAGTGCAGTGCAAAACCCTGATTAGGGTTTCTAGTGGAAAAAGTCAACTGAAGTTTGAATTTTGGTCTAAATGGGTTTCGAAAGCTTGAATAATGGTTCATGGTACTCCTATGATTTATTAAAGTCTCCTCAAGAAGTTTGAAAGGCTCAAAGAACCCAGAACACTGAGGATTGATCCTGAAGATTTCAACTGTTCGATTCGTCTGTCTAGAAAGTCAACTCTTTGACTTTTAGGTTTTTGACCCCAAATTGAAGCAAGCAAGTTTTCCAACACTATTTTGTGCCTAAATAGTGAGTTTGGTAGAGATTTAATCAATGATTGATGGATAACTTGCAAATCAAGAAACTAGGGTTCATGAAAAACCTTAAATTTAAGCCAACTTGAAACGATTATAACTTCCTAACCGCACATCCAAATGGAATGGTTCAAAGCTTGTTGGAAATATCTTGATGAGCCCTACAAAAGTTTCCTATGGGGTTGGGATCCAAAAATGCATAGATTTTAAGTTATAAGCTCATCAAATCGTGAAGGATTTCCACACTTAGAAATATTTTCATGTTTCTTGACTTGTAAGTCAAATTTGCAACCAACTTCGAGAGGATTTTTTATATAGTTCCTTTTGGAATTTGAACTTCTGTAAAACATTAATGTTGTAGATAATATTCGGGGATTTTTAAAAATTACAAGAGAATTTTCTCAACCTTTGTGGTTAGGGAGAATCAAAGAGGGCAAGTTGGGCATTTTTCATGTCACAAAACCAAGTTCAGCACTTGCATTTTGATGTATAAACCATTCAAACCTCTTCTAATAACTTGCTTAAATCATTATTTGATGCTTAGGGACTTAATTGATGATATTACAATGCATTGCCACGAGCAAAAAAACCAGAATGAGATTAAATGAATTGTTTATTCTTGCAAGTCGATGCAAGTGGCAAGGAGAGAGAAACTTTTTGCAAATTCTGTCACAACTCAGATACTACATTAGTTGCACTCTTTCCTTCAATTCATGACCATTATTTGCAGTCTATTGATGATGATGAAACACATAGGGAGGTGGCTCTTGCTCAGATAAGAGATCCCAAGTTGAATTTGCACATTTTGCCTCCAAAAAGGGCAAACTTGGCAAAATGATTTGAACTGCCCATACCACTTGCTCTCTAACCTTTCCTATAAATAGGACACTCTAATCACATCCAAAAAACACCATATTGAGCTAGAAACCAAGAAAAATTTCTCTCATTCCTCTGATCATAACCTTCTTGCAAATTGTGAACCTTGTTCTCTTGTGGCACAAAAACTGCCTTTGCATAAACTCCTCTAAAACCCTTTCCAGCCATCAAACACTCCCACCAACACTTCAAACACATCACAAATAAAGTATTGAGGTTGTTCAAACACTCACCTTCACCAGAAAATACCTCATTCAAAAAGTCAACAGTCAGTCCAAGATAGTTTGACTTTCTGCATCTTTTAAGCAAAAGCTTTGTCCACTTCATTTCCAGCTGCTCTAACCCTTCAAACACCTTACATGTAAGTTGTTTGAGCTATCCAAATCAGTACCACACTTTTTTAACACCATTTCAGAGGTTTTCCCTAGAAATTCTTGGTCATTCCTAGCAAACACCATCATTTTGTCAAAGTAGTCACTTGGAGGGAGTTTGGACCACTTGAATAGTTTATTTAGAGCATCTTGAGGCTGCTTGAATCATCACATATCAAGTGGAATTCTTGCTTTGTGCATTTTCTTAAGGAGGCTACAAGAGGTAAGTAGTCATACTAGCTACTTTTATAATCATGCCATGCTTTGAGGTGCACTAAGATATATGTTATGGTCTGTACTAGACCCGACATAGCATATGCAGTAAGTCTTGTAAACAGGTACATGGCGAATCTTGGAAAGGCTCACTGGCAAACATTGAAGTGGATTCTAAGGTACATAAATGGGTCTCTGAATAGAGTCCTAATTTATGGTGAAACCTTGGGTGAAGATAGTATATCAGCAATCGAAGTTTGTTCACATGCTGCTGATATGATCATCAAGACGTTGCTCAGTTGCAAGTTTTTCCACTGTATGCAGTTGATAAAGCTGCATGAAGAAATCTAGTTCTTTGATGTTATAGAGTTAGATTCAAGGTGGAGTTTGTGAGATATTGGATCGAACTCTAGTATGGTCGAAGGGTAGCTTCTGGTTCGACAAGAATTAAGCATGAGGTCGAAGTCTGTTCGCATGCTGTTGTCGAAGATAATGCATGTTGTAGTCGAAATTTGTTCTAACATGCATTAGTCAATATTGCTAGGTTATTAGCATATTGGATTGAGGCTTGCTTGTAATCCCAATTGTTTAAGTTAACTTGTACCCTAAGTTAACTTGTAATTGGTAATTGTTAAAAAGCCCATTAGGTTAGTGTGTTATTTTTCTTATAAATAGGATGCTAGTTTCTCAATCTTGGTATAAGAAAAAATAGAAAGATAAAATCCTAATTTTAAGAGAGAGATGTTATTTTGTTATTCTTATATACTTGTAATCTTGTTTCTAAGAGAAAGTAACGAATAACAGTTTATAACCAATCCTTATTATTCCTTGTTGTTTTACCTTGTTTTCTTTGTTAACCATAACTTTTGTGCGTTTCTTGATCAAAGCCGAAATCATTTATGTTTTGTTTAAAGGTATCCAATTCACAACAGTTTTCGAATACGAGATGTCTAACAAACATGAATAACACCTTGCCACAATCCAAATTTTTATCTATATCTTTTGAATCACATTTCTATTTTTTTGACAAATATAATTATTCAAAAGTTAGATTACATCTTGAAACTCCAAAAAATTAAGAAGCATTTTAAAGATGCAATCCTAAAATTCTATACATTATTTTCGGTGCATCCTATAATTGTAATTATAATGATAATGTTGAAAAGGTCATTATATATTACTACTATAAACTTGTCAACACATTCTATGACTGGCTATAATCATTGGCAGCATTTGAAAAAGGAAGAATTGTGAACATAAAGTAAAACAAAAACAAAGGAATCCCATGTGCAATGCAACCAATGACTGTTTGTTTTCATTGACAACCTTAGCCAACATGTTATTTTCAACTTTTCTGTTTAGTTTAACTGCTCGACAGCTTCGCATTTTGTTCCTTCCTCTACCCTTTTACTCAAACTTCTTGGTCCCTCCAAGATTTTTCTAATGGCCAAAAGCACTTGCACATTAGGATAGAAAGACTGAAACTCATAAATTGTTATCATAATTTATGATCATTTTTATCATTGCAGTTTCTTCTTTTTCTTTTTGCAAGAAATGATTGCAGCTTATTTAGATATTCATTACAAACAACACTGTCACCCTTTAAAACATTTTTCATTCTATTAATTTATTAGTATGAGATAAGAAATAGAGAACAATGAATGTCATCTTTCAATGGTTGCATCACCAACATCAATATTTTAGGATGTGTTGTTTTAAGGATTAAAATTATAATTCTCGGAATATTATTCTAAAGAATATTATTATTAGAAACTTTATTTATACTTTTATGATTGATATTAATTTAAGTTTTTAGGAATGTTTAAAAATATATTTTACTTAAATTTTAAAACAAAAAAATTTAAATAAATAGATATGGGAAGTTATTGATGGTTATCACTTATTTCCAAAGAAATAAAATATTTTCATCCTATTATATGAGAATGGAAAATGAAAAAAAACAAATGTAAAAAAAAACTCTCAAAAATAAAAAATTTCAAGATATAATTTATAAATACTTGAAACAAATATAGAAATACAAAAAATTCAAATTATATTTTAGAAAATAAATTTAAAATCAATAAAACAAACCCCCTATAAAAATAATAATCTAGAGAGAGAGAGAGAGAGAGAGAGAGAGAGAGAGAGAGAGAGAGAGAGAGAGAGAGAGAGAGAGAGAGAGAGAGAGAGAGAGAGAGAGAGAGAGAGAGAGAGAGAGAGAGAGAGAGATTAATTGTTATGCATTGTTAGTTTAAAAAGTTTTACACTTCAATGCATCACAATCATCCGTTGGTATTAATTATTTTTCAAGTGATTAAAATTAAAATCATAACTTTCAAATAAATCAACGGTTGTAATTAACTGGCTGTGTAAAAAATCTTTACATTGTCAGTATATATCAATTAAATTATATATATAATTGAAATTCATAAATTCTAATACATATATGTCAACTTTTTATATTTTACATTTTTAAGATTCTAGATACAATCTTTTATATATTACATTATTAAGATTTTTGATAGAATTTGATATGAGTCGGTCAGGTATGAAGACCTTACTACTGCGACTTAGATAATGCAACAATCTATAAAGTAACTCACATAATAGAAGTGTTACTTTGGATTAGAGCGCAGAAGATTCAAATTTAGGATTCATTCTAGTGGAATAGTGATGTTGTCTGTGGGAATCGGTATTTGATTCTCATGTTTTACATGTTCGAATATTCATCTCTCAATTCATCGAATCGAAGCTTCTTCTTCCTAGCAATTTGGATTCCACGAAATCACATATTAGATCTTTATTATCAATCTACATCGATCGTAGATCAACTTCAATTATCAGTTTCTCAAATCTCCGATTTCCATATCTTTCAACAATGGCAGGCTTCAGAGCCACTCACTCTGTTGTGCTGCTTGAGGCCGCCGCAGTTGCTCATGTTGCAAGAGATTCATTGCCTCCTCCTAAAAATAGAGGCAGTCAAGTCATTGCGAGAAGTCTGTTACATTGAGATCAAGTTCCACGTCCAACATTCATAGGTTTTGCTCCACAACTCCAACAAAGTGAATCGTCGTTCAGGCTTCAGCACCGCCAGTAATACTAAGACCAAAATCATTGCAAGCATTCCAATTGTTGCAAGCCAACTCAACTTGAAAGGTGCAAACGAACTTTTAAACAACATGTGCAACATGGTTTAATAATAAAACTTGCATGTGATGGAGGAGTGGTTATTTCGTTTTGAGGAAAGAGTGCATAACGGAAGACCAAGGGGAGATAGGACTATGGTGTGAGACAAACTTACTACAACCTAGCATTACTTAGAAAATATTTCACTCCGAGTAACCATAACAACATCACTCTAACTGCCTGCCTGCGACCTAGCAGAGTCTCTCACCTCACATGAGTTGGTTCCTTAAACAATCTTAAAATACACCTTACAAGGCTACTCACATTGTGAGCTAGCCCTCACCCCATTTGTGTAATACACCTATTAGGACCTTTGAGTCTCCCTGCCTTTTTAGAGGAAACACGCACACACCTATACTTTTTTAGACAGTACAATGGCGTCTACTGTGGGACTTGGTAAAACTAACATACACCACACCTCTCTCTAAAAAACATCATTGTCCTTACAAGGGGAACATACACACACCATGATGATTTTTGTGATCCTTCTTTTGTTACTCATTCATCTAACTTCTTTCAAGCCTTACACCATTAGCACCCAAAGGATGTGTGTAGCCATTTAGAACCATATCCTATAAATCTACATCTTAGCCAAGAAAGAAGCTTTCTATTATGTCTTTCCAGTAATCAAATTTATCTCCATCAAAAATTGGAGGTTTGACAAAATAATAGTATTTATCATTGTTTGAGTGAGTCATTTTGTGTTTCAAGAAAATGGATCTTTTTATGACACAGTTAAGTGTTTGATACAACGAGTCAATACCAAAATCAAGGCTCTAATACCAATTGAAGGTGTAAGAAACACGAGAAAGGGGGGGGGGGGGGGGAGGTTGAATTGGGTTTATGGATTTAAATTTTGTTACACCCAATATCACAAACAAAAATAAAATGATAAAGATAAATAACACAAGTATTTTTATCTTAGTTCGTTGTTAACGAAGTTACTTCTAGTCCACCCTCCTGAGGGGCTTTTCCTTCTCAATAAGGACTTAATCCAATAATCAAACTGATTATACAACTCAAAGACCAACAATCTAAGACTTCTTGAGAATTCTTATTGTACCCAAGTGTTGCACCCCAAAATTTGCCCAACCTTCCTAACCTAGGTTTATGTTTCAATTGCATAGTCATTTACATTGTCATCATGTACATAGTGTATTCATCTGCATTGCATAGCATAAGCAAGCTATCTTAATCAGGGGATCAAGTGCTATTCCTATCTCAAGAGGCATATCCAAGGGTTTCATTCATATTCAAGACTACTCAGGTCATCAGGGAAGAATTTGAGCTTTGAAGAGTTGACAGGTTGATCAGTGAGTTCTCTCCTATCTTGAGGATGTTTGGGGGGATCATCAGAAGGTGTATGAGCTAGGAGCCAAGAGTATGAGGTGTGTATGGATGTTATTAAGAGCATAGAAGATAATTTTGAGGAGTAACCAAGTCATTGGAATGATTGCAAGAGCCTCAGTTGAAGTCAGTCAACTAGGGTCAACACCAGGTCAATCCTAAGTCAAAGACTTGTTTTGAAAGGCATCAAGGATCATTTTAAGAATGTGGGATTCATTATTTGCTATATGGATATGGATATGGTGTTGTGATAAAGAAAAATTAGAAGGAATCAAGGAGAAGGGGAGTTACTAAATTAGGGTTTCAGTGTAAAATCCCCTGATTTAGGTCAAACTTCAAAGCAGTGTAACTCAAGATGAAAGCTTCATATGAATTTATGGCCCACATGAAACTTGTAGATTATCTTCATATCTTTAATTTGAGTGGTGGAAGTCATCAATATGATTTGTAGAACTCAAGTTATAGCTCTAGCAAGTTACAGGTCATCTGAGGGCACTGAAATTTGTCTGTGAAAGTTGTCTGTCTTCCAAGCAACTTTTGACCTTCAAAGAGATTTCAAATGGATTCCTGGCCAACATGAGAGTTGTTCCTAATTGTCTTAGATTTCTATAAAGGTATGGTATGCCTTCATATGATTTGTGGAACTCTACTTATGGTCTTGGCAAGCAAAGGGTATTTTGGTCATCTGAGGATTACAGGTCATTCTTAGCCTATGCCTAAAACTCATACAAGGAAGCTTCAAATGAAAAACTTCACAACATCAAAGTTGCTCAAAATGTCATTTTAAGTCTATAAAAGAAGTCATGGAAGTTTGGAAATGCATAGAACAAGACTTGATAAAAGTTGGTGAAAAATGACTTAAAAAAGGCATATAACTTGAAAAAGTTCAAGTTGGAAAATGGTTTGAGAGATCTACAAATATAAAATGGGTCATCCAATATACCAAATTGAATCCAAACATCATTTTAAAGACATTGGTTCAGCCACTTTTTTGAGTTAGGGTTTCAATTTTGGACTTGCTTTGTATTTTTGTTACTTGCATAATAAGGCAAGCATAGAAAACTTGGCACAAGGTAATTTTCAAGGCAAGGAGCTTGCATATCATTCCAATTTGGCATGTAAGGAGATTTTGAAGGGGTATAAGTGCATTGTAAGGAGATACCATGAGATATCAATATGTCATCACATGAGAATTTCCATGAATTTCCACCACATTCTAGAATCATCCTAGAGGCATCCAGAAACTTCTAGATCTGTCTATCATCATCTATATAATGAGTGTGGATCATTAGTGCAAAAGGTTGGTGAAAAGAGGGAGAGGAGAGAGTGAAATACCATTTCTTCCATTTTTGCAAATCAATATCAAACTCCATTTTCTTCTTCATCTCCATTGAATTCTTCTCCACAAATCAATTCTCTGGATCATACCGAACACATACATACAAATTGGAGTGGCCATTGATGAATGTTTGAAGGTGTGGCTTCAAAATTGCAAGAGAAGCAAGTTGGATCCAAACTCACAATCCAAGCACTGTCCATCCAAAATCTTGCAAACAGAAAGGTTACCATCCATTAAAGATCATTTGTGACAAGTTTCAAGCATTGGATTGAAGGGTAACTACACTTGCCATCACCAATTTTCAGGTTTGCAAAAGCTTTCGAATCTCTTTATTTAGGCAGCATTAGATGGAATGGTTAGGATAAACATGATTAGAGACCATAGGTGATTGATTTCTGAAAGTTAGAGAGAATTCTATGAGGTTCCATGGCAGGGTGCCATTTCTTTCAAGATCAAGTTTGGGTTGGATATTGAGTTATAATGATCATAGGATAGCTTAGTAAAATCAGTGTAATACCATGAGCAAGATAGGGCCATTAATACCAAGGATTACCATGATTGATCTCAGTGTAAGTTGGTTGAACCCATGCATTCGTGCTTTCTGTTGATGAGATATAGGAGGTTTTAATGAAAATTATGCGTGTAATCGTGTTCCTGGGAAAGAATAGATCAACTTTGGTCTTTGAAGTTTTTGATTTCATTGAGAGATGAAGGAGTACGCATTGGTTGAACATGGCTGCATGGAGGGTTCGAATCCTGAAACCCTAATTCTCATTTAGGGACGATGACCATGCACCGTCAGATCACCCTGAATTTTTGACTTGTTAACCCAATCGTGTGGCCCATGTTTAAAGTTGAGAAACGGAGGGAAAGAGTGATGGTGAAACGATGCGTTTCACTTAATGTGAGCATCTGGACCTGGATTCAGAATGCTATCCCCACCCCCAAACCAAAGCCCATTGGAAAATGAACTTAAATTCGTTGCTAACTGCACCGTTCGTGTTTTATTTTTTTTCTTTTATTTTTTATTCAATTTCTGATGCATGCTGGGCCTAGCGCCATTTGTTATCTGCGCCCCCCACTTCATGGCCCATCTGAATAATGAACTAGGCGCCTTTGCTTCTGGCACCCCCTCCCTATTTTAATTCATTCTTTTATTTTCATATTCTTTAATTGTTTTGGTATTTTGTAAAATCCATATAAAATTGAAAAAAGTTTAGTTTTAATTGGTTCTTTTTGTGGTAGATTCATAATTTTGTCAAGAAAAATAATGAATAATAAAAATAGCATTTTATTTTGTTTTAATATTTTTTGTGCATTTTTCTTGTAAATAGCTTTTTAATGAGTTTAGTTTAGTACCTAATTTTGTTGATTTTAGTTCTAATAGTTCCCTTTAAATTTAGGACCCATTCTTTTTAGGGTGATTAGCTTAGGGCTTCAACTTGTATATAGGATTTAATTCATAATTTTAGGATTAATTTTTAGGTAGTTTGATTAGGTGAGATTAGAATGGTTAAAATTAGGGTTTTAAGTGAGCATAGGTGAGATAGATCATTTCTTTCAGGAATTTTGATTTGATTTTTGGGGTATGGGGCTATAGGGGTTATGGGTAGATAATAGATCCCTTAGAAAATATTAGGATTCCCCTACTGCTATTAGTATATTGTTTGTATTTGATTGATTGTGTGGTGTGCCCTCTTTAGGGTTATTATTTTGTCTGTGTAGGGTATTGGGTTTGTTTGGACTTGGGGTTTGAGCTGAAGACTGTGATGATGAAGCCCATTTGAAGATCAGAGACTGAAGACCAACTTCCAGAGTTGATGAGGAGTATCTTTTGCTGGCAGCTGTTGAAGGCCATAGGATCTAGGATTTAGGCAGAGCTCTAGAGTAGAGAACTTGATCCACAAACATGGAAGGTCTTGATTGCCTCCATCCTTCTCTGTGATACAGAGTCTCTCTAAGACACTCACCCCCTTCCTTTGGAAGGCTTGGTGATAGTGTCTAAGAGATAGAACTCTTGAGAGAAATCTTCTAGGTGTTGTTAGCAGTCTGTTTGCCACCTTTGGTGGTCAACTAATTGCTTAACACCCAGTTCATTCTTGTGATTGGTTCCTCAGCTTGGAGAGTGGGACTTGAAGAAAAGCCATTGGGAGATTGAAGATAAAAGACAGATGCTTGCTTGAAGCCTGAAGATAGAGACTTGAAGGCAGATGATGATGAAGATTGCTTTGCTGTTTAGTTTTAGCTGTTTATAATTTTGATGTATTGTGTGAATTTCCCGGACTGTATTGTTTGCTGTTTAACCTGCTGGGTTGAAAGTGAATTCTGTTCACTTTTGCCTATTGTTTTCTAGGTTCGAGGTTGAGTGGGACTCCCTTGCCTCGCTTGTATTGTTGCATCCATGCATTTTACTGCTTTATTGTATATATCTGCTGTTTCTGTTTCCGTCTATTCCCTTAGGATCTCTGTTTCTCTCTGCGCAAGAGAGGAGCATGATAGACATTAGGTCTTAACCCATGCATGATAACATTAGGGTAGATTTTATCCCCTTTTTCAACCCTAGGATTTGTAGAGTGTCATCTCTTCTTCCTTCAAAACAACAGAAAAACATTAATAAAGGTTATAACAGAGATTAATTCATTTCTTCCGTCAAAAGATTTGAACAAACATCAACCTTTTTGCAATAAGAAAACCCTTGTTTAAGGTGAGATTTTTCATAAAAGACACTTGAACAGCTTGTGTCGTGCGTAGCCCGAACTACGTTTGCTCTGATCTTCCATGCTGTGTGGAAGTACATAGGCATAGGATGCGATATCCTAGCGAGCAACCTTCCCCCATCTTCCCCCGTAGTTAGGCGAACTACGTTGACTCTGATTTCTCGTTCCGGACGGGAATACGTAGGCATAAAGTACGATGCTTTGCCGAGTCATGTTTTCTTTTTCTTTTCAGACCTCATCCTTTAGTTTAGATAGAAGTGTAATCCGTACAAACCAAGCAAGCGTGGATCCCATCGAGTACGATGGACGTGAGGGGTGCTAATACCTTCCCCTTGCGTAACCGACTCCCGAATCCAGGTTTTGGTTGCGATGACCATACCTTTTCCCGTATTTGCGTTAGGTTTACTTCGAGCGTTTCCTTTCCCTCCTTTGGGATAAATAACGCACGGTGGCGACTCTTCTGTATTGCCGGCGCCGATTTTCGCAGTAGCGACAGCTGGCGACTCTGCTGGGGATCCAACGTCCCCTGGCTGCTAAGGACTGCGATAGTTCCTTATGCATTTGGGATCCAACGTCCCTCAAGAGAGTCAATCCTAGCGCTTGTTTTCCCGTCGAGGATTTTGTATGGATTTACATTTCTGTATTTACATTTCAGCATTATATTATTGTTATTATTGTTGTATTGGGGTTGTGACGGGTGTTCTATGATTGAGAGATAAGCCGGACCTGGGCTTGAGTGCACCTAGACTTAGAGTAGAGATTAGTGGGCGCGCACGTGCTTTACATGTCCTAGTGTCCCGCGAAATCTACACTCAGACGAGGTTCTCCTGGTTGGCCTCCTGTCCTGCCCTTTGGGTGGCTCGGGTTGCTGGTTAGTTGGATTGTCGACTCTGGGGACCGATCATTTGGAAGTTGGCTAAGTGAGGCCTCTTCAGGATTTGATGATGCCACTCCTTCTGGGAATCGTATCATCAACCCTGAAAGTATGTGACGCCGACGACCGCATAGGATGCCATACCGTTGTCAGTTACTAGGACACCTACCTGTGAGAGGGTTTGGGGTTATGCAGGTAACTAGACCTTCAGATACCGGTTATTTCTTGATCAGAGATCCTGGGTATTTATGGATAGTTATGAGGTCTATCAGAGACCAGTCAGAGTTACAGTTGTGAGGTCTATCAGAGACCAGTTGGAGTCATGTTATGGGGTCTATCAGAGACCAGTGTTGAAGCTTTGTATTGGGTCTATCTGAGACCAGGATTTGAGACTTTTGACGTGGTTCAGGCTTCTCAGCCATAGCATTTGGTCCCTGTTGCATGTTGCTTGCATTTCATTATTTGCATAATCATTATCATTGCATCCCATTAACGTGTGTCTGTGCTGCAGGTGCATTTGCATATTCCCCGGTTCTAGTATCTGGACTTCTGAGTATTGATCATGGCTGGTTTGAGGATGACAGTTGCCTACAAGCTACCTATCCCTGATATTACTCCCCTCCTGGGTCTGATCTCTCTTGCTGATGAGGATGTCCGTAGAAGCTTCAGGCAGAGTTACGGACGGCTGTTGAGTTTGGTTCGCAAATCCACCGATGATGAATTGAATGGGCTGTACACCTTAATGCAATTCTATGACCCGGCTTTGAGGTGTTTCACATTTGCGGACATTATCTTGGGGCCTACCATGGAGGAGTATGTGGAGTTTACTGAGCTACCGGTGCAGAATGCAGTTCCTTTTATTCACTCCGCCGCTGAGCCCAAGTTGGAGGATTTAGCTAAGGCCTTGCACATGAATGCTTATGAGCTGTTGATGACTTCTTGGCGAGGAGTTCCAGGTTTCTCTCTCCAGTTTCTGGTTGGTAAGGCTCAAGAGTACGCCAAGAATGGGTGTTGGGTGGTCTTTAACGTTATTTTGGCTCTATGCATTTATGGGATAGTGTTGTTTCCTAATTTCCCAAACTTCGTGGACATGGATGCATTTCATCTATTTGCTGCTGGTAACCCGGTACCTACATTGATCGGAGACTTTTACCATTCGATGCACTACAGAAATGAGAACAGGAGAGGCAAGAATGTCTCTTGTTGCGTGCCGCTGCTGTACATGTGGTTTAAGAGCCATCTTCCCCTGAAGGGACCTTTTGTGGATAGTGCAACTACAGCTGACTGGCCAGAGCGTATGATGAGGCTGTCTTCTGAAGACATTGAGTGGTTTGACCGAGACTTGCTGGGGTCTGAGCTTATTTTCAGTTGTTCTGGGTATCCTAATGTTCCTTTGATAGGGAGAAAAGGGTGCATCAACTACAACCCATCTTTGTTCGTCCGTCAGTTTGGATACGCGTTGAAGAGCCTACCTCAGGAGAAAGAAGTACAGGAATCTCTGTACTTTACCGGTGATTTGAATGGAGAATTACTAGCCAAGCTTCGGCATGCCTGGATGCGTATTAACAGAAGGGGGAAACCACTGTTGGGGAAGAATGATTGTCAGGCATATGCACCCTACAAAGTTTGGATCCAGGAGAGAGCAAGACAGTTACTGATGCCATTTCCAGCTGCGCCGGTCCCTGTTCGTATTCCGGTGGAAGAGCCAACCACTGTCACTATGGAGGTCTACGAGCAAGTTGTGAAAGAAAAGGAAGCCTTGATGAAGATTAATGAAGAGTTAGAAAGGGAGCTAGCTCAGATGCGGAGTGAGAAGAATAAGGATGTACGTTCTTTCCAACAGCAGATCGAACTAGTAAACAGGCTAGGTGCTGAGTTGACTGAGGAGAAAAAGAAGCGCGAACGTCTGGGTCAAGAGTTCAGAAGCTCTCACGACATGTTGGAGTCCAAAAAGAAAGCACTCGATGCCGCTCATCGAGAAATCTCTTCCTGTAATAAGACTTGGAATGCTACGCTAACCAACAACAAAAAGAGGGAAGATAAATTGAAGCAGCAAATTTCTGACCTTGAGGAGCAGTTGAAGGCTAGCATTGAGAAGCATGAAGAGGAGGTAATGGCCAGATATAGTCTCCAGAATGCACTGAACAAGGCCATCGAAGGCAGGAACGAAGCTGTGTCTCAGAAGCGGAAGCTAGAGGATCGCTTCGGAGAAAGGGAAGGGGAGGAAACCGCTGGTGACGTGCGACGTGTTCTCAAGAGAAGAAACCAGCTTGTCGAGGGTCTGCTCACCCGACCAAGTCATCCAGAGACCAAGAAGTTAATAGAAGAGTACCGGGCTCATGGGAGTACTTGATCATTTCATGTATTAACTTGTATGCTTTATTTGCATAGTGTTGACCATCACCAGGGTTGTTGGTTGAGGTCATGCCGTCTTATTGTACTCTTAGTGATATTGTATTCTTGGCTTATTGGACTTCTCTGCAATATACGAGGGTTTCTATGATTCGGCTCCCATCACTGTCTTGCTAGCACTGTCACTGCACTGGCACATTCACACTAGAATCGGGGAATGATAATCCCTAATGCACAGACACACATTGCATTTTGCATACATACTCATATTTGCATTACAGGTTTGTGATTCGTGTATCTTATCTCCTGCGCCAATTTTCAAGTATTTTCAGGATTGCAGAAAAGCGGGTCCACCGTTACTCTACAAGGATTAACCAGAAGAAGATCATGGACAACGTGCAGAGTGAAATGCAAGAGATGCGTGACAGGATGGCCCTGCTCATGCAAACCATGGAGACCATCGCCAAAGGACAAGAGCAGCTGCAGAACCTGGTTCAACCGATAGTCGCACGGGCTGAAAACAACGGGACACCGCATGGTGAGAATATTGTTGCTTCACCCCGAGTTGAGAATCGTCAAAGTGCTGATGCTATTCCCGTAACCGGTTTGAATGTTGGAGAAACTGGTCCTGTAGGTGGGGGCGGGAACGCCGGTAATATGAATGCCAATGCAGATACTGCTGGGGTATTTGTGGGCAATGTCAACCAGGGTTTCAATGGGGGCGTTGAGAATGTCGGAATGAATGGTATTAATGGTAACCAGGGTTTCAATGGTGTGAATATGGGGTATGGCAGCATGGCTGGCGCCAAAGCTGGGTTTGGTGGCTATGGTAATCTTGGATATGGAACTGGTGCGTACAACGCTCAAGAGATGGGCAATCTGAGGTATGACCCCAGGTACGTCCAAACGGGTCCGGGCCGTGATGCCGATTATGTTGGATATGATGCAGTACCTCGCTGGGAGGATCGTCAGGAGGATGTGTTCTCCGGTCAGAACGAGGGCTATGAAAGAGCCAGGGATGACAACCATCGGATGAGATTGCTGGAAGAGAAAGTGAACGGGTTGGCCAGCCAGAATGCTCTTGGGCTGGATATGTCAAATATGGGGTTAGTCCCAGGGTTGAGGGTCCCGCTGAAATTCAAAGCACCGTCATTTGATAAGTACAAAGGGGATACATGCCCTAGGGTGCATGTACGCGCGTTTTACAGGCGTATGTCTGCGTATTATGAGGATGAAAAGATGCTAATGCACTTCTTCCAGGATAGCCTGTCAGGGCCATCGCTGGAGTGGTACATGAGCTTGGAGCCTACTCAGATCAGGAGTTGGAAAGAGCTGGTAGAGGCTTTTGTTCGACATTATCAATATAATAGTGATCTAGCCCCTAACCGAGTCCAGTTGTAGAGCATGTCTCAGAAGTCTAGCGAGAGCTTTAAGGAATACGCCCAGAGATAGCGAGATCTGGCTGCTAGGGTACACCCTCCTATGGTGGAGCGCGAAATGATGGATATGTTCATAGGGACTTTCTCTAGAATGTACTATGACCGTTTGCTCAATTTTTCAATGAGTACTTTCTCTGAATTGATCTTAATGGGGGAGCGCATTGAAAACGGGGTAAAGATTGGTAAAATTCAAGCGGGTGAGTCCAGTTCCGCAGGGGGTAATAAGAAGACGTTTGGGGGTAAAAGGCAGGGTGATACCAATGCTGTATACAATGCTCGACGAAAGAATAAAGGTCAGAACTGGCGTCAGCAGTCGCAAGTTGCAAGTGTAACCATTCCAGGGCCTTCTCAGCAGCAGAGCCAACAACCACAGCAGCAGGCTCAGCAGCAGCCTAATAATAATCAGCGCAGACTTCAGAATCCGCGACCGAGGAGAGTATTCGAGGTACCGCCGGTATCATATGCAGAACTCCTTCAGACTTTGTTGAAATTGCAGCTAGTCGAGAAGAGGACCTTAGCACCACCAACTGGCCAGCCACCGGTCGGGTATGATGTTAACGAGCACTGTGACTTCCATTCAGGTGCACCGGGGCACAATATTGAGAATTGCCTAGCTTTCAAGCATAAAGTACAGGATTTGCTTGATAGTACGGCTATTAACTTCGGGAAGGACGGTCCCAATATCACGCAGCAGCCAATGCCCAAGCATGGTGGGGCTGGGGCCAATGCAATCATGGTAGATGGTGAGTTGAACTTAGTTTCAGAAGTGAGCAAGCTGAAAACCCCTTTGAGTTACGTAAAGCAGCGTCTATTAAAAGGAGGTGTTTATCCCGGTTGCAGTAAAGAGTGTGTTGACTTTTTGATTCAACCTGGGGGCTGTGAGAAGTTGAAGAGGGGAGTTCAAGGTTTGATTGATGAAGGAACTTTGCAGTTTGACAGGGCTGCGGGGCGAGAGAAGTCTGTTGAGACAGAATCTGAGAAGGAGCGCGGGGAGGTTGCTACGATCACCATTCCGTTCAAATCGGTGACAATTTCGGCATCATCGAAAAGGCCGACCATTACTATTACCAAGGCTAAGCCAGTCCCTTTTGAAAGCACAAAGGCAGTCCCGTGGTGCTATGGTGCCAAAGTGTATTGTAATGGGGAAAAGATTGACTTGAATGATCCGCCAGCGGGATCCGTGGATAACATAGTGGGAGCGGGTGGCATAACCCGAAGCGGGAGAATTTTCACTTCACCTGAGGTTGAAGCAGAGAGGCTTGCCAGAGGCAAGAACAAAGTTGTTGAGGAGGAATCTTCGGGGAGTAAAGAGAAAGAGCCGATAACCAAAGATGTGGAAGAATTCATGAGGTTAATCCGCAAAAGTGATTACAAGATTGTAGATCACCTGCAGCAGACCCCGTCAAAGATCTCCATATTATCGCTGCTGTTGTGTTCTGAAGCGCATAGAAATGCCCTGTTGAAGGTACTTGAGACATCCTTCGTGCCGCAAGAGATTTCAGTTAATCAGCTGGAGGGAGTTATGGCACATGTTAACGCTGGGCATGGTCTGGGATTCACGGATTTCGACCTAACACCTCGGGGGCGTGATCATAATAATGCTTTTCACATCTCTGTCGAATGCCGGGGCACTATTTTGTCCCATGTGCTGGTAGACACTGGGTCCTCGTTGAATGTGTTACCAAAGAAAGCTCTGTTGAAATTAGATACCCGTGGGTTGTTGTGCACACCTAGTGATTTGGTAGTGAGGGCCTTTGACGGAACAAGGAGGTCAGTATTCGGGTCAGTGACGTTACCCATCCAGGTAGGACCGGAGGTGTTTGACACAGTGTTTTATATCATGGACATCCAGCCTGCATATAGCTGTTTGATCGGTAGGCCTTGGATTCATGCCGCTGGGGCAGTAACTTCTACGCTCCATCAGAAGCTGAAATATATGGTTTAGGGGAGTATTGTGACGGTGTGTGGCGAAGAGGATATCTTAGTCAGTCATTTGTCTTCTTTCAAGTACGTGGAGGTAGATGGAGAGATTCATGAAACGCTGTGTCAAGCGTTCGAAGGGGTGAAGGTTAAAGAAGAAACTTCGTTAAAGAGTGAAGGGCAAGAGGTGGTCGTCTCCTCATATAAAGAAGCCAAGGCGTTGGTACAAGCAGGAGAGACTCAGAAGTGGGGGCAGGTTCTGGATATTCCAGCGAAGCAAGATAAGTATGGCTTGGGGTACCGCCCATCTCCCTCGCAGAGTGCTCCTAAGTACAAGGGACCTGTCGTGTTCACGCCTGGTGGAGTTAGCTTCGAAAGGATTAATGCCGTGTCTGATACGGAGGAAGTGGATAGCGATTGCGACATGGACACATGGATTCGACCCAGCGCGCCGGGGCAAAGCCTATGCAACTGGTCCATCCAGGACGTCATCCAAGTCACCAAACAGTAACGCATTGTTTTTTCAATCATTGTATGATCACGTGCCTTGCCCGGGGCATCGATGATCTTGTCTTAGGGCCTAACTGTTTACCTGTATGTTTGCATGATCAATAAATGACGGCGTTTTACATTCAAATGTTGTGATCCTTTTCTTTCTGTTTTTATTTTTCAATAAAATGGCAGCGTGGTTATGCATTTTGCTTGTACATCATTTTTGAAGCACTTAACCGTTTCTCTCGCAGGATTCATGAATTTTCAGATGACACCGACCAAAAACTTCCTATGACTCATTTAGACTTCGAGCATCCGATCTTCCAAGCTGAGGAGGAGATTGTGGAGGATAGTGACTTACCAGAAGAGCTCAGTCGGTTGTTGAAGCAAGAGGAGAGGGTTATTCTGCCTCACCAGGAAGAGATCGAAATTGTCAACTTGGGGTCTGAGGAATGCGTCAGGAATATCCGTGTAGGGGCCGCGTTGCAAGTGGACATCAAGAAAGGGCTCATTGAGATGCTGCGTGAATACAGTGATATATTTGCTTGGTCCTACGAGGACATGCCAGGTTTGGATACCGATATGGTTGTTCATCATCTGCCGTTGAAGGAAGATTGCCCGTCCGTGAAGCAGAAACTCCGAAGGACTCATCCTGACATGGCCGTAAAGATAAAGGAAGAAGTGCAGAAGCAATGGGATGCTGGATTCCTGGCTGTTACCACTTATCCCACTTGGGTCGCTAATATCGTGCCTGTGCCAAAGAAAGATGGCAAGGTTCGGATGTGCGTTGATTATAGGGATCTAAACAAAGCGAGTCCGAAGGATGATTTCCCGCTACCGCATATTGACGTGCTAGTTGACAACACGGCTCAGTTTTCGGTATTCTCCTTCATGGATGGATTTTCGGGGTACAACCAGATCAAAATGGCTCTGGAGGATATGGAAAAAACGACCTTTATCACCCCGTGGGGAACCTTCTGCTACAAGGTGATGCCCTTTGGTTTGAAAAATGCTGGGGCAAAGTACCAGCGGGCTATGACAACGCTTTTTCACGACATGATGCACAGAGAGATTGAGGTGTATGTCGATGACATGATTGCCAAGTCTCAAACAGAGGAAGAACATCTGGTTAATCTGCTAAAGTTGTTCAAGAGGCTGAGGAAGTTCAGACTGAGGCTGAATCCTAATAAATGTACCTTCGGAGTAAGATCCGGGAAGCTACTGGGGTTCATTGTAAGCAAGAAAGGAATCGAGGTCGATCCTGCAAAAATAAAGGCAATACAAGAGATACCAGCACCGAGAACAGAAAAAGAAGTCCGTGGATTCTTAGGGAGGTTGAATTACATTGCTAGGTTCATCTCTCACCTAACGACCACGTGTGAACCATTATTCAAACTGCTAAAGAAAGATCAAGCGGTGGTCTGGAACGATAATTGCCAAAGGGCATTTGAAAAGATAAAAGAATACTTGCAGGAACCTCCGGTGTTAATACCCCCAGTAGCGGGATGACCACTGATTATGTACCTGACGGTTCTTGAGAACAGTATGGGTTGTGTTCTCGGTCAACATGACGAGACAGGGCGGAAAGAGCATGCAATTTACTACCTGAGTAAAAAGTTCACGGATTGTGAATCTCGATATTCTATGCTCGAAAAGACGTGTTGTGCATTGGCGTGGGCTGCCAAACGTCTAAGACAGTATATGCTGAACCATACAACCATGCTGATATCGAAGATGGATCCGATCAAATATGTGTTTGAGAAGCAAGCGCTCTCTGGAAGGATTGCTAGATGGCAGATGGTATTGACAGAATACGATATCCAGTATGTTTCCCAGAAGGCCATTAAGGGAAGTGTTCTGTCCGAATATCTCGCCGAACAGCCAATTGAGGATTATCAGCCTATGAAGTTTGAGTTTCCTGATGAGGACATAATGTACTTGAAAGCTAAAGATTGTGATGAGTCGTTGCCTGGTGAAGGTCCTGAGTGGAGTTCCCAGTGGCAATTGATTTTTGATGGGGCTGTCAATTCGTACGGTAGCGGGATCGGGGCAATCATTACAACTCCCCACGGGTCGCACATACCGTTCATAGCCAGATTGACTTTTCCAGTGACGAATAATGAAGCCGAGTACGAAGCTTGCATTATGGGGTTAGAAGAGGCGATTGATCTGAGGATCAAGAATCTGGACGTATATGGGGATTCAGCCTTGGTTGTGAATCAGATTAAGGTAGAATGGGAGACGCACCAACCTAATCTGGTGCCGTACATGAATTATGCGAGAAGGTTGCTACCTTTCTTTGATAGGGTGGAGTTCCATCATGTACCTCGGGCGGAGAATCAAATGGCAGACGCCCTTGCAACGTTATCCTCGATGTATAAAGTCAACCGCTGGAATGAGGCTCCCAGCATTATCATCTCTCGCCTTGATAGGTCGGCCTTTGTGTTTGCAATTGATGACGCATCTGACGGTAAACCTTGGTATTTCGACATACAGAATTTCTTGAAGAATAAGGAATATCTGGTTGGGGCATCCAGTCGCGATCAGAAGACTCTAAGGAAATTAGCAGGCAACTTCTATCTGAATTCTGACGGCGTTTTGTATAGAAGGAACCACGATTCGGTACTCCTCCGGTGTGTAGACGAGAAGGAAGCCAACTTACTCATGGAAGAGGTCCATGAAGGAATTTTTGGTAAACACGCAGGTGGGCATGCTATGACTCGAAAGTTGTTGCGAGCAGGGTATTACTGGTTAACGATGGAAACTGACTGTTTCAGATTTGCCAAGCGGTGTCACAAGTTCCAGATCTATGCTGATAAGATCCATGTGCCACCCAGTCCTCTGAACGTTATGGCTTCTCCGTGGCCTTTCTCCATGTGGGGAATCGATATGATTGGCAAGATTGAGCCTACTGCTTCTAATGGGCATCGCTTCATCCTGGTGGCGATCGATTATTTCACCAAATGGGTGGAAGCGGCATCTTACGCCAATGTGACGAAACAGGTGGTGGCCAGATTTATCAAGAAGGATATAATTTGCAGATACGGTATTCCTGAACGGATCATTACTGATAATGGTTCGAATTTGAACAACAAGATGATGAAAGATCTGTGTCGGGATTTCAAGATCGAGCATCATAATTCGTCTCCCTACAGACCCAAGATGAATGGCGCTGTTGAAGCGGCCAACAAGAACATAAAGAAAATTGTTCAGAAGATGGTGGTAACGTATAAGGATTGGCATGAGATGCTGCCATTCGCTTTGCACGGTTATCGTACTACAGTGCGTACATCAACCGGGGCAACACCGTTCTCATTAGTATATGGCATGGAGGCAGTCCTGCCATTGGAGGTTGAGATACCATCTTTGAGGGTTTTATTTGATGTTAAGCTGGACGAGGCAGAATGGGTGAGAAGCAGATTGAATCAGCTGAGCTTGATAGATGAGAAAATACTGGCATCCATTGCACATGGTAGGCTGTATCAGAGCCGGATGAAGAAAGCGTTCGACAAGAAGATTCGACCTCAAAGCTTTCAGACGGGTGATCTTGTGCTGAAGAAGATTCTCCCACCGCAATCGGATCACAGGGGCAAATGGACTCCCAATTATGAAGGTCCATACGTCGTGAGAAAGGTCTTCTCCGGAGGAGCCTTATTGTTATCCACCAAGGATGGTGAATACTTTTCGTCCCCTGTGAACTCGGACGCAGTTAAAAAATACTTTGCTTAAAAATTGACCCGCTGGACAGTAAAAAGAGAGTCCAGGCAAAAATGGGGCATCCTGGCGAACCAAAAAACAGAATAAAAAGGTTCGGGAAAAAGTTAGGGATAAAATGAAAAATGTACACCCGCGAAGTCGAAAACCTACACTGGGCGACTTCGGCAAGAAAGGGTATCCCGGTGAATCGAAAACCCGCAAAGGGCGATTCACGCAAAAGTTAGGGATTTGAGAAGCAAATGACTGCGGTCCAAGTTTGTTTGTTAACGGTTTGGGAGCATCTGGGGGTCAATTATCCAAAGCAATCTCTTCCGAAGACAAAGATCGGGAAAGCGTCAGAGTCCGACGAGTCATAGGAGGATCGGTTCATGGTGTTCGTCTGTAACACATTGCTAACATGTGTACAAATTTTATTCTGTATATTTGTATACTTCTGCATTTTGTGTGTGTGTGACTACCTCTTTTCAGGAGTTGCATCTGATGTACAAATCTTGCCTATTCTCAGCCCGTTATCAATAAAGTGTTTTATTCAGTGTAATGTGTGACTTTGGTTTTAATTTTTTACAGTTTTGTTTGTAAAAAACGCCGATGTTTTTGATAAACTTACATGCGTGTAACCAGGCGGGCCTCGGCCAATGATTGTTAAAACCAAAAATTACCTGAATGGTTGTCATGGGTGATTACCAAGATGTTTCTTTTTGCATAGATTGCCTTGTGTTTGCTTGTTGACTTTTGCAGGTATTCAAAAGCTCGCAAAGTTCCCCGCCAGAGTCCATGGCAGGCTGGTACCCTCTCCAGAGGATGAATGTTGCGTCCTTCCCCAGTGAAGTCGCCCCAGGCAAAATTGAGTGTTGTCTCCCCAGGAGAGCGGAGATTGCGTCAAAGGAAAAGATCAATGTATCTTCAGTAGTTCAGAAGTGGCTTGTCAAGCAGAGCAGAGTCTTCCCCAGCGAAGGTCGAGATGGATATAATTAACTTCCCAGAGAATTCTTGTGCAGTGCAAATCAGAATGTGTAGTTCAATCCCCAGCTCAGTGATAGCGGGACGATTTCCCCAGCTCATTGATAGCAGGAGAGGTTCCCCACAAAATGTGATAAGGTGGTTGGAGCTGCTGAAAGGAGTTTTCCCGAGCAGGATTGTCCTTTCTTTCCCCAGCAAGTCGCTCCTCCTCGTCAGGACGATCCTCTTCAGCAGATTTTGAAGTTTTGAGTTCGTGAGCTACTTTCCTAGCAGGATGGTTATCCCCAGCGGAGTTAGTTCATCTTTCCAACATTTATTTTGTTGGAAGCGTATCGGTAGTATTCCGGTCATCCCCAACGGATCCAGTGTGTCTTCAGCATTTATTTTGCTGAAGCAACTCTTTGCATAAACATGCATCATGAGCATTTGCGCTTTACACGAGTACGTAGCATTTCCATTATGGAAGCATTACGCCATTATCCAAACGTGCATTTTTTAAACATAAGCCAGGTGGTTACCTCTGCAGTTTCAGATGTGTTGTTCTCTGTCGATAAGTGAGATCGTGGTTTGCAGAGATGTGTATGTTTTGTTTGCGGCACAGACGCGCAGTGATCGTGTTTTCTCCTGTCAAGAGAGTTGTGGCGCAGGGCCCGCAGTGATCGTGGTCATCGTTATGTTGTGGGGTTTTCACGGAAGAGGTACGCAGTGATCGTATTCATCCCGTATGTTTGTTTGTGGTCCAAGTACGCAGCGACCGTATTTGTACCATATACGGGGTTCATGTTGTAGGACACGCAGTGATCGTGTTGATTCTGAGATGTTGATTTATGGTCAAAGTACGCAGCGACCGTATTTGTGCCAGATATGGGGTTCATGTTGTAGGACACGCAGTGATCGTGTTGATCTTGGTATGTGTATCTGTGGTCGAATGGCGCAGTGATCGTATTCGTCCCGATCTGAGAAGATTGTTTTGTAAGGCACGCAGTGATCGTGTTGGTATTATCTCGGGGTTTTATTGAGCAGGACGCGCAGTGATCGTGCTCACTCTATTATTTGGGCAGAGCACGCAGTGATCGTGTTTACCATATTATGTGATGTTGTTGGTCGATATACGCAATGATCGTATTCGTCCGTTATACAGTGGTTATAGGTTGGCACGCAGTGATCGTGTTCATCCGGTTTTGTTGGTCGGTATACGCAGTGATTGTATTCGTCCGTTATACGGTTGGGTTATGGGGTGAGGCACGCAGTGAACGTGTTCATCTGGCTGTTGGTGGCCGAAGTACACAGTGATCGTATTCGTCCCAAGATTGAAGTTGTGTCACAGCACGTAGTGATCGTGTTTCCTCCAGTTAAGAGGGTCGTGACAGGAAACGCGCAGTGATCGCGTTCACCCTATGTATGGTTAGGATATGCAGTGATCGTATTCGTCCAGTTATGTGGGTTAGTTGAGACACACAGCACGCAGTGATCGTGTCTTCTCCAGTCAAGAGGATCGTGGCTCAGAACGCGCAGTGATCGTGTTCAAACACGCAGTGATCGTGTTCAGGATACGCAGTGATCGTATTCGTATAGCATGCAGTGATCGTGTTGACAGCACCATGGGAACTTGTGATGCGGAGCATGCAGTGATCGTGGCTATCGCGTCAGTTGGTTTTGTTGGTCGACATACGCAGTAATCGTATTCGTCCTATTACATGGGTTGGTTTTGTGGCACACGCAGTGATCGTGTTGACGTCATTTTGGGGGTTTGTTGGTCGAGATGCGCAGTGATCGTATTCGTCCTATTGCAGCACACGCAGTAATCGTGTTCGTCGTATCGGTGGTTGAAGTACGCAGTGATCGTGTTTACCTCATCCGGTTGGATTTATGGTCGATGTGATTTTGGTTGTAATGCTGGCACGCAGTGATCATGTTCGTCGCGTTTGTCCCATTATGTGGTTTTGTTTGTGGCATCGAAACACGCAGTGGCCGTGTTCGTCGCATTTTTGTGGTTTTATGGCGTACGACATGTAGTGATTGTGTTCGTCATGGCATATTCCCCTAGCCGAGTTGCTTGGTCAAGCATTTCTCTTTCTCCCCGGCCGAGTCCTTTCTCAGAGTGCTGTGGAAATGGCATGTTGCAGATTTTGGGTGGTTACCCGTAGTTACCTCAGTAGAGACGTAATCCCCAGCAGGGTGGTCCTCAACGAGATACTTGGTTAAGTTCCTCGTAGTCCCCGACAGGGTATTCCTTGACAAGTCGCTTGGTTAAGATACTTGTATTCCCCCAGCTGAGTCTTTCTCAGGATGATGTGGTATCAGTATTAAAAGGAGGTAGTGCGGTTTGTGGGTAGTTACCCGTAGTTCCCTCAGCAGAGTTATGTTCTCCAGCAGGATGTTACGTTAGTGAGTTACTTGGTTAAGTCCATCGCAGTCCCCGGCAGGGTATTCGCCAGGAGTTGTTTGGTTAAATTCCTTGTATTTTTCAATAAGGGTGCTTGGTTAAGTCCCTAATTTCCCCAGCAGGTGTATGACGGCAGTCGTCAGAGTTGTCCCCTTAGAGTTACTTAGTTAAGTTTCTCATTTCCCCGCAGAGTCGGTTGTTTATGTTTTCGAACAGCGTCTCGTTTGGTTAAGCGTTCGTTCGTTTCTTCGGGATACGAAAGGTTGATCAGTGAAATCAACATGACAAGTGAGGTCAATATTCTCCCGCTGGTTAGCGTGTGCTTGGTTGATAAGTGAGATCAACAGAGGTTGATAAGTGAGATCAACAGAGGTTGATAAGTGAGATCAACAGAGGTTGATAAGTGATGTCAACAATTTCTCGTTGTATGGTGCATGCTCATTTCTTCGGAATGGAATAGTCTGCGGACAATATCAGGTTATTTTACAAAAACAGATTAACAGAGGAGTGGCTAGTTGTTGCTGTGACAACAGAAGCCAGTCCCCAGGGTTTTCCCAAGCAGTAGTCGTATTCGCAATTTATTTTTGTGGTTGGCAAATTTCCGGGTTCTTTCGTATTCAACCGTATCGTACCTCGAATGTCTGAAGGCTGTGCGCTCTTCATCCAGTCGGGTCCAAGCCGCTTGAATAGGGGCAGCTGTTGCACCCCAAAATTTGCCCAACCTTCCTAACCTAGGTTTATGTTTCAATTGCATAGTCATTTGCATTGTCATCATGTACATAGTGTATTCATCTGCATTGCATAGCATAAGCAAGCTATCTTAATCAGGGGATCAAGTGCTATTCTTATCTCAAGAGGCATATCCAAGGGTTTCATTCATATTCAAGACTACTCAGGTCATCAGGGAAGAATTTGAGCTTTGAAGAGTTGACAGGTTGATCAGTGAGTTCTCTCCTATCTTGAGGATGTTTGGGGGGATCATCAGAAGGTGTATGAGCTAGGAGCCAAGAGTATGAGGTGTGTATGGATGTTATGAAGAGCATAGATGATCATTTTGAGGAGTAACCAAGTCATTGGAATGATTGCAAGAGCCTCAGTTGAAGTCAGTCAACTAGGGTCAACACCAGGTCAATCCTAGGTCAAAGACTTGTTTTGAAAGGCATCAAGGATCATTTGAAGAATGTGGGATTCATTATTTGCTATATGGATATGGATATGGTGTTGTGCTAAATAAAAATTAGAAGGAATCAAGGAGAAGGGGAGTTACTAAATTAGGGTTTCAGTGTAAAATCCCCTGATTTAGGTCAAACTTCAAAGCAGTGTAACTCAAGATGCAAGATTCATATGAATTTGTGGTCCACATGAAACTTGTAGAGTATCTTCATAGCTTTAATTTGATTGGTGGAAGTCATCAATATGATTTTTAGAACTCAAGTTATAGCTCTAGCAAGTTACAGGTCATCTGAGGGCACTGAAATTTGTCTGTGAAAGTTGTCTGTCTTCCAAGCAACTTTTGACCTTCAAGGAGATTTCAAATGGATTCCTGGCCAACATGAGAGTTGTTCCTCATTGTCTTAGCTTTCTAGAAAGGTATGGTATGACTTCATATGATTTGTGGAACTCTACTTATGGTCTTGGAAAGCAAAGGGTATTTTGGTCATCTGAGGATTACAGGTCATTCTTAGCCTATGCCTAAAACTCATACAAGGAAGATTCAAATGAAAAACTTCACAACATCAAAGTTACTCAAAATGTAATTTTAAGTCTAGAAAAGAAGTCATGGAAGTTTGGAAATGCATAGAACAAGACTTGATAAAAGTTGGTGAAAAATGACTTAAAAAAGGCATATAACTTGAAAAAGTTCAAGTTGGAAAATGGTTTGAGAGATCTACAAATCCAAAATGGGTCATCCAATATACCAAATTGAATCCAAACATCATTTTAAAGACATTGGTTCAACCACTTTTTTGAGTTAGGGTTTCAATTTTGGACTTGCTTTGTATTTTTGTTACTTGCATAATAAGGCAAGCATGGAAAACTTGGCACAAGGTAATTTTCAAGGCAAGGAGCTTGCATATAATTCCAATTTGGCATGTAAGGAGATTTTGAAGGGGTATAAGTGCATTGTAAGGAGATACCATGAGATATCAATATGTCATCACATGAGAATTTCCATGAATTTCCACCACATTCTAGAATCATCCTAGAGGCATCCAGAAACTTCTAGATCTGTCTATCATCATCTATATAATGAGTGTGGATCATTAGTGCAAAAGGTTGGTGAAAAAAGGGAGAGGAGAGAGTGAAATACCATTTCTTCCATTTTTGCAAATCAATATCAAACTCCATTTTCTTCTTCATCTCCATTGAATTCTTCTCCACAAATCAATTCTCTGGATCATACTGAACACATACATACAGATTGGAGTGGCCATTGATGAATGTTTAAAGGTGTGGCTTCAAAATTGCAAGAGAAGCAAGTTGGATCCAAACTCACAATCCAAGCACTGTCCATCCAAAATCTTGCAAACAGAAAGGTTACCATCCATTAAAGATCATTTGTGACAAGTTTCAAGCATTGGATTGAAGGGTAACTACACTTGCCATCACCAATTTTCAGGTTTGCAAAAGCTTTCGAATCTCTTTATTTAGGCAGCATTAGATGGAATGGTTAGGATAAACATGATTAGAGACCATAGGTGATTGATTTCTGAAAGTTAGAGAGAATTCTATGAGGTTCCATGGCAGGGTGCCATTTCTTTCAAGATCAAGTTTGGGCTGGATATTGAGTTATAATGATCATAGGATAGCTTAGTAAAATCAGTGTAATACCATGAGCAAGATAGGGCCATTAATACCAAGGATTACCATGATTGATCTCAGTGTAAGTTGGTTGAACCCATGCATTCGTGCTTTCTGTTGATGAGATATAGGAGGTTTTAATGAAAATTATGCGTGTAATCGTGTTCCTGGGAAAGAATAGATCAACTTTGGTCTTTGAAGTTTTTGATTTCATTGAGAGATGAAGGAGTACGCATTGGTTGAACATGGCTGCATGGAGGGTTCGAATCCTGAAACCCTAATTCTCATTTGGGGACGATGACCATGCACCGTCAGATCACCCTGAATTTTTGACTTGTTAACCCAGTCGTGTGGCCCATGTTTAAAGTTGAGAAACGGAGGGAAAGAGTGATGGTGAAACGATGCGTTTCACTTAATGTGAGCATCTGGGCCTGGATTCAGAATGCTATCCCCACCCCCAAACCAAAGCCCATTGGAAAATGAACTTAAATTCGTTGCTAACTGCACCGTTCGCGTTTTATTTTTTTTCTTTTATTTTTTATTCAATTTCTGATGCATGCTGGGCCTAGCGCCATTTGTTATCTGCGCCCCCCACTTCATGGCCCATCTGAATAATGAACTAGGCGCCTTTGCTTCTGGCACCCCCTCCCCATTTTAATTCATTCTTTTATTTTCATATTCTTTAATTGTTTTGGTATTTTGTAAAATCCATATAAAATTGAAAAAAGTTTAGTTTTAATTGGTTCTTTTTGTGGTAGATTAATAATTTTGTCAAGAAAAATAATGAATAATAAAAATAGCATTTTATTTTGTTTTAATATTTTTTGTGCATTTTTCTTGTAAATAGCTTTTTAATGAGTTTAGTTTAGTACCTAATTTTGTTGATTTTAGTTCTAATAGTTCCCTTTAAATTTAGGACCCATTCTTTTTAGGGTAATTAGCTTAGGGCTTCAACTTGTATATAGGATTTAATTCATAATTTTAGGATTAATTTTTAGTTAGTTTGATTCGGTGAGATTAGAATGGTTAAAATTAGGGTTTTAAGTGAGCATAGGTGAGATAGATCATTTCTTTCAGGAATTTTGATTTGATTTTTGGGGTATGGGGCTATAGGGGTTATGGGTAGATAATAGATCCCTTAGAAAATATTAGGATTCCCCTACTGCTATTAGTATATTGTTTGTATTTGATTGATTGTGTGGTGTGCCCTCTTTAGGGTTATTATTTTGTCTGTGTAGGGTATTGGGTTTGTTTGGGACTTGGGGTTTGAGCTGAAGACTGTGATGATGAAGCCCATTTGAAGATCAGAGACTGAAGACCAACTTCCAGAGTTGACAAGGAGTATCTTTTGCTGGCAGCTGTTGAAGGCCATAGGATCTAGGATTTAGGCAGAGCTCTAGAGTAGAGAACTTGATCCACAAACATGGAAGGTCTTGATTGCCTCCATCCTTCTCTGTGATGCAGAGTCTCTCTAAGACACTCACCCCCTTCTAGGTGTTGTTAGCAGTCTGTTTGCCACCTTTGGTGGTCAACTAATTGCTTAACACCCAATTCATTCTTGTGATTGGTTCCTCAGCTTGGAGAGTGGGACTTGAAGAAAAGCCATTGGGAGATTGAAGATAAAAGACAGATGCTTGCTTGAATCCTGAAGATAGAGACTTGAAGGCAGATGATGATGAAGATTGCTTTGCTGTTTAGTTTTAGCTGTTTATAATTTTGATGTATTGTGTGAATTTCCCGGACTGTATTGTTTGTTGTTTAACCTGCTGGGTTGAAAGTGAATTCTGTTCACTTTTGCCTATTGTTTTCTAGGTTCGAGGTTGAGTGAGACTCCCTTGCCTCGCTTGTATTGTTGCATCCATGCATTTTACTGCTTTATTGTATATATCTGATGTTTCTGTTTCCGTCTATTCCCTTAGGATCTCTGTTTCTCTCTGCGCAAGAGAGGAGCATGATAGACATTAGGTCTTAACCCATGCATGATAACATTAGGGTAGATTTTATCCCCTTTTTCAACCCTAGGATTTGTAGAGTGTCATCTCTTCTTCCTTCAAAACAACAGAAAAACATTAATAAAGGTTATAACAGAGATTAATTCATTTCTTCCGTCAAAAGATTTGAACAAACATCAACCTTTTTGCAATAAGAAAACCCTTGTTTAAGGTGAGATTTTTCATAAAAGACACTTGAACAGCTTGTGTCATGCGTAGCCCGAACTATGTTTGCTCTGATCTTCCATGCTGTGTGGAAGTACGTAGGCATAGGATGCGATATCCTAGCGAGCAACCTTCCCCCATCTTCCCCCGTAGTTAGGCGAACTACGTTGACTCTGATTTCTCGTTCCGGACGGGAATACGTAGGCATAAAGTGCGATGCTTTGCCGAGTCATGTTTTCTTTTTTTTTTTCAGACCTCATCCTTTAGTTTAGATAGAAGTGTAATCCGTACAAACCAAGCAAGCGTGGATCCCATCGAGTACGATGGACGTGAGGGGTGCTAATACCTTCCCCTTGCGTAACCGACTCTCGAATCCAGGTTTTGGTTGCGATGACCATACCTTTTCCCGTCTTTGCGTTAGGTTTACTTCGAGCGTTTCCTTTCCCTCCTTTGGGATAAATAACGCACGGTGGCGACTCTTCTGTATTGCCGGCGCCGATTTTCGCAGTAGCGACACCAAGTATCTCAAGGAAATACAATTCGAAGACTAACGTCAATGAATTCTTAAGAATTATGACTAAACTTAGTCTCTCAAGGAAATTAATAACTAATAATCAAGTTAATTGTGTTTACAAAGATGCTTCTCACTAAGCATAATACACACAATGAAATTCAGATTTACACTAGAGAATCTTTGAAATGAAGCTCAAGATGTTTTCTTCAATCCTTTCTTTCTTAAAGTTGATTTGCTTTATAGAATTTTCTTCATCATGAAATTTCTTCACTTTTCTGCACGAAAACGTTTCTATTATTTTTTTGTTCTTTCTTTTTTATCGACCATCACCACTTCTTTCATTCATAAATCCTTTGTCGTTTTTATAGATAACAAATAAGACCGTTGGAGGATAGGATTATAACTTTCTTCAAAGTACACTACTAGTGTATAGTAGATAGGGACAGTTGTAAACCTAGAGTAGTTGAAAGAAAATCTTGTATAGTCGTTTGAAGTACAATGATTTTTAATTTGACGTTTCACTTGTATTATTTATAAGAGCTATTCATTTATTTCAACACTCTAAAACATTTTCTTTTGTTTTAGACTGGGCCAAAGGATGCCCCACAGTCGCGCACGACCCAACCCACTTATTCGTCAGGGAGGGCCCAGCTTATCACATCACATGGAGAGCGCTCACACATCTCCCACACGGGCTCCATGTGTCCCCCACGTGGGGACACGTCATCAGGTAACTACCCACCTTTCGAAGATCACGGGGGAGTTGACCTAGGGTGAAGACCATGTGCTGGTATTTCTTACGACACGTAAGCCCTGAAAGTTATTCGCATTGGGCCTATCAATCCAACCCAATGCAAAGTAATCATTAGTCCCGCACTGGGGGCACATTATAAATACCCTCTTTCACTAGAGGGTCAGGTATTTTATTCACAATCTAGCTATATGTACTTGCCTTTCTCTTACTCCATTTCTTACTTTGGCATCAGAGTACCTTGCAGGTACACTTTCCTCCTCTTCTCCACCTCTGGAGAATTAAGGAGATAACAATGTGTTGCTGACCGTTGATCCTTTTCTGATCCGGTAAGATCAGTAGCACCGTCTGTAGGTTGAGAGTGATCCTGCATGGCCTGAAAAGAAGAATGAGTGATGCCAAAAAGAGGTGGGTCGAGGAGCTACACAACGTGTTTTGGGCCTATAGGACGGACCTACACTCGACAACTGAAGAGACCCTATTATGACTGACATACAGAACCGAGGCGGTAATTTCGGTGGAAATAAGGGAACCCTCCAGGTGGACCGAATTTCCCCTCGATGAGGAGATGAACGATGAGGCCCTAAGGGAGGAGCTCGACCTGGTAGAACAAATCTGGTCGGCGGCATCCCTCCGTGAATCCTCACTCAAGCAAAAAATAACTCTGCAGCATGACATCAAAGTCATCAAATGTGAATTCCAGGTAGGCAGCCTAGTCCTACGAAGAAACCAGAAAGACTCACGCGAGGGAAAACTCGACGCAAACTGGGAATTCCCCTATCACTTCCATGCAAGAACAGGAAACGGGGTCTACTACCTCGAAAACTTACATGGGGAGGAACTTGCTCGACCATGGAACACTAAAAAGCTCAAACAGTATTACAGTTAAACACTGCCTGCGATGTACTCCCGTCGCGACCACATAGGCGCGCTAGGGTATAAGCGCGACTTCTAAACTCGAGACAAAAAGACGAGAGCTTGCTCTCGTGTGTGCGAGCGAAATCTTGATCCGACGGGGACACTTAAATCGAGTTCCACCATTGTCGTGCCAATTAGGCAGAACACCCAGCTCGCAATGGGAAGTTTACGCCACAAAGCAAAGAACTTGATCAAGCTCTTAGCTTTATCGACGGTCAAAGCCCAACTCCGAACACTCGGCCAGTTCTCCGCGTGACCGAGGACCAATTAAGTCGAGCAAAAGCCCATATTACTTAGTAAAAATAGGTAAATACAATATTTCATATTCACCAAGAAAGTATATAATCGACATACGACAGCAAACACAAAATGCGAACATACTAAATAACAAAGCATCATATATTGTGACGGGAAAATCCCATTGTTTAAATGTTATAGGCCAAGGCGTGCTAGCTAGGAGAAATCAAAACCCATGGCACGCAGGCCGGGTAAAGTTAGGTTATAAATTACAGCACGCAGGCCGACCAAAACAATAACCAAAATGTGGTGCGTAGGCCAAACACGAAAAAAAACCTATGCCTCTTCCTCTGGCTGGGTCTCCCCACCGGCTTGGTCGTCATCTTTGCCTTCAGCGGCTAGAGAAACCACCCGACCATCGACCACCTGATGGAATGGGCCAATCCCCTCGAGGAAAAACTGAGCCTCAGGATTCACAATTTGGAGCTGCTCCAAGGCACTGCTAAACCCCACCTCGAGAGCTCCCAAACAGTCTTGCTCGAGTTCTCGGATCCGGGAGACCATGGTATCATGGCTTGCAAGGGCTCTTTCCTTGCCTGTTTCATCTTCAGAGGGCTTGGCAGCAGTCTCCAATTCAGCAACCTTGGTCCGGAGTCGGTCCCTTTCCCTCTTGGCCTCCTTCAATGTTTCTCGCATCTCATTCATCTTTTTGAGGAGACGCAATCGGGCCTTGAACTTCATCTGGAATTCAAGAAGGTTGTTATCAGCCTTATTTTTCTCTTCCTAAAAGATATCATTCTCAGCCTTCAGCGCTTTCAGCTTGGACTTTGGGTTGGCTTCGTCGTTGAGGACCAAGGCCATTTTGAAGATCCTCATCATAGTGGCCATGTCCTCTGACAAAGCCTTCCTCCTGGTCGCCCTATCGACCACCATGATGGCATTAGACTCTACCTCGGCCATGGTCGGGGAGTTGTCCCCACAGGAGAAATCGCGATGAAGGTAGCAACGAGGTAGCACAAACTTCTCCTTGAGAACGCTCTTAAGAAAGTCGACAGCTCCAGAGATGTCGGTGCGATGCCTTTTGGATGGAGTTTCCTACGAGAGGGAGACTAGCTACATTGTGGGTAGGAGGAACCACCAAGTTGTTGATCGGGCTTCAGCATCTGCTGGACCTGAGCGACTTTGTCCTTGGTAGCCTTCTTTGCACCCTTGGTCGCTGCAAGTTTCATGACACGCTCCTAGATGCTCGACATCTGGCCTGCAACAGAGAAAAGCGAAAACAGGTCAATGTAGCAAAGAAAAACGAGCGGGCCCGCGAGCAAAGAAAACATCCACTACCTAAGAACCTCAAGGCTTCCTCGTCGGACCTGCACTCAAGAAGGGCTTTGGTGTTAATTAACCTAGGTTCACAACAAACCTCCCCACGCTCGTTAAGAATAAAACTCCTGTCCTCGTTGATGCATTTAGCAAGAGTGAAACCAGAGACAAACTCGATTATTTTCTTGTATGATAACCGACCCTCGGTGTTCAGAGAGTTAGGTTTGACGATGTAGATGTCCGTACCTCTGTTGAAGTGGCTTTCCTCCCACTCAAGAAGGAACTTCGACTCTAAAGACTCCACCTGATGTATGTCCTCCTCCTTGACCACAAGGTTGTATACGGAGTCGGCGGTCACATGCGATACAAGCTTTACGATGAAGAACCCATCCTTAAAGGTACGGACAAAATCCTGGTATGCTCAGAACAACTTCCTCAGCTACTTTAGGGATACCCAACTATGCCGACCTTGGAAGGATTGCCGTTGTAGGTGAAAAGTACAGAAGAACAAGAGAAGCATGTCTCCAATGCAGAGGTGTTGGCACACAAGCTCGGATTCTCACACAAATGCAATCACGTTGGGGTGGAGCTGTGAAGGCGCCAAATGAAGCCCCTGGAACACCCCTCTTCCGGAAGTCACTAAAGCATAGACAAAACCGTGTGTCCCGAAACACGAACTCATACATCGGCAACCTCATCCCCTTGAACCTCGAGCAAATGCGATGCTTCTCTTTAGGTTTATAAACCATCCAACTCAGGGAAGCGCCCTCGACGCGATCCTCGATGGTGGAAAAGGCGTCAGAGTCGTCGATGGAAAAGCGCGGCGCGGTGCTAAGGGGTTTTTTCCCGAACCAATCTTCTAGTGTGCAGGCTCGCTCGACCCCGACTTGCTCGACCTTGACTTACTCGACGGAGGTGTCAGACTCGACTTCCTCATCAATTACAATGACACTTTCGATCCTTGTATCTATTTTACCTGAAAAGCAGAGAGAAATGGTGAACTCGACATCTAAGATCAAATCCACTCTTCCACTACAAATAAAGTGAAAGGGAAAAGAGAGGGGCAAGGGGCCGCTTGACAAACTTCCCCAACCATAACACCCACCGAGGAAAAATCATTCACGAGAAGACTCCCCTCGACACAGTATAGCGAGCCTCCTTCCTCGATAGAAAGGCTCGTCCACGAGGAGACTCTCCTTGACATAGAATAGCGAGCCTCCCTCCTTGAAGAAAAGGTTCATCCACGATGGGACTCTGCTCGACGCAGAGCAACGAGCCTCCCTCCTTAGAGGAGAGGCTCGTCCACGAGGAGACTCTTCTAGACAGAAAGGCTCCTTAGCGTGTAAGATCTCTCCAGTCGAACACGAGAAGCCTCCTCGATAAGAGACTTCCTTGCGATGTTAACGCGTACACGGAGAGCAGAGCTCCCCGAGGCCTTCAACGTAGGCCTTTGAGGCCTTCATCGGAAACTTCATGCAGTTTCTCAGAAACTTCATAAACTTCCCAGCGCCTTCACCGAAAACTTCGTAGTTCCGCCAGAAACTTTATGAGTTCACCATCAACTGCATGAAAGTCACCGTAAACTTCATAAGTTCCCCAGGAACTTTATGGGCTCCCCGGGGAAATCGCCGAAAAATGCGTAAACCATTGGAAAATTCATAAAATCTGAAGAAAAAAAAGGGGTAGAGACTTACTTGGAGGAAGTGGATTCTGGAATGAGGGAGAAGGCTGACGGCGGCTGCGATGGCGAACGTGCTTTGGGGAATAGAGTGAGTGTTAAGAGATTTGAGGAAAAATCTTGAGTAGAATGGAGGGGAGCATGCAAATGAAGCGGATTTCTCCTCTATTTATAACCCTACCACGGGAAGCAAGGCGTCACAAAGCACTCAAGTACCCTTACTCGTAGCCACCCTAGGCATTTATTACTCTTGACAAGTGGCACTGGAAAACACCACGCGTGTTGTTTCAAATCCCTCTCCTGCTCGAGGCCAGACATGCTCGTTCCCTTCTGCTTCCATCACATCGTCGTCCATGTTGCCCAACATTGCGTTTCTAGGAACACTTCCCTAGGGGAAGCCGGGAAAGAGCCAAGACTAAATCATACGGACAGGTTCCCCCGTGAACTCCTTTCCCATTGAGTAGCTCCTACTTCTGCCCACACACTTCATCCCTTAAGCTCAGTGTTTTGAACACGTACAACGATCCTCTGGGCAGGTCCTCGATGCTATAACTGACTCTTAAGTCATTACTCCTCTGCTGTGGAGCAACGACTTAGGGGGCTCCTGTTCTGGACTGGGCCAAAGGTTGTGCCACTGTCGGGCACGGTCTAACCCATTTATTCATCGGGGAGGGCCCAAGGAGCGCCCAACTTATCACATCACACGGGGAGCGCTCACGCGTCTCCCCCACGAACTCCATGTGCCCCCTACGCGGGGACACATCATCAGGAAACTACCCACCTTCTGAAGATCATGGGCCAGTTGACCCAGGTTGAAGACCACGTGCTGGTATTCCTTACGCCACGTAAGGCCTGACAATTATTTGTATTAGGCCTAGCGATTCAACCCAATGCAAAGTAATTGTTGGCTCTGTGCTGAGGGCACATTATAAATACCCTCCTCACAAGAGGGTCAGGTATTCTATTCACAATCTAGATTTTTGTACTTACCTTTCTCTTATTTAGTTTCTTACTTTGGCATCAGAGTGCCTTACAGGTACACCCCCTCCTCTTCTCTACCTCCAGCGAATTAAGGAGCTCACAACATGTTGCTGGCCGTTGATCCTTTTCTGATCCGGTAAGATCATATTTGCATATGAGATATTTAACGCATGTTAAGAGTTCAGAGCCTTGAGAATAGAAAACATAATCTAATGAGTAAATGAAGCTTGAATGAATTAGAGTGCATCAGAGATATCTACTTCAGAAGTATTGACAGGTGACAACCAGAGTTGACTTTAACTTCAAAACTTTTCAAGTGACCACTTGGGTTCAGATACTAATGATGTCCAATGTTCAAAGTCTTTGTATCCAGAGTCTCGTTAAGACCAGAGTTCGGAGTCTGATTTGATCATTTTTGTCCAGCATCTTGGTTTGTTCAGAGTCATCTTCACTCAGCTTCTTACTTGATCAGATTTAGTTTTACTTCACTTCAATTATGCTTTGAGTCTGCACACTTACCAAACTATTAAAATTTTCTTTTATACTTTGTTATGACCAAAGCTCAAGGATACTTATAGGAAAAAACTTGTTCAAACACTATTTACATCTATAAGGAATTTGTGAGAAAGCTGGTGCACTAGTTCACCGCCAGTCTCCATAGTAAGATGTCCACCATCAGCCTGTTCAACATCCTCCAAGGCCCGTCAGAGTCACTGAGGGACTATCTCGCCCGCTTCAACAAAGCCAGAATTAAGTTAGTACCTTTGAGCCAAGATATGTTTGTGGGATCGTTCCAAAACATACTCAAGGCGGGACACTTCAATGAGTCCCTCGCCCAAAAGCCGACACTTTTGCTAGGCAAAGCAATTGCCAGAGCAGAATGCTACATCAAATTTGGGGAAAGCAACACTTAAAAGAAGTCTCATGATGCCAAGGTGTGTGTCACCGGCACCAAAAGCTTTCATCCCTCAAATAAGAATAGCTACGACAGTGGAAATTTTGGTCAATGAGGATTTTAGTACCATGACGAGCTTATAAACTAAAATAAGATTCTGAGAACCAAAAATAAAACACTCTTAATTTTTAATCAAATCTAATTTCCTTTTTATTATAATTTCTCTCCTTTGTTATAGGAAGATTCCTTATACATTATAAGTAAGGAAATAAATATGTTTTGTACTTAAACCAAAAATGGAGTGAGGATCTGAGATAATGGCAGATATGAGCTTTTGGTGCAACGGAGAGTGGGTTGACCTGCAAGGTTAGAACTTTAACGCTCAAGTCAATTTATAAGGAAGAAGAGTGAATTAACACTGAATTTGAAATTGACTACCTGAACTGGTGCGCTCCTTAAATATAATGGAGAGGAAATAATAAACTATTGTTTGTTAGGTGTGGATTGCAAATAGTTGTTGGATGCACTTAAATTTTGGATCCTTTGTATTCATCGTTGGGATAGTTCTCATGAACTGAGAATATTCTTGAAGGATTGCAACTCCTTCAGAATGGTTAGTCGAGATTAATATGGTCGACCCAAAATAGTTGCCCTCAAGCCTTTGCTTATGCATATTAAGGCAAAGATTTATCGTATTATCCTCAATTTATGGCCACTCCTTTAATGCCCTGTACTTCGAACTTCTTTTCGTAGGTACCCTCATTATGACCCTTGGGAATGGAAACACTTGAGTGTTGCATGTGGGTGATTTGACACATTTGATAGAGTCTACTTTCCAAATTTTCTGTTATCCTATTTCCTTTTGATATTTTGTTTTCATGTATTTGGAAAAGTTAGTACATCATGAGTAAAAAATCTTAGAAGAATGCTCAATCTTTGTGGGTGGACTCTGTTTATTATTCAACATTTTTTTGTCTTTCTCAGAGAGGGTAATCTTAATGGAGCCTTTCTTGAGTTTGGACCATCTTTGGATTAGAGTGTCTTAACCTCCAGCAAAAATGATAGAATATGTAGTGAGTATGGTGATTGTGCCATTCCTTTTATGAATTCACCTTCTCGATCCTTGACCTTCGCATGCCCTTTAATACTTTTGAAATGGAAGTTCTTAAGCATCTGGTAATGGCTCTGCCGCAACTTCATCCAGCAAGTTGGGCGTATGCGAAAGTCTTCCAGTATTAGTGCCAATATTTAAAGGGGAAGCCTTCTCTAACCTTTTTCTTTCAACTCCTCTGATCTCATCGTGGCCCTATGGCTTGGACGTAGGGTACAAGATTAATTTATATGGTGCCGACCGTCCAGGGGTTCAAGGTTTTATTTGCGAGCTTGCAACAATTTGAAGAGCAAGTCTTTCTAGTTAACCTTATCCGTCCAGATGCTCATGCAACAATATATGCTGTTGGAGATGGAGATGGGGGTAAATATGTTGAGTTGTTCCCAAAGTACTGAACCGGGAGTCATTTTTTTATGGGAAATGGATTATGTGTATATAAAGAGAATAAAATTTCCAAGAAGAGCTATATCAGAAGATGTGGCTGATGAGTTTAATAAATAACATAGTTTATTTTCATGGTTATGTTCCTCCTCCACAGGCTGATTGAAAATGCTTGAAACACCTCATTGATACTCACTTCCTGATGGAGGTTTGTACTCAAGAAGAAACCACAACTCATCTCCTTACCGGCCAAAGATGAATGGCGCCGTTGAAGCGGCCAACAAGAACATAAAGAAGATTGTTCAAAAGATGGTTGTGACCTACAAAGATTGGCACGAGATGCTGCCATTTGCATTGCACGGTTATCGTACGACGGTACGTACGTCAACCGGGGCAACTCCCTTCTCCTTGGTGTACGGTATGGAAGCACTCCTACCGTTAGAAGTTGAGATCCCTTCTTTGCGAGTTTTGGTTGACGTGAAGCTCGACGAGGCAGAATGGATTAAGAACCGACTAAACCAACTCATCCTGATGAACGAGAAGAGGTTAGCATCGATTGCATATGGTCGTCTATACCAAAGCCGAATGAAGAAAGCTTATGATAAGAAGGTGCGTCCTAGAAGCTTTCAGACGGGTGATCTCGTCCTGAAGAAGATTCTTCCTCCACACTCCAATCACTGGGGAAAGTGGACTCCCAATTACGAAGGTCCGTACGTCGTCAGCAAGGTCTTCTCGGGAGGAGCTTTGTTGTTATCCACGATGGATGGTGAAGATTTTGCATCCCCGGTGAACGTGTACGCAGTTAAAAAATACTTTGCTTGAAAGCGACCCGCTGGACAGTAAAAAGAGAGTCCAGGCAAAAATGGGGCATCCCGGCGAACCATAAAAAAGGAAAAAGGTTCGGGCAAAAATTAGGAATATAAATTGAAAAAATGTACACCCGCAAAGTCGAAAACCCGGATGGGCGACTTTGGCAAAAAAGGGTATCCCGGTGAACTGAAAACCTGCAAAGGGCGGTTCACGCAAAAGTTAGGGATTTGAAAAAGCAAATGACTGCGTTCCGCGTATGGACTTTTTCTGTTTAGTGGCTTGGAAGACCTGAGGGCCGTTTATCTGAATCAATCTCTTCTGAAGCTGAAGCGTCGGAGAAGTATCGAAGTCGAGTGGGTCATAGAGGGATCAACTCATGGTGTTCGTCTACGCCTCGTTGCCGACATTTGTATATACTGATGTATATTTATGTTTTATTTTTGCGCGGCTTCCTCATTCCAGGAGCTTGCATCTGTTGTAAAACATTTTTACCCATTCAGGGGTTCGTTATCAATAAAATGTAGCTATTCAGCAATTCTGTTTGCCTGTTTAGCATTTATCTGTTTTGTTTGCGAAAAAGAACGCCGATGTTTTTGATAAAATGCGCATACATAAACTTACTGGCCTAGGCCACTGATTGTTGAAACAATGAATTACTTGGACATTGTCGCAAGATGATAACCTTGATAGGTCCCTTTGAGAAGGGTATCTTGTCTGTTTGTTTGTGTTGTTGTAGGTGTAGCGTATTCCAGACAGTGCACCGTGCGCATCCCCAAGCAGGATGATTCCTCCTTCTCCAGCAAGGTTCAGCAGCCTCTCCCCGTAGAGTCTGAACACGAGGTCGTGAGCATTGATATGTCTCCCCAGGCAGAGAAGATTCTCTCCCCGATCAGATGCATCCTGAAGGAACGCCATCTCCTCAGTTGAGTCATTCATTGAAGTGTGCAGCAGTTGATAGCTCAAGACGGAAGTCTCCAGCGGAATCGAGATTCCTCACAGAGTCGTACTCTCCCCAGCAAGCAGAATGATTTCTTCTTCCTCAGCCGAGTTTGCAGATCCCCAAGAGGGTCGAGTCCTTGGAAGCCGCTCAGGCCATGATTGGTTTTCCCCAGTGGAGTGTTGAATAGCTGATGCCATATTTCCCCACCAGAGTCGTTATCTTCGGGGAAGTAGCCGTGAAGGTTGTGCAGTTTATTCCCGCGATTGACATCGCTTTCCCTCAGCAGGTCCAGGTTCTCGTAGAGCTTCATTCCCCTGCAGCAGTCAACTGAATTCACTTCCCCACAGCGCCCGATTGAGATTGGCGTGACTTTTTTCTCCTCAGCAGGATGATTCCTCTCCCTATCTGAGTGGTCCTTTCTCCTTGACAGGAGGATTCTCCCTTCAGCATTAATTTTGCTGACGGGATCGCATCATTTTGCATGATTGCATAGCATTTATCATAAACGCGTAGCATTTCCACCGTGTGGAGCATTGCGCCATTGTCGAAGCATATGCATAATAAGCATGATCTAGGTCGTTACCGTTCTTGTTTTGCAGGTGTTCCGCCGCAGAATTGATTGCTCAAGATGATTCTTGAGTTCCCCCCAACGGAGTCGCTTGCTCAAGATGATTCTTGAAGTCCCCAGCGAAGCCTTCGGCTCAAGATGATTCTTGAATTCCCCAGTAAGGCCGTTTGCTTAAGATGATTCTTAAAATCCCCAGTGCAGTCGCCAGGAGTGGTTGCTCAAGTTGATGCTTAGAGTCCCCGACAGAGTGTTTGCTCAGGATGATTCCTGAAATCTCCAGCATAGTTATCGGTTCAGGATGATTCTTGAAATCCCCGGCGGAGTTATGTGTCCAAGATGATTCTTGAAGTCCTCAGCAGAGTGGATTCATCCAGAATGATTCCTGGATCCCCGAAGCAGAGTTGCTCGATAGTTCTCCAGAATCCCCAGCGGAGGTGCGTCATCCCCAGCAGGTTTCTGAACAGCAAAGTTGAAACTTCCCCTGAAGACTTGATGATTGAAGTCCGACCGTGTTAACGAAGCAGTTCTCTCAGCTGATGCGGAGTTCCTGATGGCAGAAGTTTGGATATCCCCAATTGGGTCATGATTGACCGAGAAGTCTATCCCCGACTCATTGATGAAGTCTGGCCGATGTCCGAAAGTCTTCTTTGAATGCCCGATGGCATGACTAACTTGATTGTTGACCTGATGAGTCCCGAGGAATCTTGACGCCTAACGGCATGATCGACCATGTATTACCGGTTACCGTGTGACCAATCCCCCAGCTAGTTGTCGTGCAGCTAATATTTCAGTTTTGAAGATTTGTTCCCGTCAGAGTACCGTGTACTTGTGCAGTTGGCAAATTTTCGGGTTTGTTAGTATTCTACCGTCTCGTACCTTGATTGTTTGAGAGTCGTTCGCTCCTCACCCAGTCAGGTTCAAGCCGTTTGAATAGGGGCAGCTGTTGCACCCCAAAATTTGACCAACATTTCTTTACCTAGCTTGTGGTACATCTCATTCACATTAGCATTATCAATTGCATTTCATTGACATGTATGCAGGAGATCAAGAGGTATGATTACCAATCAAGAGCACCACAAGACTTTGAAGCTAGCCAAGAAGGTTATTCAAGTGTTCAAGGGTTGATATCTTTGTCAGAGAAGTTAAGAGATCCTCAGAGAGATTGGTTGAAACCAAGGTTGGGTGCCTCCTAACTTGAGAGTTGTGGGAGCTCCTCAGATGATTCTGAAGCTATGAGGATGGACTTGAAGCTTTGAGAGAGCTTATGAGATGTCTTGAAAGCCATCATGAAGCCTAGAGAGGTCATTGTACAAGAATAAGAAGACTCAGCCATGAGTGGTGTAATTAGGGTTTGACTGGGTCAACCCTAGGTCAACTAATGATTTGGAGAGGGTTGAGACCTAATATAAGAGCCATGTGATCATGGATTGATGCATTGAGATGCTATAAGGATGATTCCAAGATCAACTCATCATGATTGAGGAGTTTGAGAAGTTTCAAGCTAGGGTTTCTAAGGCTTGACAGTGTAAAATCCCGTAGTTTGACCCCTATCTTCAAGGCAGTTTAGCTCAAGATGTGATTGTCATCTCATCTTACCCCCAACATGAATGTTGTAGAGCTTGTTCTTAGCTTTAATTTTAGTACTAGAAGTCCTTGATAGGATTTGTAGAGCTCAAGTTATGGCTTTGACAAGTCAAGGGCATTTTGGTAATTTGGAGATTATAGGTCATTTCAAGCATAAGGCCATAACTCCTATTTCCAAGCTTCAAATGGAAAAATCTTCAACATCAAACTTGCTTAAAATGATGTTTTAAGGCTAGTAAGGAGGTCATGAGATGTTGAAAAGGCTTGTAGCTCAAAATGGTAAAAAATGACCTAAAATGGAGACATAAGTTAAATAAGTCAAAGTTGGAAATTGAAATTTCCAAGCTACACATCCAAACCATGGCATATAATAGGTCATTTTGACTCTAGAAAGCATTTTAGAAACAATGGTTCAGCCACATTTTTGATTTGAGGTTTAGATCATGGACTTGCTTTGGAAAATGGTTACTTGCATATTAAGGTACATATGCAAAACACAAGGAAACTCAATACACAAGCTAGCTAAGTATCCTAACATATCATATATCTCATCTAAGGAGATTTTCAAAGGAGATACAAGTGCTGCAAGAGGCATAGCACAAGATGGCACATGAGATGGATGGAAATCAAAAACTCATGACATGAGAATCCCAAATTCTCATTGGATGATTCCAGAAAGTTCTGGATGGGTCTGAACCATCCTATATATGGATTAGAACTTGCTCAGATGCAAGGTTGGTGAGAGATTGGAGAGGAGAGTGAGATAGCCATTTCAATATCTTCCATTGCAAGTTGAAATCAATTTCCACTTTCCACACCATTTCCATTGCTTCTTTCAATCCCAACACCTTCCATTGATCACACTGAATGTGTGCATACCAAATTGAGGGAAAGATCATGAAGAATTGAGGAGATAGATTTTGGATTTTGGGAGCTGCAAGTCACCATCGAGTTGGGAGATTCAGGCTTCTTTGATCAAATCTTTTGCAAACAGAAGCATTAACATCAATCAAGGAGTGATTCTGAAGAGTTTGAGAGGTTGAAGTGAAGCTTTGACCTATCTGATAATCAAGATTTGACAGGTTTGAATCTTTTCTTCTACACCTTAATTTAAGCACAATTAGTTAGATTTGTTAGGTTAGAATGGTTAGAGACAAGTAGGAGATGGATTCTGGGAAGTTTGAGATCATTTGGTGAAGTTTGAGTTAGTGACACCATTTTTGTTTTGATCAAGAACACGATGTATAGTGAGATATAACATGAGTTTAATAGCAAGATTTAACCAGTGTGAGGTGGTGATCATTCTGAGCCAATCAATTTCAAGAATAGTCAAAGTTGAAGTTTGAGCATAGTTTTGATCTTGGATCGGGTTTAGAGATTGAGGGCATTTCAGTGGATTCTAATGCCATGGTTGTGATCAGGGTTGAATTTAGAGCAGATTAGGGTTTTGAACCATGGATTTTGGTTGAGAATTGAGACGATACGAGTTAGGAGAAGCTTGAGCTATGAAGCTCTGTTTCCATGGCTTCTTCATTCAAACCCTGGCTGGAGGAAGAAGATAAAGACATGGTCGTTGGATGGAGAGTGGACCCATTGACTAGGCGTGGATCTAAAGGCCGAGATTCAATTTCGCTTGAAGAGGGAAGTCTGAAGATACCCTAAACGCGGCGTTTCATTAAAACTGTGGTCTTGGGCTTTAGTGGACTGATTGATATCCCCACCCCACTCTCATGGCCCATTGCATTTTGAACTGATTTACCTTGCTAAATGCATCATGTTCTTTTCTTTTTCTTTGTATTTTTGAATTGATTTTCTGATTAAAGTTGGGCCTAGCATGCATTTCTAGCCACACCCCCATTTCCAGCCCAGTCATGAATTGAACTGCATATTATTGCTAACTGCACCAATGTTTTCCCATTTTAATTTCTTTTTCTCCATTTTATTTTAATCTTTGAAAAATCATATTAAATGGAAAAATGATGATTTTTGCATGGGGATTTTTTCTACTATTTCATGTTAATTTCTAGAAAATTATAAAATCATAATATTTGCATTTCATGCATTTTTAATATTTTTTGTGTATTTTCTCTTTTAATAGCTTTTTAATTCCTTTTAAGTTGATGCATAGATTTGTAGAATTTTGTTTAGCTAGTTCCCTTTGACTTTTTAGGCCATTCTTTTTAGGATAGTTAGATTAGGACTTTATCTCCCCTCTGGATTTATTTCATAATTTTGTGATTAATTTTTGATTAGTTTTGATTAGATGACTTTAGGTTGTGTAGATTTAGGTCAATCCTTAACATAGGTCCACAATAACACTAGAATTTTGGGTTTCTAGGTCAAGTTAGATATTGGGACATATAGGGTATTAAGGGTAGATATGTAGGATCCCCTAGAAATTATGTTAGATTTTAATATAATAGTATACTATTTTTAATTGATTTTTGTAGTTGATGGTTGTTTGTGTTGCCCTTGTGGGCTTGTATTTTGTTTTGCCTTGCTTTGTGGGTTTTTGCTTGGCTTGGTGGGCTTGGTCTTGCTTTGAGGAGCATGGAGGAGCATAGTGGAAGACTTGAAGATTGAAGAAGGAGCTTGAGAGCTTGAAGACTTGTTTGTTTTGTTGTTGTTTTAGGGTTAGGAATTAAGTAGAGCTTAGACTTAGTTGATTCCTTTCTTAAACATGGATGGTATCTTTCACCTCCATTCTTCCCCATGATTCAAAGTCCTTCCATGGTATTCACCTCCCTCCTTTGGAGGGATAAGTGATGGTACCTCGGAAGTAGAACTTTTGAGGGAACCATTCTTTTGATGTTAAACCCTTATAGGTCACCTTTGGTGGTCAATAAGCAGTTTAACATCCTAGCTTATCCAGTTAAGTGATTCCTTCTGGTTTGAGTATCTTGAGAGATGTTGGGCTTGAGTGTGAAGATGAAGACTTCATTGAAGAGTGGAAGAGGATGATTCCTTGAGCATTGCCATGGTAGCTGAAGCTTGAAGAGCAAGAAGAACAAGAACAAGTTGATACTTGAAGACCCAGTGAAGATCCAGTAAAGACTGAATGAAGAGCTGAGGCTTAAAGACTGAAGGATGAAGTTGACATTTCCAGGTGATTGATGACTACTCTGAGAGGCTGAAGCTTGTAGGGGAAAGCTAGTTGAGACTGGTAAAGCAAAGAGAGCTGAAGCTTGAAGACTGAGTTGATACTTATGAAGAGGATTCAATTGAGATTGAGTGTAGAGCTGAGGCTTGAAGAACAAAGGATAAGTTGATACTTACTTTGAAGCTTGGAGTTCCTGAAGGAATCAAGTTGATACTTGTGGTTAAGAGTGAAGCCTGAAGGTGGAACTGATTAAGGAGCTGAAGCTTGAAGAAGAAGATAAGTTGAAACTTATGTTGATGGGTTGAAACCTGGAGAAGCAAATTGATATTTGCCAAGAGTGATTGAGGTCTGAAGACTGAGTTGCTGTCAGAAGAGCTGAAGCTTGGGAATTGGAAGAGAGGAGTTGATTTGCTTTCTTGTCTGTTTTCTTTGCTGTATTGATGTGCCTTGTCTGATTTGCTTGATGCATTATAATAAGTTCATATTTAGACTTTAATTTAGGAGCATGATTGCACTAGAGGTTGAGTTGCTCCCTCTGCTTGTATTGTTATTGTGTGGCTTTGCTTGCGGGTATTCGGTAGAGCCCAGCTCCCTTGCCCATGTGGTTTATTTTGCTTGATAGCATTCTTTCTGTATGATTGCAGTTTACTGTATTTTGCTTGATAGCATGTTATTTCTCCGGTATGATTACTGTTATTCATTCTGGCTTGAGGTTGAGATGAGCTTGTGGAGGCTGATGCCCCACACACATTTCCTCCCTCACTTGCATTGCATGCATTTTACTGTATTATTGTTTACTGTTTAAGCTGGTGCTTTAGCTGTTTCTGTGTATCATTGACATGATCCCCTAGGACTCTCATCTCCTTTGATAAGGAAGTGATGATAGAACTTTAGGTTGAAACCTATGCATGATAACTTCTAAGAGTTCCCTGTTTCAAACTTCAATTATAGGATGAATCCTTGGCATGATAACAATAGGACTTGATAGCCTCCCTCGTAGTTGAGCCTGTTCTATTCTCATCTCAAAACAGCTTAAGATACAGTAATCATGAATGATTTCTTTCGTACGTTACGAGCCTTAAGCTATCTGAGAAAGGATTGTTGGAGAGTTTCTTTTCAACAGTCTGGATGTTTAGTATGGTACCCTTTGGGTGACATGTGACGCATTCACTCTCAGGTCATAGTCTTTAGTGCGATTGAAATTGCAAACACAATAAAAAAAACACTTCTTCCGTAAAAGATAGAAAACAAACTTCAAATCTTTTTGCCCCGTGGGCCCATAATTCAAAGGAAAGCTTTTCTGAAGAAAAGAGTGTCGTTAAACTTCAGCGCCAACGCAAATAGGCTTTGTCCCTAACTGCTGGAACTGTTGTTTAACCCTACTCGATAATACAGATGAATCTGAATCCCGTAATTCGTATCCCGAACTACGTAAGCTCTGATCTCTCATATTTGTTGAGAGTACGTAGGCACAATACTGATGTATTAGCGAGCTACCTTCCCCGTAACCCGTAGTAGGTCGAACTACGTTGACTCTGATTTCTCATTCTCTGATGAGAATAGGTAGGCATAAAGCGCGACGCTTTGCCGAGTCATTCTCTTTTCTGTTTAAGACAGCCTTGATAGGTAGATAGATAAACCAACTCATCCAGTAAACACAACAAGCGTGGATCCCGTCGAGTACGATGGACGTGAGGGGTGCTAATACCTTCCCCTTGCGTAACCGACTCCCGAACCCAGACAATGGTTGCGATGACTTTGTCTTACCCTTTTTCGTCAGGTTTTTCCGATTGTTTCCTTTCCCGTTCTGAGGGATAAATAACGAAAGGTGGCGACTCTTCTGTTCTGCCGGCACCTTATTTTCACGGAAGCGACACCATGAATTTCCAATAAATGAATGAAATCTTCTTTTTATTTCAGCTTTACCTTTTTCTTTGAATTCAAGCAATCTTCCAAATTATGTAACAATCATTCCAATCCCCTTGCTAACCATGAATCTCAGATAAAGAGATGATCTGCACCACAAGTATTATGGGAAATAAACCCGAATATTCACCAAATGATATTCGCCTCAAAAATCCACTTAAATTGATTAAATCCATTATTACTGAACCTTTGGCCCAATGACGAATTATGTGAAATGCAATTAATGAAACGCTAAAACAGATGACCTAATTGGATAATTCGATAAACATGCTTGTAGAATATTTAATGTAACACCCTTCTAAACCCCACGAATAATATATGAATAATCAGAGTAAATTTCCATGCATTTATAAAAGGGCATTACACATAACTTTCAAAATATCAAAACCACCTGTCATGCTCATTACTATTTCAATATAAAATTATGCTTTACAAAACTTCATTTTTGCATGTAGCAGCGGATTCAATTATACCACAATTTTCATAAAAGAAACATTTATTTTTATCACATAAAACAACATCACTTAGGCACTAAGGCCAACATCATAATATTCCAATGGATATAAACACGTTTATAGAGTACACAATGTATATCTTAAACACAACCGAAGCGATCCCAATGTTACATGACCAGAGCATGACTCAACCCAACATAATTAAATCACTAAACGGCTACACCAAAAGCGACCTCGTAACTACGAGCAATACTACTCTTTGATACCTGCACGATGTCATGTAGGACATCATTCCAGCAGAAGGGTGAGAAATATTATCATAATAACAATGCATATAATTATATATACACAAATACACAAGCACAAAATACATATATTCCACATTTTCTCACCACAATTCATTATAACTCATCATGTACAGTACAACATATATATAATCAAATATGGATAATCACCAAGCATATTCATCATGCACGTATCCATAAATCTCAACATTTCACATGAACATACACATATTATGTTTACTCACTAATTCACAATTACACATTCACAATTCTCAAGTCAACAATTCATGTTCATAAGCATACTTTCATACAATGATCACATATTCATAACTCTCAATTACACAAGTAATGCACATATGCATATTCCACCATTCTCACCATACTTCATCATAACTCATCATATACTTCACAAAGCATATATATATATATATATATATATATATAGGCAAATATGGGCAATCATCAAACATATCCGTAGTTCACAATTACACAAGTCATGTACATACACCTATGTATAACTTCATACAACAATCATATATTCATTCCATGAGACTCAATGCAACTCATGCCATGTGGTACCAACACTTGTTATCATTTTTCGGTTTTTACACTTAAACCGGGTCCGTTCCCTAAACCGATAACAACAAAAGCCCGTTCCCTAAGCTTTCAAACTCCGCTCTAGGTTTGGGACAAGTCACTAGCCTCCACGAAACTAGCAAACATTGCCTCTTGACTAAATGATGCATATGCAATCAACAACAAAATGCACTTAAGACCGATCACACGTCTTAATCCCATGCATTCACATAATTCCTCCCTTCAAGAATTAAACAAGATTGCACACACAACATATCATATAATCAAGTATTCATACTTTTCATCAACATATTTGTCAAACAATGCACGCATATCTTACAATATGCTCTCATGCATTAATTCACAATAATCGGATACAACAAATATGCATTCATAATTCAACCTCATTACCTTTTCAAACAATGCACACATATTCACAATATGTTCTCATGCATTCACAATATCGCATATAATCAATATGCATTTACACTTCAATATTATTACCATATTTATCAAGCAATGCACACATATTCACAATATGTTCTCATGCATTCTTCACATACAAACAATATGCATATATTTGTCAAAAGACTATATTTCATAATCGATTCCACCATCTAGGATTCACGCCATACGGCTACCCACAGCATATCATATCACAACATGCACAAGCTATACGTTATATAACAAATGTATTATGCACAATAACACATCAATCACACACATTCGCGACGGTAAAAATTAACACAACAATATGTTTTCAATTTTCTGCTATAATTGAACTAGGTACAGGCCTCAAAGCCATTTTTTCTAGAAAGATAATCTCGTTAACTTACCAACGCTTCGAACGGGGGTCAAAACCGACTTACGGTTCAAGAGTTATGAATTTTTGAAGTTTTCCGAAAAACCAGAATTTTGCCTAAACACGGCTACGGGATTTTGCATTTTCGCCCGAAAATCCGACCGATTCAATTCTTTTTTTCGAAACAAACACATACTCATACTCACCTAACATATAGCAGTGAATTAGAACCATTAAACACGATTTCTACGACGTCCGATTTTCACTCAAATCTCAAACCCTCAATTATCCAAAAATGTCAAAACTCACAAACTCAACCAAATTCAATCAAACGAAATCCAATAATCACAGCTAAACATTACCCGACTAAACTATGCAATTTATTTTGAATTCTAACCGTTCAAAACTCGATTCTACCGATTAAACTCATTTGTCCTAGAAATGGAAAATAGAGAAAAACACCCAACAAATCCAACACAACTCATACATAATCATACACATTGATCAAATAATAATGTTTCTCACCCTTACCTTGATTGGATTGAAACTTGAAGTTGATTCTTGATGATTTCTCCAAGTTTTCCTCTTCTCTTCTCTTTTCTCCTCTTTCTCTATTCTTTCTCTCCTTTTCTTTCTTTCTTTCTCTTATGTTTCTATCTCTTTTCTTTTCTCTCCAATTCCCCTTATATATCCTTCTATTTTCTTTCCATCATAATTCTTCTCTAAAAAATACCTATCAATTCATTTCTCACAAAATATCTCATCTTATCATTAATTAGAGAATATCTAATAAATCCACATTATTCTACCAAGTAGAATAAATTAATTAAATCCATTAACTCATTTAAATAAATCCAATAATTTATTTAAATCAGATAAATCACATAAACCAATTAATTAGCACAATTAATCACTTATTGAAAAATTGGGCTGTTACAACCCTCCCCCACTTTAGGAATTTTCGTCCTCGAAAATGTTACCTGATTCAAATAACTCTGGATACGACTCTCGCATCCTAATCTCCCAACTACCTCCACCAAAGGAATCTCTATACCTCGAAGTTGCTTCTCGTTCATCAACCTGAACTGGCAATGTCTCAATAATCAAATCCTCTCTCACTCGTACACTATCCATCTGAATCAATGCACTTCCTCAACTTAGACACATGAACACATCATGAAATTCCCATAAGCGACCGCGGTAAAACAGTCTAACATGCTATTTTCTCCATGCTTCCGCTGCGCCACTCTAATACAGATCAACAAAACACAGTGGGTGCTTCCGAGACCTCAAGCTCGACCGACACCAGTTACTATTGTAACTCTCGAAACACGTCTTTTCTTGGGTTCTTTTAATCTTTCTAGTCGTCTCTTGCACAATCTCAGGTCCGAGTACAACACTCTCGCCTGGCACACATCAACCCAAAGGATTCCTACACCTCTTACCGTACAAAGCCTCATACAATGTCATTCCGATACTAGAATGATCATTGTCATTGTAGGTAATTCAAGCAACGATAATTAACTATCCCACGATCCACCTTGATCCAACACACAAGCTCTCCACAAATCCCCTACATACTAGATAGTTCTCTTTGTCTGTCCATTCCGTCCTCGGATGCTAGACAGAGTTCAACTTCAACATGACACCCAAAGCGTCTACAACTTTCTCAAAATCTCAACGAAAATTCAGATTCTCATCTGACACAATATTCGACGGTAACCCATACTACCCCGCAACTTCCTCACTATACCTCTTAGCTAGCTTCAGCATAGAATGATTCATCCTCATTAGTAAGAAATGAGTTAATCTTGCCAATCCATTCATAACCACCCAAGTCGAATCATATCCCTTCATATTTCTTCGGAAAACCTGACACAAAATCCATGGGAATACTATCCCATACCATTTAGAAATATTCAACAGTTGTATCAGGTCCAACAACCTCTGATGTTCACACTTCGACTTCCGATAAGTCAAACCAGCACATACCACTTCAACCACTTCTCTCTCCATCTATCTCAATGTTCTTCTTCCAGAGTACTCTTATCCAACTCACACTATTTGGAACACACACTCCATCACGACATCTCATGGTTAATCCGAAAATCAGCTCTTCGACTTCAATTCATTAAATTCAATCAATCTATTAACTCAAATTAGAACTTCGACTTCTTCGAATCTTATCAAGAGTACCTATAGTCAGCCTCAAGATACAAAGCTCAACTCCCTAAGATATTTCCTTCACAGACCAAACTCATATCCCGAATTTGCTTCATCAGTTCTAACTCATTACCATCATCATTGGTATATACAGAAATTTCCAATTCGATACCTCTGCTACCACTTGGTCTCACTCGAATGGTAATTCAACCCAAAATCATACTCCTTCAAAAGTCCCTATTTATTTCCTCTGCACCATATTCAACTCTTTTTCAAATAAAAAAAATACCTTAAGTTCTTAAGATCACCAACCATCTCAAATCTCAACTAAACAATTGAGGCTTCCAAACTCCGGCACAAACACGCAACAGCAACCAACTCCAATTACTTGTCAGATAATTCCCTTATGTACTTTAAGTTTCCTTAAAGCATAACCAAAACTCGCTGATGTTGTACTTAACATATCCCCCAATCATATCAACTAAACATCACAAAACACAACAATTTGTTCTGTCGGATTCGGAAAAACCAATACACGAGTTGTTGACAGCTTTCCTAACAATTCCTTAAACTTTCTTCACAGTAGAATATTACTACTTCTTCTCCAACACTGATAACTCAAGTTCCCGATGCTCAACATGATCCTCTATACTCTTCGAGTATATCCAAATATCATCGGTTACCCAACCATTGACTCACTCAATTAAGTATGGAGAATCCCATGCCAAACAGACACTCAATTTGTGAGTCATGGCGGAAATACAAACCGCACTTACTACAACAACCAAACATATTCCATCAATAAATACTTAATCCCATGTCACTACTTCACCATCACATAAAACATTGTAATACTTCCCGCACTTCTAATCTTGCGTCATTCCAAGTTACGGTTCTCCCGTTACGACAAAAATACGAAAACAACATTTCCACACTTAGAAGGCCATTCAACACATCTTCAACTCTTGAAATGTTTAAAGGTCTAATTATACCAATATAGTATCCCACACCTTACTTCCTTTAATAATCACCAGAAGTCACTATCCACCTTTTATATACTTGACTTCACAATCTGTTGCCACAACACACACACCAGACACAAGTCTCAAAACTACTCAATCAGTTTAATTCCTTGACTATCCAAATAGACATACAATATAGAGCTCTTAATATCGGACTAGTTCCCGTAACTAAGTCAATCACAACTCCACTTCACGTCTTGGCTGTATATCACTATCTTGTCAGAATAACTTCCAGACAACCACAATTAATCGGCAAACCGCCAACTTCCCACTTTCGTTAACACTCAAAATTTCCATCAAAATGAAACATCTCATCACTGTCCTACGCCGACTCATCAAAACAATTCTTCAGCACTTGGCTTAACTCCAAACAATTCATTGCTCACGTCATCTAGGCTTGCAAGACACGTCTATGCCATCTAACACAATCCCAACTACTATCAACAAGAGATTAAGGGTGATCAGTTCCTCAATTTATTGATAGACAACCGAAAATCATGATGGGGTATAAACCATCTTTACCAAACTATAAGAGCGTTTAACCACACACTGAGCTACAACTCCATACTTGCAGCATCCTGGAGAAGCACAAGTTTCTCCCCCCACTTAGATCATTCCCACTTCTGTAGACAAAGGTTAGACAACAAACATGTATCAACAGTGTTTTAACACACGTGTCGCATACAAGGGAACAACCAACATTAGACAACTGACCGGACGGACCGACCTGCTCTGATACCACTAATGTAACACCCTTCTAAACCCCACGAATGATATATGAATAATCAGAGTAAATTTCCATGCATTTACAAAAGGGCATTACACATAACTTTCAAAATATCAAAACCACCTGTCATGCTCATTACTATTTCAATATAAAATTATGCTTTACAAAACTTAATTTTTGCATGTAGCAGCGGATTCAATTATACCACAATTTTCATAAAAGAAACATTTGTTTTTATCACATAAAACAACATCACTTAGGCACTAAGGCCAACATCATAATATTCCAATGGATATAAACACGTTTATAGAGTACACAATGTATATCTTAAACACAACCGAAGCGATCCTAGTGTTACATGACCAGAGCATGACTCAACCCAACATAATTAAATCACTAAACGGCTACACCAAAAGCGACCTCGTAACTACGAGCAATACTACTCCTTGATACCTGCACGATGTCATGTAGGACATCATTCCAGCAGAAGGGTGAGAAATATTATCATAATAACAATGCATATAATTATATATACATAAATACACAAGCACAAAATACATATATTCCACATTTTCTCACCACAATTCATTATAACTCATCATGTACAATACAACATATATATAATCAAATATGGATAATCACCAAGCATATTCATCATGCACGTATCCATAAATCTCAACATTCCACATGAACATACACATATTATGTTTACTCACTAATTCACAATTGCACATTCACAATTCTCAAGTCAACAATTCATGTTCATAAGCATACTTTCATACAATGATCACATATTCATAACTCTCAATTACACAAGTAATGCACATACGCATATTCCACCATTCTCACCATACTTCATCATAACTCATCATATACTTCACAAAGCATATATATATAGGCAAATATGGGCAATCATCAAACATATCCATAGTTCACAATTACACAAGTCATGTACATACACATATGCATAACTTCATACAACAATCATATATTCATTCCATAAGACTCAATGCAAATCAATGCAACTCATGCCATGTGGTACCAACACTTGTTATCATTTTTCGGTTTTTACACTTAAACCGGGTCCGTTCCCTAGACCGATAACAACAAAAGCCCGTTCCCTAAGCTTTCAAACCCCGCTCTAGGTTTGGGACAAGTCACTAGCCTCCACGAAACTAGCAAACATTGCTTCTTGACTAAATGATGCATATGCAATCAACAACAAAATGCACTTAAGACCGATCACACGTCTTAATCCCATGCATTCACATAATTCCTCCCTTCAAAAATTAAACAAAATTTCACACACAACATATCATATAATCAAGTATTCATACTTTTCATCAACATATTTGTCAAACAATGCACGCATATCTTACAATATGCTCTCATGCATTAATTCACAATAATCGGATACAACAAATATGCATTCATAATTCAACCTCATTACCTTTTCAAACAATGCACACATATTCACAATATGTTCTCATGCATTCACAATATCGCATATAATCAATATGCATTTACACTTCAATATCATTACCATATTTATCAAGCAATGCACACATATTCACAATATGTTCTCATGCATTCTTCACATACAAACAATATGCATATATTTGTCAAAAGACTATATTTCATAATCGATTCCACCATCTAGGATTCACGCCATACGGCTACCCACAGCATATCATATCACAACATGCACAAGCTATACGTTATATAACAAATGTATTATGCACAATAACACATCAATCACACACATTCGCGACGGTAAAAATTAACACAACAATATGTTTTCAATTTTCTGCTATAATTGAACTAGGTACAGGCCTCAAAGCCATTTTTTCTAGAAAGATAATCTCGTTAACTTACCAACGCTTCGAACGGGGGTCAAAACCGACTTACGGTTCAAGAGTTATGAATTTTTGAAGTTTTCCGAAAAACCAGAATTTTGCCTAAACACAGCTACGGGATTTTGCATTTTCGCCCGAAAATCCGACCGATTCAATTCTTTTTTTCGAAACAAACACATACTCATACTCACCTAACATATAGCAGTGAATTAGAACCATTAAACACGATTTCTACGACGTCCGATTTTCACTCAAATCTCAAACCCTCAATTATCCAAAAATGTCAAAACTCACAAACTCAATCAAATTCAATCAAACGAAATCCAATAATCACGGCTAAACATTACCCGACTAAACTATGCAATTTATTTTGAATTCTAACCGTTCAAAACTCGATTCTACCGATTAAACTCATTTGCCCTAGAAATGGAAAATAGAGAAAAACACCCAACAAATCCAACACAACTCATACATAATCATACACATTGATCAAATAATAATGTTTCTCACCCTTACCTTGATTGGATTGAAACTTGAAGTTGACTCTTGATGATTTCTCCAAGTTTCCCTCTTCTCTTCTCTTTTCTCCTCTTTCTCTATTCTTTCTCTCATTTTCTTTCTTTCTTTCTCTTATGTTTCTATCTCTTTTCTTTTCTCTCCAATTTCCCTTATATATCCTTCTATTTTCTTTCCATCATAATTTTTCTCTAAAAAATACCTATCAATTCATTTCTCACAAAATATCTCATCTTATCATTAATTAGAGAATATCTAATAAATCCACATTATTCTACCAAGTAGAATAAATTAATTAAATCCATTAACTCATTTAAATAAATCCAATAATTTATTTAAATCAGATAAATCACATAAACCAATTAATTAGCACAATTAATCACTTATTGAAAAATTGGGCTGTTACATTTAAGCATGAGCCAAATGGAAATGAAAATATGTAGGAACAATTTTGGGGTATGACAACGTGTATTTGTCGTACCAACCTTACATTCCTCGGTCGGGCGCATCCTTTCACCACTGGAACTCCTAACTTGTCGGGCGCTTGGAGTTGGTGTCACAAGAGGTGGGATTATCGAACCGTATGTTCGGATTTTCCTCTAGGAACGTGTAAGATTAGGCCATGCTCAACATTTCTTGAGTGGTTTATGCTCTTTTCTTTCCTAGATTCAATTTAAAGGGATGGTCATGCAAAAGGTCATTCTTGGAGAAGCAACATTTAAGACCTTCTTCAACTCTCTCTACTTCTACACAAACTTATGTAAATCGGTCAATATAAGACTGTAGGCTCTTCTTCTTCCATTGAACAATTTCGCTCAAATCAACTATTGTCACTAAATACCTTTTTCGAGCAGTAAAGTAGGTAGTGAATCTTTCATTAAAATTTGTCTAGGATTCAATACATTTGTATGGCAAGCCATTGAACCATATCCTTACTGACCTTAGTAGAGTTAGTGCAAAAAGCTTTCATTTGGAGGCTTCATCGGCACTGAAGTAATTCAACCAATCATTGACGAGTTGGATGTGCTTGTTTGGATCTCCATTTCATTATATTCACTTAGCTTGGCAGGTTTTTCATCAATTTTGGTATTCTACTCTAAAAAATTCGGGTGCACTGAGGATGCTTTTGGTGATTCTTTAATGGATAATTTTATGCCTGATTTGGGGATGTGTGTGGCTATCTCGATCTCCCTCGAGGCTTTGGGGAGGACTTTGGCGTTTTTTGCTCCTCTGCTAATTTTTTGACCTAGGAGCTTCACCTTTCTTCATTGTGGCTGGCTCAGGGACAAAATTTTGATTTCTTATGGATATAGCCTCTTGAACGACGTTCCCTCGTGGAGGCGCATTATAGAGGCTTTCTTTAAGGTGGAGTAACCTTTTCTTTATCGCTTGTGAATTCTGCTGTCGAACGATGTTGTGCATGTTATTCAATAACTTGTTGGGGCCTTGCAATTTGCAGTTAGCTCATAGTAGTTGGAAACCATGTAAGGCTTCAGATTGTGAAACTAGAAGTGGAATCAAAGGTCTAATTTGAGGCACTTAGACAGATCCAACTATTCGATGAGCCTATACCAGATTTGGAATGGTTGTGAAGGAGGTGGAGGTGGTTGGTTGATCATAGTTTGAGCTGCGACAATGGCTTCTCGCGCAACAAAGGAGTGAGTAGCTTTGAATCAAAACATTACTTAGAAGCATAGAGATTGGATATATGGAAAATCTAGAAATTGAAGCTTAAATGCTACTCGATTGAATCAAACATGACAGATATTAGTGTTCGATTTTGAGAGCTCTTAATTCAATGACCTGAGAAGGTTTCGAACTGATGTATAGATGATAGAATGTGATATCATGGAAAATGCAGGAACCATAAGTCGTTTCTCACATACGATGTCACTATTTCGTAATGTAACCACAAATGGAGTGAAGATCAGAGATAACAACAAATTTTAGCCTCTGGTGCGGCATAGAGGGGGATGACTTGTAAGGTTAGCACTCTAACTCTCAAGTCACTATGTGAGGCAGAAAAGTAAATTGAAATTGAATTTGAAACTAAATACCTGAATTAGCTCTCTCTGTCTCTCTCTCTCTCTCTCTCTCTCTCTATCTCTATCTCTATCTCTCTCTCTCTCTCTCTCTCTCTCTCTCTCTCTCTCTCTCTCTCTCTCTCTCTCTATATATATATATATATATATATATATATATATATATATATATATATATATATTGGAAAGGAAATAATTAATTGTTATTTATTAGACGTGGATTGCAGAGAGTTGTTGGATGGACCTGAAGTTTGGATTCTTTATATTCATCAGTAGGATAGTTCTCGTACGTTGAGAATATTTTGGAAGAATTATAGCTCCTTCAGAGTAGTCAGTCGGGATCAATATGGTCGTCCCAGAACAAAATAGAATTAACCTAATGAGTCATTACTAACATTGGCTTTGATATCTTTACTCTAATACCACTTGTATGAGAGTCTAGGAAAGTCGGCAGTAATAACAAGCACCAAATGCTCCAAGACTAAAAGAGAGAGAGAGACACCACATCTTCATTCAAAACCTTAAAGTATTAGGTATATTCGTCATCTATCCCATAAATCCAACATTTCACTATTCATAATCAATGTGTGACTTAACCACTCACATTTACATTCAACAATCTCTTTCATAAATGTGAGTCCTCTACATTCTATAACACGATCTAATTCTTGATTCCTATTTATTTTAAATCACATTTTTCGTTTTTTAAGAAATACTTATAATTATTTAAGAAGTTATAGTAGTCTTGAAACTCTGAAAATTAAAAAGCATTTTAAAGGTGCATCCTATAATTATAATTTCTTTTGAGGGGTGCATCCTATAATTCTAATGATAATGTTGATAGGGTCATTAAATATTACTATAAACTTGTCAACACATTCTATGACTGGCTATAATCATTGGCAGCATTTGAAAAGGGAAGAATGGTGAACAAAAAGCAAAACAAAAACAAAGGAATCCCTTGTGACATGGGAGTTTAATTACAAGTTATACCCATATGCAATGCTACCAATGACTGTTTGTTTTCATTGACAACCTTAGCCAACATGTCATTTTCAACCTTTCTGTTTATTTTAACTGCTTGACAGCTTCACATTTTGTTCCTTCCTCTACCCTTTTACTCAAACTTCTTGGCCCCTCCAAGATTTTTCTAATGGCCAAAGCACTTGCACATTTTGATACTCTGTATTGTCAAATTGACTTATCATGTGGGGATTGAAACCGACCAAATAAGCACTTCTTAGTGGGAAATTATAAAGCATTCACTTTACAAAGTTGAAATATATATTTAAGCACGTTTGAGGGCTAAAAGCTTGCCGTGATTTTTCTATTTTCGATTATATTACCTTTTCTCCAAATTTGTAGAATTATTTGGTGTGGCCAATGAAATTATTTTTGGTGTATCACATCATTCCAATTTATCATTCTGTGTGGCTTTTTATTTGATGGTGGTATCTCGAATTACACTTTATTCCGTGATTCTTGCCAACTCAATGTTATTCCTTCTTTGCACAGCCATGTGGAAGAATAATCAAATTAAGGATAGAAAGATTGAAACTCATGATTCATTATCATAGTTATGATCATTTTTATCATTGCAGTTTCTTCTTTTTCTTTTACAAGAAATGATTGCAGCTTATTTAGATATTCATTACAATATTTTTATACATTAGTACTTTTTTTTATAACACTGGTAGCTTTTCAATTTTGCTGGAGCAATGCATATTGTGTGTATTTGACATGTTATTTGTGAAAGACACAATTCATCACAAGGACTTTAGGAATATTCTAGCACTCAGGTTTTGAGTGTGAGAATGCTCCTAATCTCTCTCTCTTTAAATTATTCCACTAAATGGTCCTAATCAAATATACATAATTTTGAGGTAATTTTGTCAAATATAAAATATTTAAGAAATAGCACTTGAAAAAGTTTGGTTTAATTTTAAAAAATATTTTTAGTATTAATTGGATATGTAAATATTATTTTTTCGGTCAATTTTTTTTTGTAATGATTTGGAATGGCCTTGAGCAAGCCCTATCGTATAATTGTCCAAAGATTAGTTTAAATATTCAACAATCAATATGAAGCATGGACGGAAACAACAGACTCGACATCAGGCGACTATTTAGGGGATCATCAATTTTTATATTTCTCTCCTAACATCGGCATGTTTGGAATATTTATACAAAACTCGGCATGTTTTTAAGATATACAACCTCTTATCACATTACATTTTTTTTTTTATGATTACTAACTTAAGCGTCAAAAGTGTTTGCAAATACCAATCTCTATCGGTAATCAATTCAAGACGCACGTCAATTTTATTATCATATTCAGAAGTCGGTTATGTGGATCCGATTCAACAAGTCAACTTGCATTAGTTGCATGCGAAGTAGGGGATCAAGGTTTTCTTTCCCAAGAGAAAACCCTAACATTGTTATCAATGACTACAAAAACATGATAGTGATATGAATTACCCACCTAGTGGACAGGGTGACGTCAACATCGCTTGAAATGACCAATCAACCTTAGAACGACAAATTAATTATGACGGTCAACGACGAGTCATCGACCCAAGATCTAATGCCAGTGGTCCAAGATCAAGATCGAGTGATCACTGACCAGAGCCTCCACGTCATGCAAAGGAAGAACGGACTAAAATGGTCCTTAAACATACATCCTACTAGATACCATAGAGGATCCCCATAACTCGTCTTTCACTCCCTACATCTTTTTCCCCATTATACTATATCCCTTTGACCTAACCCAAGGAAAAATACAACTCTAGAACAATCTCGTTCTACATTTCGTTGCAAATACATTGAAAACCTTAAACATTTATCTGACTTAGTTATCAATAACCATGGTGTCATTCATCAACCAAATCACAAGTTTTGTGAATTCGTGCTTGGTCGAAAACACTCTTACCAAAACGCCATCGAGACCAAAATGCTCTTACCATATTTTTCTTGTATAACTATTTGAAAGTGTGACTAATAATGTATCCAAAAGGTGATTGACTTGATGATTATCCTTGATGTTGGACTCTCAATCTTGTTCAATCATGATGATTATCTTACTCCTTCTCATGTTTCATCATCTTAGGTTGATCACTCCTAATTTGGTGTACTTGATATGTCTTTTTGAAGATAAACCTACATTATTGAACATAATACCTTTCCACTTCTTGGATAGAACATTAGCAATCACTCACACACTTTTACCACTTAAAGAAAACACTAAGATTTAACTTGCTTGATAATAAAATCCTCCTTGTTAGTCACAAAGATCAAAACAATAAGGACATGTCACCGTGTTGTACCTTGATGCTCCACAAACGAGATCTCATACTCTCTTCATAGAGTCAAGACATTTTTCCTGCGTGATTAATAAATATTGCTAGGTACTAAATCTTCATTGGGTCCTAGGAGATTAGTAAAAATTTGGTTGCAACTAGGCATCTATTGAAAGACACCTTTAGGAACAAAAAGTTTCCTAAATTTGTACCTTGCAATGGTGTGACCCTTTTTGCAACAATAGTGACAATATTGTTAAGTATAACAAGTGTGAGTAGTATGAATAATAATCTCACATTGAATAGGAATATGGTAACTTGAGCATTTATAAGTGGGAGCACCCACACACCTATCACCTTAAGTTTTTGGGTTAGTATGTGGTCTGTCTCTCACAAAAGATATTGCTCTAAAAAGGAAAGTCTCACAATGTTCAATGTTCCTCTAGTGTAAATCTCCCCCAATAGTGGTATCACAGCTTGGTTTGAGTGAAGGATCGACTCACTTGTATCTAAAGTACTCCCCACAAGTCGTGATTAGGAGGTATCCCATTGAAGAGTGGCAACGACGATACAAGGGTGGTGAGCAAGAAACACACAACAGAAAAGTGCAGTTGCAGAGTTGAAGCTTCCGCTTAAGGGGGGAACATTGTGGAAGCATTGTGGATAGACTCACACTTGAGGGGGAGTGTTAAGTATAACAAGTGTGAGTAGTATGGATAATAGTCCCACATTAGATAGGAATATGGTAACTTGAGCATTTGTAAGTGGGAGAACTCACACATTTATCACTTTAAGATTTTGAGTGAGTATGTGGTGTGTCTCTCACAAAAAATATTGTTCTAGAAAGGAAAGTACCACAATGTTCAATGCTCCCCTAGTGAAAATCTCCCCTAACAGAAGGCTTTGGGTGAGTATGTGGTGTGTCTCTAATAAAGGTATTACTCTAAAAAATAAAGTCCCACAATATTCAATGCTCCATAGTGAAAATCCTCGCTCAACTGTTGTATCAGAGCCTTTGGTTCGAGTGAAAGACCGACTCACTTGTATCAAAAGTATCCCATCATGTCATCCATTTAACAATTTTTCTAAAGAAAGAAACGAATGAGAAGAGAACAAAGAAATGCAATAGAAGAAGTTTGCTAGTTACGATAAGCTAACTTTATTAGAGAGATAAACTATCAATCATGATTATCCATTATGGTGATGATAAGTAAGGCAAATATGGAGTGATATATGTGCATCAACTTCGTTGTAAAGAACATGTATCCTTTTCCTGATATATAAATATTAATGAATGAAGCATTCAAGTCCATACATTGAGTTTCATGTATGCATATTCTGAATACAACCAAATAAAGATAGACCCACAATATGCCTCGTTCATAGCCTTCATAACAAATGCCTACAATTACCACTTCAACGTCATGCTTTTAGCCTTAAAAAAACGACACCACCTATCAAAAGATAATGGACAAAGCCTTCAAAGAACAAATATTAAAAAAAAAACTTAAAAGTATATATAGACAATATGAGGGTGGATATAGAAGAAAGTCATAGCCACAACGAGGATCTAGATGAGATATTGAGTTTAGAAAGGAAATATAACATGCACATGAACTAAAAAAGCATTCCTTTAGAGTAGAAGAGGAAAAGTTCCTCAACTTCATGCTAATGAACCGAGGAACATATGCCAACTCAGATAAGAGTTAGGAAAACATCAACATGAGGGGTCTGCTAGTGTAAAGGAAAACAAGCAGCTTGTAGGAAGAATTACATTATTACCAATATTCTTATCCTGCTCGAAGAAAATGATTTCCACTTTTTTACAATACATAGAAAATGGGAGAAGTTTTCATGAATGATAGAGTGTGAGGAGGCCTTCACAATCATCAAAGCCTTCTTGACCTCCTACCAATATTGACACACATAAAGAAGGTAGTTCATTATTTATATATTTGTCTATTACAAGTCATGCTGTAAGTTATATGTATGCCTAAGAGGGGGGGTGAATTAGGTTCTTAGACATTTTTTCTGGTTTTTCGGAGATTCTTGGATTTTACTTCTTTAAGATTTTCTAAGTGATGAAAGTGGTAAGTGCAGAAGGTAAATGACACATCGATGTATAGTGGTTCCCCTCACAATCCAAGAGTACTCTACTCCCCTTTCAACATGAAAGAGAATTTCACTATCAATGTTAGATTTCTACACAAGACAATCCTAACAACCAAGAACAATCCTCTTGGATTTACAATATTTTAAGTCTGATCGAGTTAACAATCTCACAAACGGACCTCTTGTATTCACAATCCGAATACAAGGACAACCCTACAAACTTATCTTTTATAATTCTAAGAATAAGTTGTAGTCAATATGATTTTGAATATAAGTACAATTTGAATGTATATCAATATGAAATATTGATCTTCTTCTCATAACAAAGATTACTCAGAAATTATACAAGTGTTCTTTTGTGTGAAAGCAAGTTGTGAAAATGTGAAAGTGTATTTCAATGGCTTCTTTCAAAAATTCTAGTTTTGAACACTTTATGAAAAATTCAAAAGGTTGAAGAAAGAGTAATTTTGAAATTTGTTTCTTGAAGGTAATTTTGAAATTGAAATCAATTTATAATGATCAAAAACCTTTCCAAAAATGTGTGTTTTTGGGACATCAAAAATAGCCAGTAAGAATTTTTAGAATAATGTACTCTTCCATGAAAAGCTGTTAATTTTGGTTGTTGTTACAGTGTTAATCGGTTAACCATATAGGTTAATCGGTTAACACCTTTACAACGTGCAAAATATTCAAATTTTTCATGTGTTAATCGGTTAACCATATAGGTTAATTGGTTAACACTGTTAGAAATCCCAAAAATACAATTTTAACTTGTGTTAATAGGTTAACCTATATGGTTAATCGGTTAACACTGAAGGTTTTTCCAAAAACACTTAATTTTAAAATAACAAGAGTATTTTAAAAGAGTTTTAAAAGGTTTTGAGTTAGTGGTGTAGTGAAGTGAGATTAAATAACACTTGCATACATAATTCTAAGTAAGTAATGTTATACCGTGCTTTGAATCTTCAACACCACTTGAGATTTGATAGATGAAACTTTGATCCATAGCGATGTATGCAATTATGCGTTGTTCTTGATAATTCATTATTGTTGATATGTTTGCACCTCTTGCTTTTTGTGAGGAGTTCAGAATAGAGATGCTTCTGATTTTATCTTTGATGTAGTATAAGTATCTTGTGTGCTAAGATATGAGGTTGTCTTCATCAAAACATAAGAGACCTTGAAGTTTGATTCTACACATGCCCCCAACTTAGTGATAGTGCAAGACACTAATACAGAGGAATGAGCAATCTATTTTACCGACAATATTTTTTAAGATGCAAAAACAAGATACTAGATGATAGAGTGTTTCACGCTCACGCTGTTCAAAATAAAAAGATGCATAGCTAAGACCTTATTTTTAGAGCCACTGTGTAGTGGTAATGAGGAATTATTCCATTAAATATCTCCCCTTTAAATATCTTTTAAATCAAAATTTTCCATAAATAAACCTCCACCATATCAATGGTGGATGGTATAGTCATTAGAAAGGAAGAATGATTTTTTTCTTAAAACTATTAATTTTGATGAGTGAGATTTGACTAAAATTGATTTAGTTATTCTAAATTATTTTGTAAACAATGAAGTGGAGAATAAACCATAATGTCTTTGGACCATAGAAGAAAAAGAAAAAATACAACATGGTTTGGAAGTTAAGTACTTAATAACAAGTGCATTAAGTTTATGAGAGTACTTCCATGAATCAAATGGTAGCACTCCAAATGATATATGAGACACCTTTAAAATTATCTATAAAGACAATATTGAGATCAAAGTGGCTAGAAAGAGCACATTAAATGAAAAGTTTGAGTGACATAAAAATAAACTTAAAGGAAGCATATAGAAATGGTAAATCCATAAAATATATTATCTCAAAACTCTTGGAAAAAACTTCCAAAATAATAATTTGACTATCAAAATTCTTATATTTATGAATTATTGTTGAAACTCTAAACAATTATAATTTAAAATTACGAGGGTTCATCTTCTAGATATTTGACTATTGTACTTGGTAAATGGTAGGGAATTTTGCACGAGGTAAAACATTTTAAAAAAATCAAAGAGATAAAAAATAAAGAAAAAAATTTCAGTACAAAAAAAGTACCCAAAAATATGAAAATCATAACCAGAGAACTTTTACTAAATAAGATGACTGCAACATTGACTCATTTAATGAATCTGAGCAAAAGGATAAAACAAAATTGTGTCTAGACTGAATTAGATAAAATATTAAGTATAAACTCTTCTTATATTCTTTCTAATAACGTAATAGATATTCACAGATAAAATTTAAAATTTTAAAAAATAAAATTGAAGATTTGCATATTGATAAATTGATCAAATAAAGAGATAACTTGAATATCATTTTAGATAATCAAATAAATACTTATAAATAAAAGTGATTTATGTTATTAAACTGAAAATAATGCTAAGTTGTTTAATAATGCTAAAACAACTAAAATGATTGTGCACTAAAAATTATGAATTAATATTTATGTTGCAGGTCCTTTAAAACCTCTAATTATAAGCATTATAGTGAGAATATATGTTCAAAGCAATAAATGATATATTATAATTCATTTATATACTATGCTCTGAAATGGGGAAACAAATTTTTTATAGAGAAGTCTTCAAAATAATTCTAAAGAAAAGTTTTCTTGAAGAAAATGGATGTCTCTTATAATGATAAATTTATAAATTTTTTAATAAAATTTTTTTGAAAAGAAAAAATAAGAGAGATTCAAAGCAATCAAAAGAATGGACCAAAATAAAATAAAGTAATATCAATAATGTTTTCTTCAATTAAGGAATAATTAAGGTGTGATATCATTGTGATTCATTGATAAAAATTATTTACTTTCTTTAGAATTTGTTTCAAAATAATTTTTCTTTTATAAATAATTTAAAACAAAAGTTTTCAAATTTTAAAATTCGAGCGGTATCCAATTTTTTTTCCGAACATATTTTTGGAAAAAAAATGGAGGTGCATCTTTTATGAAGTGATTTAATGTATAATTGACACATTTGAATTTTGCAATCTGAATAACATGAAGAAAATTTTGAGGTTTCTATGAAGTGTTAGTGTGTGATGATTACATAAAGTGTAGTGAACATTATCCATAAAGGGAAATACTTATTCCACTCCATGAGGTGCGCCCCACACCTCTAAAAACCTAAAATAATTTTATTGGTGTCTAGAGATGCATCTCCGACCGCACCTAAAATCACATTAGTCCATGTTTTCAGCCATCCACCCCAATTTTGCCAAGATCTGGTCTAGAGATGCATATTCATAAATTTTCTAGGGTGAATCCGGATATGCGTCTCTATAAAACTCCTTTTACTCATTTATAATATTTTTATTCACTAAGTTGGTTTATTTAACAACTCAATGACGATTTCAGAGATGCATATCCAGAAATGTCAAGCGGAAAATTGAATAAAACACCACCTTGCATATTCTTCTTCCTTATGATCAAAGTCTACTTGACACTCAAAACCCTTAAAAAATTTCTTCCATTCTCAATCAGCTTTTCAACACCAAAATGTCATTCTTGTCTTTTATCACATCAAAGAGAGCACACGAAGTTGGAATTTAAGGTAAAATTAATTCATTTCATCATTTATTCCTTGCATTAATATGTTTTTCAAGCTGAAAAAAAGAACGTTGAGTCCGAATATGTATCTCCAGACTAAGTTTCTTGTGTTCCTAAGATGTATCTTCGGATTTGCTTGATACTTTGAGTTTTTAATGTGTTTTTCTATTATGATTCGTATTAGATATGATGCACTTGAATATGTTTTTCAAAGCTACTGTAGGGATGAATGTTAAACCGAATGAAGTAAAGAATGATGTTAAATTGGATGAAGTAAATAATGATCTTAAACCGAGTGCTAGACCAATTGTATGTTAAAATCTATAATACATTTTAGGAGGGCACATGCGAGATATCTAGATTTCTTGAAATATGTTGAGAGTACTATTTTGGTTCATGTGAAGGAGAAGATTATTTGTGCCTAGATCGATCAAATTAGACACTTTGGAAATACAACAACCAGCAGAGTTGAATCTGTACATTCTACACTAAAGAATTGGTTGGGAAACAATAAGGGTGATTTTTGTCAAGATTTGGATGCCGTGAAACAAATGCTTCAAAACAAATATAATAAGATACAAACATCTTTTGATCGAAACATTACTGTGTTAGAACATCAGTTTAAGGATAACATCCTTTATTCATAGTTGGTTGGCAACATATCTCGAGCGAGATTGAATTTCATTTTTTATGAAGCTAAGCGAGCAAATAAAATAAGTTCAGATAGCTTCAAGTGTAGTTGTACACTTAGAAATACGTACAATATTCCATGTGCTTGTTTAATTGCAAAGAAAATAAAGGTCAACACACCAATACACATGGATGAGATTTACACTCACTAGAAAAGGCAATGGTTTGATGATGATTGTGTGATGAAGAATGATAGATCAAATATATCTATCATGAATGAGTGGGAATTAATCTCAGAGAGATTCATGAAAGCTGATGACAACATGAAATTACAAATCAAAGAGTAGTTGAGGAAGATTGTCTATCCTGAAACCACAGATTTGAAACCACCTTCTGAACAAGTTAAAACGAAGGTGCACCTAAAAAGGTCGAGCTGACCAAGAGTGGCAACTCTACGAGATGGTCACCTTCTTACTTTGAACATGTTGTCTTGCATCTTCCGGATTCTCCAACTTCTAAAATATTGTTTTCAAGGGTGCTTGCATTAGCAAACCATCCCCCCATCACCGTTACCAAAAATCATCTACAATGAGGAGATGTCGATTTTTACGCCTAAATGCATTGAATGGATTATAGATGTTGAAGGTGACAGAAATTGTGGTTTTTGAGCTATTTTGAGTTTGCTCGGTAAAAGAGATGAGAACCACCAATTTATCTACCATTGGCTTATACAATAGTTGATGACACATAGGAAATCATACACGTTGTTATACATGAAAAAAATAAATTTAAGATGTAATTCTCAATGCTCTTGTTCTTTGTGTTAGTAGCCTTACACGGTTTGAAAGATGGATACGTTTTCCTAAAATGAGACATCTTATAACAAATGTTTATGATAGGGCGTGTATCGATCTGACAATATATGGTTTCTCATAAATATTTTTTCTACTTTGGAGTAGGCTGTAACACCCCCTTCTATACCCCCAAATAATCAGATAAATCATGTAATAAAATTTCATTAGAGTAAAATTAAGACATGGTATAAAAGAAGTATGTCACGTCATATACCAAACTGAAAACATACAACACCTGCTCTATAAAAGACATGTAACAATGGGGTAGTTTTCAACAGAGGACTTCGTCCATACACCCACATCTCAACATTTAGAATTAAAAGCGGAAAATCCAAACATTGAATCATTTAATATGTAATCATATAATACATATCATTCAATTTGTTTCATCATATCATTCATGTTTACATAAACATTTGCCATCAGATACATATACAAAATGTATCCCAAAATAATACTATACAACCCTAACTACCCGGTGTTACATATCAGAGCAATCCGACAAAAGAATGAAGCTATACTTCATAAAAAGACCTCTAGCAAAACCTAATCTGCAATGCCTCATAGAGCATTATAAAACAGCAGAAGGGTGAGAAATATTATTATGATAATCAATGCATGTAATTATATATATACATACACAAGTATAGAATACATATATTCCACATTTTCTCACCATATCATATATATATATATCACAACATATATATAAACAAATATGGATAATTATCAAGCACATTTCATCATGCACACATCCATAGTCCACAATTCCACAATTCACACACATGCATATTTCATATAACAATGATATCTATGCCATGTGACTCTATACAACTCAATGCAACTCAATGCCATGTGGTACCAACACTTGTTATCATTTTTCAGTTTTTACACTTAAACCGGGTCCACTCTTCTAGACCGATAACCACCAAAAGCCCGTCCTCTAAGCTTTCAAACCCACTCTTCTAGGCTTGGGGCAAGTCACTAGTCTCCACGAAACTAGCAAATATTGCCTCTTGACTAAATGATGCATATGCATTCAACCATCAAATGCACTTAAGACCATTCTCGCATCTTAATCTCATGCATTCTCAAATAATTCATCACATACGAATTATAATCATGATTGCACACACACCATATCCATATTTCAATACATCATCAAGAAATGCACACATATCCACAATATGTTCTCATGCATTCTTCACATATAATCGCATACAAACAATATGCATTCACAATTCAATAACATCACCACATTTATCAAGCAATGCACACATATTCATAATATATTCTCATGCATTATTCATAACATCGTGCCAACAACAACGAATTCAACAGTATTCATCATACATTTTTAATCAATTTAAACAATCCATTATATTTGTCAAAAGACCACAATTCATCATTCTAGGATTCACGCCATACGGCTACCCACAACACATATTTCACAGCACACAATTACTCATTCCAACAAGGATCGAACACAATCGAACCAAGAAATCAACCTCAGATGGAATCTCAAAGAAAACAAGATGCTGTCACGCTCGATAGCATGCTCGCCTAGCGAGTCTCTAGCGAACAAGCTCGCGAAGGCAAACAGAAGCTACTGTCTAGCTTCGCTACCCAGCTCGCTATAGCGAAGAATTAGCGAACCTTCGCTACCCCATTCGCTACCAGCGAAGAACACAATTCCATTCTGTCCAAGTCTGGGACCTTTCACTACTAGCTCGCTACAAACGAACGTTCGCGACCAGCTTGCCTAGCGAAGGTGCTAGCGAGTGTCTGCGAACTCAAAACCCTCACTGTCCAAGATTCTCAACTCTTCACGAAATCATCCGATTCTCACCAAACCGGTTTCTATAGTCTTAGTCTAACATCCTCCGACTAAACTACACAACTTATTCCCGATTTTAATCGTAAAAACTTCGATTCTACCGATTAAACTCATTTCTGCCCTAAAATGGAAAATGAGCAAAGCTCTCAAATACTCCCAACCAAGCCAACAAACACATACATAATCATAAACATTGATAGAATAACAACATTTCACACCCTTACCTTGATTAAATCGGAGCTAGAAGTTGTTCTTGAGCTTTTCCAAGTTTTCCTTCTTCTCTTTCTCTTTTCTCCTCTTCCTCTTTCTTTCTCTATTCTTTCTCTTATGTTTCTATCTTTCTCTTTTCTTTCCAATTTCCTTATATGTCTTTCTCTTCTAATTCTCTCCAATATTTTCTCTTAAAATATCTACCAATTCATTTAATTAATCATCCAACAATTAAAATAATCCAACTAAATCAATTATTTAATATGAATAATTAATTATTGAAAATTGGGCTGTTACATAGGTCACCTCAAAATCCATTCGGATGTATCATGTGTATTAGATGGCTTTAAAAAAACACAATATTTCGTTCAAGTTTATTTAAAACGGGGGTGTCTTACACCAATGACATCACCAGAGTGATGGAACATTTCATAAAAGAGACTGAAACTTTGTCGAACCACTTTCTAAAAAGGATGGAAGAGTTCACCAAGTTAAGTGACATTGGAAAAGAATCAAATAAGGAAATGTCAAAGAAGGATCTGCCTATAGATATAGATTTAGGCGGTGTCACATGTTTTGATACATATTAATTTTTATCCAATAATATAACTCGTTCATTTGTATGTAATATTGTCAATGATGTAATCTAGATACAATTTGAGCAATACATAATGTATATTCTACATTAATGTTATAAAATTTGGAGATAATTTTTAGACATTTTTTTTTCTATTTTAAAATTTGCCCTGTATATTAATTGCTTATGTATGAATAATGCTCTGGGTGATTTTGGATATGCATCTCTGAACACATTCTATTTTGATTGTAAAAACAACTAAACAGGAGATTTTGCGGATGTGCATATCTGTAAAAACTCTTATTTTGTAAAATAATAGGGCGTGTCGGGATATGCATATCTGAAATATGTCCTGATGAGATGATAATGTTTCTAAAATTTAAATTGATCTAAAATTTGTATAAATAGATGACCTCTCATCCCATGTTCTTTACAAAAACACAATACACCAGAATGAATACATATCTCAATCTTAGATTTGTGTATTTCAATAGTGCAAAGCTCCCACTTCAATTTAGGGTCCAAGGATACACCTCGCATTGATCTAAAATCCAAACAGAAAACTCTTCTATGATATCCAGAAAATCAAAACGCTATCAAATTCGAGTATCATTCACCTTAAAAAATTAATGATGAAGGAAAGATATGGTTCACCAAGTTTAAACGGAAGACATATGGAGATTTAAAGGTTATGTGAAATATATTTTACTATTACTCATCAAAGGGTCCGATTGAAATATATACGACGATTACAAGGTCGGCTAAAATATTCTAAAAATGTTGCAACGTCTTGAACCACCCGTTTATAATGAAATGTAATGTTAAATTTATATTAACAATTATCTATGTAATAATGTTAAGTATTTAAATGTTAATTTATGTTTTTTTTCCAAAATTTTGCTTTTGCTTATGGTTTGACCTAACAGAGCATATTTTAAAAATATATTTTTATGAAATTCATTGAATTTTAAATTAAAGATTATTACGGATATTCATCCCTAATGCATATACAAAGATACACTTCTAAATTAAATTTTGGTAAAATAAAAGCGTCTCTTCAATTTATGCAAATAAATCTGTAAAAAGTGTACATTATGAAACACATCTCTTCCCATTAATATGGAAACAATGCATGGGGTGTAGAGAGTACTCCCCTCCCTTAAATCGAAGTCAAGCCGAGACCAATTATACTAAGCCCAAAGTCTTATACCAAAACTCAAAAGCAAAACAAACAAATTATCCGATTTCTAAAAGCGCGGTTATCTTCATTCTTCAACTATGCTCCACAGTGCCACTCCCATTTCAATGGCCAGCACAGGACCTCACAGCATCCAACTCGGTGGCGCCACCAACTCAACTCGCCCTCCAAAATCCACAATCACACGCAAGAAGAAATCCAACAAATTGGCATTCAAGGAGACAAAGGATGGTTTCGTAGACTACAACAGAGGACAGCACGAGGTATCCACTAAAATCGACGGCCTCCGCAAGGACGATATCCCTGCACACTACCGCCTCCGAGTCGCTGGGGACCGCTTCCAAAAGGATTGGACTGTGTCGGAGGTTGCCGACTCAGTCCTCTCCCTCACCCTCCGCGACGACGACATTGAAGGTCTACTCAATCGCTGGATAGGCCGCTATGCACGCAAGAATTTCCCTTTCCTCATTAGAGTATTGCACTTTTCTTTTCTCTTCACTCTTCCAAGATTACAACTTTAGAAACTTTTAATTCAATATTAGCTTAAACAACACAATTAATCAAAATCAAAAGCTTAAAGTAATGATAATGTGTTGAAATTATTTTAAATGTTTTTCATATAATCAAACATGTAATTCAATGTGCAATTTATTTTCAAATTTGGTAGGAGTTGACTCAGAGAGGTTCAATTGAACACTGTAACTTAGTTTTCAGCTGGATGAAGAACCAGAAGAATTATTGTGCTAGAACAGATATATACAACATGATGATTAGGTTGCAGGCTAGGCATAATAGAACGGATCAGGCACGTGGGTTGTTTTTTGAGATGCAAAACTGCAGGTATGGCTGGCTAAATGGTTAAGATTTTGTGGAATTCGAGTTATTTAATCCTTGTTAGTTGTTGGTAATTGTGTGGTGCTTTGGTTTCTAGGTGTAAACCTGATGCTGAGACTTACAACGCTCTTATTAATGCACATGGTCGAGCTGGACAATGGCGTTGGGCTATGAATATCATGGACGACATGCTGCGTGCAGCTGTGTGTACTTTGTATTTTTCTTCCCTTATCAATCTTTATTGACTCCAACTTTATGTGATCACCATCATTCTTTTTCCTTCTAGGTTTTCTTTTTCAGTCATAATTCTTTTTTTAGTTGATCTTGAAAATGCAATATCATATTCATGTCGGTGTTTTTGATATGACTGTTTTCTTTTGTTTGGCTCTGGCCTGTTATATATTCTGTAGTGTTAACTGGTGAACACTTTAGGCAGTGTAGCAAGTTAGGCACAAATAAGTCCTATTTTGCAGAATTCAGTTTATGATGATTCATGCCTCCTGCAATCCATGTTCTTATTACTTTAATTCAGATCCACACATGTGCTCCATGCCATTGTAAACTTCTTTGAAATTCCACTATTAGATACACACAAATAAAATTTGTTTAATTTAATGCTAGACAATTTATCTTTCCCCCAATGCTGGGAATTGGGAACCATATAGGTTTCATTCTGATCAGTGTTAATTTTTAATATGCACCATTTACTTTGTTTACCTGCACACTACGCTAGTTGGTCATGATTCATCTAGTCTTTGTTCACATTGAAAATGAATAATTAATCTTCATGGTCAGATATTTGTGATCAATGTGATCTTAACATGTTTTCATTCAATCTTCTTAAGATGCTATGCACTTCTTAAGTGTGAATTTCAATCGATACACTTAGAAAATTGCTATGTTGATATAAGTACTGTTTGTGACACTACCATATTGTTGCAGATTCCACCAAGTCGGTCAACGTACAACAACTTGATTAATGCTTGTGGATCTAGTGGAAATTGGAAAGAAGCACTTAATGTTTGCAAAAAAATGACTGATAACGGAGTCGGACCAGATCTCGTCACTCATAATATTATGTTATCTGCATTTAAAAGTGGGGCTCAGTATTCAAAAGCTTTGTCGTATTTTGAACTAATGAAGGGAACTCACATTCGCCCTGACACAACCACACACAATATTGTTATCCATTGTCTAGTGAAACTTAAACAATATGACAAAGCCATTAATATTTTTAATTCCATGAAGGAAAAGAAGTCAGAGTGTCACCCTGATGTTGTAACATACACTAGTATCATTCATTTGTATTCTATGTGTGGGAAAACTGAAAACTGTGAGGCTGCATTCAGTATGATGCTTGCAGAAGGGCTGAAACCGAATATAGTCTCATACAATGCACTACTAGGTGCATATGCTGCTCGTGGGATGGAAAATGAGGCCCTTTTGGTTTTTAATAAGATAAAACAGAATGGTTTCCGCCCAGATATTGTATCTTATACATCTCTGCTTAATGCTTATGGAAGATCACGAAAGCCCCAAAAAGCAAGGGAAATATTCAAAATGATAAAGATAAACAACATGAAGCCAAACATTGTCAGTTACAATGCACTGATTGATGCCTATGGGTCGAATGGTTTGCTTGAAGATGCAATAGAAATTTTGCGGGAAATGGAACAAGATACGATTCATCCAGATGTGGTCTCAATATGTACGCTCTTGGCTGCCTGTGGGCGCTGCTGTCAGAAGGTGAAGATTGATACTGTGCTATCAGCAGCTCAGATGCGAGGCATTAAATTAAACACAGCTGCATATAATTCAGCTATTGGAAGCTATATTAATATGGGGGAATATGACAAAGCTATAGACTTGTATAAATCTATGAGTGAGAAAAAAATAAAATATGATTCTGTTACTTACACTGTCTTGATAAGTGGTTGTTGTAAGATGTCAAAATATGGAGAGGCCTTATCTTTTATGGAAGAAATGACGCATCTCAAAATTCCTATGTCCAAAGAGGTCTACTCATCTGTCATATGTGCCTATAGCAAACAAGTAAGTGCCTTGGTTAAAGTTCATGTAAATGCTACACGCATGAGACTTCTGTTTCCTTAACATTTTGTTTTTTATTTGTGATAATGTTATAGGGGCAAATCATAGAAGCAGAGTCTACATTCAACTTGATGAAATCATCTGGTTGTAATCCAGACGTGGTTACATATACTACAATGCTTGATGCCTACAATGCAGCTGGTAAAATAATATTTTTACTGCTCCAATATTAGGACGGTATGTCAAATGTATGCCTAAGTAACTATATTTGTGTGATCAGAGAAGTGGGAGAAAGCATATGCACTCTTTGATGAAATGGAAGCAAATGGCACCAAGCTGGATACCATCGCATGTGCAGCTCTAATGAATGCTTTTAACAAAGGTGGTCAACCAAGAAGGGTCCTTAGTCTTGCACAAAGTATGAGAGAAAAAGCGATCCCATTAAGTGATACTATATTTTTTGAAATGGTATCTGCCTGTAGCTTGTAAGTTCAGTTTTGGTATCTTACCTTTTTGCATTCTCAGTTGTTCTAAGTTAAACTAATTGAGACTGAAATTTTCTTAGTATATTTCTGATCAAGACATCATGGCACAAATAGGAACTGATAAAAATTAGAGTGGTTAATTGCTTATACTTTTTCTTACTTTTTTCAGAATTTGAAATTTATTACTTCCCACTTTGATGTTTATGCTGTAGGCCTGTATAAAAGTCAATAAAATTTGATATTATCCACAATTGGTAGTGATATTGGTTATTAGAAAACATCCAGTTACGAATGAATCATTCAAGAGAGGCCGAGTTCAAATGTTGTATATTAGCAATAATATAATGTTAAGATTCTGTTACTAGTATCGGTGGAGCTTGAAGCAGAACTCTGGGTTCCTAACAATAACATTGTCCAATAATGAAACACAGATTTTCCTGAAATATATTATGACATTTAATGATTTTTAAATTGAACACCAAAGCTTATAATATTTAATTAGAAGAATGGGCAGGAAACTATAGGATGACTATGGGTTGCTCAATTTACTTTGGTTCCATGACCACATTTTACAGCATGTCATTTTTTGTACAGTCACTGTACTTTACTATTATATTTCTTTCAAACCTGATTTTCTCTTCTGCTACAAGATTACATGATTGGAGAACAGTTGTTGATGTGATCAAGTTCATGGAGCCTTCACTTCCCATAATTTCATCTGGGTGTTTGAATCTGTTCCTGAATTCCTTAGGAAAAAGTGGAAAGATAGAAACTATGTTAAAGGTACGCCGTATTTTTTTTTTTTTGATATTTAATGGTAACAAATACATTAAAAATGATTTCCACATCTATATTTCTCTTTCCGACTTATTATCATTTTTCATATGTGCAGCTATTCTTCAAAATGTTGACATCGGGTGCTGAGGTTAACTTCAATACTTATTCTATTTTATTGAAAAACCTTTTATCATCTGGAAATTGGAGGAAGTATTTAGAGGTAATTGCTCTCTCAGCCTCTCTTTTTGTCTCAATTGTGTGCACTTAATTAAGATTTAATATAATAATGATACATGCAGAATTTAACTTCATGACTTTGGAGGGCATGTATTCCTGAATTCCTGAATTTACTTTTATATATAAGTTTCATTGATAGATGTTTAAATTACTAGGAGAGTTAGTGGGTAATTATTAAAATTATTATATTATTAATTAAGAGTGTTTAAGTTTAGAATAAATAGGGGAAGACATTGGGGAGTTGATCATCTTGGAATTGGATAGGAAAAGGGGTCATTTTGGCATTGGGTGGTGCAAACCCTCGAAGTTCTGCGGCACTATTCTGTATCAGAGCAGTTTTGATCCAAGAAGATTCTACCGTTGTGCTGGAAATTTTGGCATGAATATAGCTGTAGATTTGATGGAAGTAATAGAGTTTGATAAAGAGAGCATTTTAGAGAAGAATAGTATTTTGTATTAACTGATTCTTAGATCTGAGATATTACAACTGAATGCTATTTATACTAGCACTGATAGATGACAACTCAACATAACTAGCTCAGAATTGATGCTATTACAAAGTGCTGATCTAAAAGCATAGTTAATACTAAACTATAGTTATACTCTAATATTTTCCCCTCAAATGGTGCTGCTCTCTGAGGTAGCCACTTGCACACATAGTAGGGAAGACTTGTCAATGACTGAGATTATCCTTGAGACTGAGAAACCTGAGTGCAGAGAGAGGTTTGGTCGGAATGTCAGCAGTCTGTAGAGTGGCTAAGATATGCTTGACAAGGAATGTGTGATTTATCACTTTTTCTCTTAGAAAGAAAATGTCTAGTTCCATTTGCTAGATAGGATTATGAGACAAGGCTACAGTACTCAAATTATCACAATAAAGTATTGGAGTTTGAGAAGGTGCTTTTAATTCTGCAAGAAGTGATTTGATCCAAAGAACTTCTAATGCAGTACTGGTTAAGCTCCTGTATTCTACTTCAGTGCTGGACCTAACTACCAGGGTTTGTTTCTTAGACCACTATGAAACAAGGTTAGGGCCTAGGAATATACATGACCCTGATGTGGATTTTCTATCATCAGGGTCAGACCCCCAGTCAGCATCAGAGTAGGCAGTGATGGTGAGAGATTGCTGAGGACTGAAAGACAACATCTGAAGTCCATGATGAATTGTACCCCTGAGATACCTAAGTATCTTTTTGGCAGCAACCCAGTGACTCTGCATAGGCTGTGACAGAAACTGGCAGGCTTTGTTGACAGCAAAACTGATTACTTGCCTAGTGATATTAGCATATTGCAAGGCTCCTACCACTGACCTATAGTAAGTGGGGTCTGGTAAATAGTCTGACCATTCCTTAGTGAGCTTGAGGTTAGACACCATAGGAGTAGGAAGACTCTTAGCCTCACTCATATTGGCTCTGGCTAAGAGATCTCTAAGGTATTTGGTTTGAGACAGAAATAGGCCTCCTTGAGGAGTTTTGGATACCTCAATACCCAGAAAATAGTTTAGATCCCCAAGCTGTTTTAGAGGAAATTGAGCATTGAGTTTAGTGACTAAGGTATGAATGTGGCTAGGAGAATCTCCCGTGACAATTATGTCATCTACATACACTAGCATGAAGATAGTGTGAGTAGAAGCAGTCAAGATAAACAAGGAAGAATCACACTTGCTTGTGATGAAACCAAGAGAATGCAAAGCACTGGAGAGTCTCACAAACCATGCCCTGGGTGCCTGCTTCAGCCCATAGATAGCTTTGCTCAGTTTGCATACTAGGGTTGAATTAGACTGCACAAACCCAGGAGGTTGTTGCATATAGACTTCCTCTGTCAGGATGTCATTTAAGAAGGCATTATTAACATTCAGCTGAGTGATTTACCACTGTTTTGAGAGAGCTAAGGTTAGCACAACTCTAACTGTGACAGGTTTGACCACTGGTGAGAAGGTCTCCTGAAAATCAAAGCCTTGAACCTGGTGAAATCCCTTGGCCACTAGTCTGGCCTTGTATTTCAGTATTGAACCATCTGGATTTTGCTTAATCCTAAACATCCATTTGCAGCCTATTGCCTTCCTGCCTGGAGGAAGAGAGGTGAGGGTCCAGGTATGATTGTTTAATAGAGCATCATACTCAGATTTCATAGCCTCTAGCCATTTGGGATCCTTGAGAGCAACTTTGTAGGATGTGGGTTCAAGTTCAGTCAAGAGAAGGGTGGGATGAAGTCTAGGCTGCACAATACCAACTTTTGATCTTGTGACCATAGAGTGAGTGTTTTGAGGAAATGGATGAGCTATGGGAAGATGTTCTGAACTTGAGGCAGATAGGGAGATTTCTGATGAAGAGCCAGTGGGTTTAGATGTGTTAGAGGACTGAGGAGATAGTGTATGTAGTGTTGTAGAAGGTGTGCCTGGGGAAGGAGAAATAGGTATGGCAGGCAGAGGAATTAGCTGAGGTAACACAGAGCTAGAGGGAGCACTATGTGAAGAGCTTGGTGAGAATGAAAGAGGAACAGGTACAAATATTGATTGTGGTGTGGGCAGTGAGTTGGTGTCTTTGGGAAACAAGTGCATATATGGAAATCTTATCTAATTGAAGATGACATCCTTTGAGATGTAAATCTTCCCATCAGGTGCCATACACTTATAGCCTTTGTGATGTAGAGAGTAGCCAAGGAAAATACATTCCTTGGTGTGAAAAGCAAACTTGTGTAGATTGTAGGGCCTGAGGTGAGGGAAACAGGCACAACCAAAGGCTCTGAGAGACTTGTAGTCAAGATCAATATTGAATAACATGTTGTGGGGGGACTGCATAGTTAGAACAGGAGTAGGCATCCTGTTGATAAGATAGGCAGCTGCTTGAAATGCATGGTCCCAAAACTTCAAGGGAAGGGATGCTTGTGCCAATAGAATGAGACCTGTTTCTACAACATGTTTGTATTTCCTCTCAACAACACCATTTTAGTGATGTGTTTGAGGACAAGTGAATCTGTGTATGATTCCTTGTTTGGCTAGAATAGCAGTGAGTGGCTGAAATTCACCACCTCCATCAGTTTGGACTATCTTAAGTTTACAGTTAAACTGAGTAGAGATGTGTGCCATAAACATTTTGAAGATAGAAGTTACCTCTGATTTCTATACCATAAGAAATACCCAAGTATATCTTGTGAAAGCATCCACACATGTGAGAAGATACTTGAAGCCAGCAGTAGAAGTCATAGGAGCTGAACCCCAAATATCTGCAAATTAACAATGCAAATGGAGCATGATATTGTGTAGTGGAAGCATGAGATGGTAACCTGTGAACTTTACCCAAACAACAAGCTGTGCAGAAATCTAATTTGGATTGATTAGGAATAGGAATATTACACTTGGTAAGAACAGCTTTGAGGACCTCATGATGAGGATGTCCCAGTCTGTTATACCACTGAGAGTATACAGAATATCCTAAACCAGTTACATTATTTGCACTAGAATTCAAAGCAATTGAAGGTAAAGTATGACCTGTGAGTGTGTGCACATAAGGTGACTTATTTGTGGAATCAGAAATAGCCTTGAGATTGCCAAAAGAGTAGAGTCCATCCTTCCCAAGTGTCCCTTGAAGTTGCACTTCAGAAGTAGCCTGAGATTTAACAAGACAAAAATTAGGATGGAACTCAAAGTAGACCTTGTTATCACGTGCAAACTGATTGGCTGAAATCAGATTCTTTGTAATCTGAGGCACTAACAGTAAGTTATTCAAAGTAAGTGTAACATGTGGTTTGTGTGCAGATGTGAAGGATGTGTTACCAATGGAAGTTATAGACAGACCTTGACCATTGCCAAGCATGACTTGATCAGATCCTGAAGTGGAGATGCTGTCTAGGAAGTGATCAGCAGAATTTGTAACATGATGCGTGGCTCCAGAATCTGCATACCATTGAGAATTACCAGCTAGAGAAGTACCAGTGTAAGTTCCTGCAAGATAAGCCTGAGGTTGCTTGCCAGAATGAGGAAGTGTGGCAGGATTGGAAAGGAAACCTTGTGCAGGACCACGCCATTGAGTGGGAGGCATGTGGTACCTGAGCTGGAGAAACAACGTGGATCCAGGGAACTGAGAAATTGGCCATAGGTGGAGTTGCAACACTGGGAGCACGCCGCTGATTGAAACCAAAGGGAGCAACAGAGACTCTATAGTAACACACTTTGCATCGTGACCAGATTTAGCACAGATCTGACACTGTACCTTAGATCTTCCACCGTTACGACCACCACCACGAGCGAACCGGCAACCACGATCACGTGATTGCCATGAAATTGCGACGGAGGTTCCGCTACTGTGTGTTGCGTAGTCGTATCGGAAACAGTAGACGACAGCGAATCTGGTGATGGCGACACTGTACCTTGCGTGAGATTGACAGCGAGAGCGTCATGAGGTGTGACGCGTGTGGATCTATCCAAGCGAGCCTCATGAGAGAGGAGCGTTGTTTCAGCAACCACAGTCTCACAAGGTTGATCGCGATACTGAATGATTGAAGCTAGGGCTTATATTCCGGTGGTAAGCCATCAACGATCGTCTCAAGATGATTGCGATGAGAAACCGGATTGCCTATGGATTCCAGAATATCCACAATCTGTTGAATGCGCCCTAGGTACTGAGCTATGGTACAATCACCTTTCTCCTTAGTTTGCAACTCATAGCGTAGTTGACGGGACTTTGCGTAGATCTGAGTGCGCTGAAACTGACCAATAACGGTCCAGACTTCATGAGCATGAGCGCATTTGACAACTCGTGGTAGCACCTTCTCAGACAGTGTGGTAAGAAGCCAGGTGAAGAGAAGAGAATCTTCTTGATGCCATTGCACATATGCTGGATTTTCTGTGTCGGATGCACGATCTGCTGTGGAAAGGTAACGTGGAGGAATAATAGGATTCACGAGGTGACGATGAAGCTTATGGATGCAAATGATACCTTCAACTTGCTGCTTCCAAGAGAGAAAGTTGTTGTTATCGAGCTTGCTACTGATTTGCTGAGCAAAGGTTTTGAATGCATTCTTCAAAGACGAAGCTGCTGTGTTTGGCATTGGGAGGTGCAGACCCTCGAAGTTCTGCGGTACTATTTACAAAGGGATTTTACCTATTTTCTTTTATATATCATTGGTTTCTATCAACTGTCTCTCCCTCCCACATTTAACCTTCAACAAGAAGAAACTGCCTAAGGAAATTCTGATCTCATTCAGACAGCAGAAGAGAAAAATAAAGAAAAGATAGAAACTGCAAAAGTAGAAAGAGTGCAGAAGATTTTAACGTGAATGTCATTGTGGAACAGCGACAAGAAACAAGGGCAGATTCTTGCAAAATTCTTGGTATCGGCAAACACTTTGATGGACATGGTACAAGTATGGTGTTCAAATCGAGGGTGAGACTGGCTAGAACAACTACCAAAGAGTAGATTATCTTGGAATTGGATAGAAAAAGGGCCATTTTGGCATTGGGAGGTGCAGACCCTTGAAGTTCTGCGGCACTATTCTGTAACACAAAGGGATTTTCCCTATTTTCTTTTATATATCCGTTGGTTTCTATCACAAACATTGTCTCACTAGATGGGGTCAGCTATATAAATCAAACAATATCACAATTTCAATCATGCATCAGGTTCATTGATAACAACAACACACTTCCTACTTATTATCTAGGTGAAGTACAGTGTAAGACTGCTAATTTAATCCCAGGCCCAGCCTATTAACACTATTATAAGGCTCTCAAGTTGATAAAAATCATAATAACCCAATAATTTGCATCTCTTTTTGCTAAATTGTCTCCAATGCCACTTGCACTAGTCTTGTACAGACTTTTGTAATTCATGAATATTCAGTTTCACTTTTCTAGTGTTTAGCATTGCAATAAATCAAATTGAAAATGAAGCAAATTCTGATGCAGGTACTACAATGGATGGAGGATGCAGGAATTCGTCCTTCAAGTGAAATGTACCGTGATATATCCTCCTTTTCACAAAAACACTGTGGGGCTGAAAATGCTGCTGTCATAAAAGAAAGGCTTGGTATGGATACTCTATTCATGTTCTATTGTTTTGAGGATTCTGCTCCGTTGTGTTCATACATGTGTGCTTTCATTCTTTAATGCATTTACTGACAAAAACACCCATCAATAGACATCTTGTACATATTAACCTTTCTTGCCAGTTCTGACAGTTAAAGTGTAGGCACGTGTCAATTTTGAGGAAGTGACGGTCTTTTTTACAAGGAAATAATATATTTTTTATGCATTTATTGACATTGTTTTTTATTCCTTGATGATGTTTTGTCTTATTTTATTTGCTCAGTTTGACAAGTTCTATTCACAAGTTTATAGCGAATTTGACTCCTATGGTAGATATAAAATAACAATATAACTTGCATTTATCCTTATCCTTAACATGAACAGAGTCGTTGCAAAGAAAACCTGACGATCAAATTTCTGCAAGCAAACCTTGTGAATCTCATCTTAGTTGACCATCTTCATGGAATAGTTTTTTATTAGTTTTGACACACTGTTCCAAACTGCTTTGGGAGTTATGCATCTGAGTTTGTGAAGATTGAAGTTGGATCTCAAGTAAATTTATTTTATCATCATCATCATCTTCTATTCCCGTGTAAGATTATTTTTCTTGTTACAACTGCTATTTTGTAAATAAAATTGTGTCATCCTTCCTGCGTAGATAACTAGTAAATGGTTCTATAGGTCCTTTTTTCTTGTTGCAGCTCTTTTCTTTCACAATCACTTTCTACTTGTATCCCTCCCCTCTATTTCATAGGAACTGTTTCCACTCACTTTTCTTTTTGAAGGTGTGGTAAGAAAAATGTATGCTATTTCTGAGTAAACATTGTTAAGAGCAAATGAACATAACACTAGGCTAGAATCTAGATGAACTGAATTTTCTAAAAATTGTCTAATCTTGTTAAACGTTCAAAGAAATAATTTATCATAACACACAGCAATCCATTACTTTACTATGCTGATTTGAAATCACTGTTTCAGTTGATATTTTTCAAAATCATTTTTCTTCTTCTTTATATATATATATATATATATATATATATATATTTTTTTTACATTATATTTTCAAGCACATTTCTAAAAAGTAATCGAGAGAGCAAACTCAAAGTTATCTTCGATTCTTGAAAGTATCTAGAAATAGAGAATTGTTGGAATGATGATGCAAATTGCTGAATCGGCTTTGGATCCTCTAACATATTCGAAAATGTTCAGCCGGAAATTGAATAAAGCACCACCTTACATGATCTTCTTCTCCATATCAAACAACACTTCATTTTCAAAACCCCTAAAAAAAGTTTATTTCATTCTCAATCAACTTTTTAACACCAAAACATTATTCTTGTATTTCATCACTTCAAAGGGAGAAAAAAAAACTGGAATTACAAGTAAAGTTCATTCATTCCATCCCTAATTTCTTGCATTAATTTGATTTTTGTGATGAAAAATGAATGTTGAATCTGATATGCATCTCAGATTAAAGTTTGGTGTGGTCCGGATGTGCAAATTCGAATTATCTTGGTAGTTTGAGTTTTAACGCTATTTTTTTGTTGTTGGTGATATTAGATATGATGCACCTGAATATGTTTTCCAAGACTATTGTGAGTGTGGATGTTAAATCAGTCAAAGTGAAACATTATGTTAAAATCGGTTAAAGTGAATGATGTTAAACTAAATGAAGTGAATGATGATGTTAAACCGGTTGTTGTCGAGGTATACGTCCGTGCACAATTTAGAAATAAAGAAGTGTTTATTTTTTGTGAACATGTGCTACAATTGCTTCGTACGGAGGCCACAATTGGGGTTTAACATTGTGATTCAAAGTTTCGACAATGGTTTGGATATAAGATAAGTATTTGTAACAATGAGATGTGAACGAAGTGGCACATACTAACCACAAATTAAGAAGCTGAAACGAGGTGACACTATATCAAGGAAATGTGAATGCTTGTTTAACTTGCACAAATACTGTATGACGAATGAGACATGAAAATTTAATGTGATTTTCAGAATACAAAATCATGCCTTGACTAACAAGCTGGTTAGTCATCCCATTGTATCTCACTTTGTTCTAGAAGATAGGAAACTTGTTTAGGACATGACATTAAACATGGTGACACCGAAAAACATACGTGCATATCTGAAATGTAAAAGACCGCTTAATGTTTCAATGTCAATCAAATATACAATGTGCACGCTCGAGACAACAAGGCGGTAAGAGAACCAAGATATGAAAAACAACAATTGTTAAAGCTTTTGGAGAATAACAGCTATGTTTCTAAGTACAAAGTTTGTAAGGATAAAGTCAACGTTCAAGATATATTTTGGAGTCATTTCGATTCCATCAAGTTGTTCAACACATTTCCCACCATACTCATAATTGACTCAACATACAAAACAAACAAGTATAGACTTCCACTCCTAGAAATTGTTGGTGTTACTTCTACGGAGATGATATATTCAGTCGACTTTGCTTTTTTGAAATCCAAAAAAGGGGACAATGTTACGCGGCCTTTGAAAATATGCAAGACTATGTTGAAGGGTCAAGAGAACATGCCACAAGTAATAGTCACTGATCGCGATACTGCACTGATGAATTCAATTGCAATGATGTTTTTTACATCATCCGCATTACTCTCTAAGTATCACATAACCAAAAATTTGAGAAGTTGAGTCAAACCTGCAGTTGACACGAAATAAGTCATAGGTGAAGATGGAAAAATTGTCAAATCTAGTATGGTGGTGGAAAATATAATGAATGCATGGAATTCTAAAATATATTCTTCCAGAAGAATTATATGCCGAATTTGTTCTACATTTCAGGAGTGTGTGTGACATATCCATATTTGCTGAAATATGTTGAAGACACTATTTTGGACCATGTTAAAGAGAAAATTGTTTGTGTATGGACCGATCAGGTTCGACACTCTGGCAATACAACTACTAATAGAGTTGAATTTGCATATACTAGACTAGAGAATTGGTTGGGAAACAGTAAAGGTGATTTTTGTGGAGATTGAGACGCCCTTAACCAAATGCAATACATACATCAATTCAAAGACAACATCCTTTATTCACAGTTGGTTGACAATGTATCTCAAGTGGCATTGAATTTTATTTTTCACGAAGCCAAGTGAGCATATAAAATAGGTTCAAATAGCTCAACGTGTAGATGTACACTTAGGACGACATACAATCTTCCATGTGCTTGTTTAATTTCAAAGAAGATGAAGCTTAAAAAACTAATACGTATGAATGAAATTTGCAATCACTATAAAAGGCTCCGTTTTGATGAAAATGGTGTGATTAAGGATGATAAATCAAACATATTTATCATAACCGAGTGGGAAGTGATCCAAGACATATTCATGAAAGCTTATGATATAATGAAGTTGCACATCAAAGAGAAAATTAAGAAGATTGTCTATCCAGAAATAACTAATTTGAAACCACCGTCAGAACCAGTTAAAACAAAGGGTACACCTAAAAAGATCAAACTGACACAGAGTGACAACTCCCTAAGACGGTCTCCTTTATAATTTAAAAATGTTGACTCACATTTTTTAGATTCTCCGACTCCAAAATCCCAAAAAAGTGCTTTCAAGGGTGCTCGCATTAGCAAACCATCTCCTCCACCGTCGTTACCAAAAAATCAAACACATTGAAGATATCCACTTTTTATGCATAAATACATTGAGTGAATTGTAGATATTAAAGGTGAGACATCTATGGTTTTTAAGTTATTTCGGGTTTGCTCTGTAAGGGAGAGAACGATTACCAATTTGCTCGTCGTCATCTTATACAATAGATGAAGACACATAGTGAACCATACACAAAGTTATATGGAAATAAAGTAAGTTATGATGCAATTCTCGATGCTATGGTTCCTTGTCTTACTGGTCCGACTCCGTTTGAAAAATGGACGCGCTTCTAAGAAATGAGACACCTTACAGCAAATGATTATGATATGGTGTATATTGATTTAACACGATATGATTTCTTGGAAACATTCTTTCAACTTTGGAGTAAACCACCTCAAAATCCATCTGAACGCATCATGTGTGTTGGATGGCTATAGAAAAACAAGATTTTGTTCAAGTTTATTTAAAATTAGGATGCCTTATACCAAAGAAATCACCTGAGTGGACGACATATTTCATAGTAGATGCTGAAACTTAGATGAACCACTTTCTAGAAAGGATGAAAGAGTTCAGCAAGTTAAGCGACACTGAAAGAGAAGCAAATAAGGAAAAGTCAAAGAATGAATCACCAATAGCTTTAGATAATGACATATGTTTTGATGCATTTTAGTTATAATCTAACAATGTAACACGTTTTTTGCATGTAACTAACTTCATAATGTTATAAAATTAGGTGGTAATTTTTTGAACAACTTTTATGTTTTAAATTCTACACTGCATAATACACTGGCTCAAAATTGCATAATTTTTGTGTGGATCTGGAGATGCATTTACAGACACACCTTTTGATTATTTACAAAAAAATAAGGGACTATCCGGATATGCATCTCCAGATAAACCCTTGTTTTTGAAATAAAAGGGCGGATCTGGTGATGCATATCCAAATTCAGTCTTGATTATATGATAGGGTATGTAAGGTCCTTGTTGATCTATAGTTTCTATAAATAAGGCCTCTCATTCCATTTTATTTACAAAAACCATTATGAATCCCTGTCACCATCTTGCATTTGTGTATTTCAATGGCGCAAATCCCTCGTTTCTGTTTAGGGTCTCCAATGAAATAATTCTCGTCGATCTGAAATCCAAACTGAATACTCTCATGCAATATGTGGAAAATCGGAGAGTTGTCAAGCTCGAGTACCGCTTATCCTCGATTGACAACAAAGGGAAGATACAACTCACCATTCTTGAACTGAAGACGGGTGATGTTTTAAAGGTTATGTGGAGTACGTTTTATTGTTACTCAACAAAGGACCTGATTCAAGTGGATGCAACGATAAAGGATCAGCCAAAGATATTATAAAGATGTTGCAACGTTCTGAACCACCAGTTTTTAATGGCATGTAATGTTTAATTTATGTTAACGCTAACAATTATCTATGTAATGTTTATTTCGATGTTAACATATGTTGTTTTTCCATTCAACCATTGTTTTATGTTGTTTCTGGTTTGAACTAACAAAGCATATTCTGGAGTTACATCTCTAAAACGCTTATTGAATATTGAACTAAGAGTTTTTATGGAGATGCATCTCTGAATTAACATTTAAAGCATACAGAAATGAATCTCCGGACTAAAATTTAACAGAATAAGGGTTTCTCAGCAAATTCATCTGAGGCCTGTGTGAAAAAAAGTGTGTTTGAAGATGCATCTCCGGACGCTATAGGCATTTGATACTTTTTATGGAGGTGGGGGAGAACACATAAGGGTAGAAAGAGAAACCCCATTATCTTATATGTTATGAATAATATTTGTTTAACAACAATGATCCAAAAACCTATTAATGTGTCTTCCTCCACAACATTTGCTAGCAACAACATTCCCCCCGAAGACAATTAAAATATGATGGTGTTGAACAGCCATTCATATATCAAATTTATTGGTTCAAAAATCCCTTCATGGAAAGTTCAACTCAATATACATCTTACTTGGCTGGTTGACCCCACAAAAAAGTGTCATGCTGCTAGTCAACTGATCATTCAAGCTTTGTCTTGCTAGTAGATCAAAGCGTTATCACCTTGTTGTATAATGTCAAAACCTCAAAACATGCATGAGATATCCTAGATAAATTATGGGAGTTGTTCAATGTATCCCATCAATTACTTACCTCTTTAGTGAAAATCCGAAAATACTCCTTTTGTACCGTTTAGAGTTTAAAATTTGGACGCATTACAACATAAGAAATCCAATCTCAAAACCACGTTAAATGCAAATAAAAAATGTTTAGATTACAAAATCCGGATGCAACATACGGATATTAAAATCAAGATGCAACCATTTAAGTGGTACAAATAATCTTTCCCTTCCCATCCCTTTACATTTGAAATAAAAAAGCAACTTCTCTCAAGAACACGAACAAAACTCTCACAAATCTAATTTCAACATTTTTTTCAACCTTTCTCTCAATATCTACCTCGTTCATTCAAACCAACCACTTTCATCAACGTCTACTCCTTTTAATTCAACACAAACACTTTCATCTCTCACAATTGATAAGTTTTCCATTACTTTTTTTTATGCATGCAATGGAATTTCTTAATAAATTCTAGTTAAGCTACACTAAATTGCATCCAATATAAATGAGTTAAGCCACATCAGGATAAATACTTGGTTTAAATATGGAATATATGGGTTGTAGATTACGTGATGAAGTTTGTCTTTGATGCGAGAAAATCCGGATCCAATCCCTAATACAAATATCAAAATTTAAACCCTAATATGGATAGCAAAATCTGGATTTTGTGTATGTTATTATTTTTGTAATTCTCTTTGTTAATTATGTTTGCTAATGATATGTCTTGTGTGATTATAGAAAACTGGCCGACGAACAACCAAGGTACAAACATGGTCGACTCTCTCAACAAGCTTCAATGTATAATGAGTGAGCTAAATCCTTGTAAGTTGTTGGAAAATCATCATGGACCGCTGATGGATCATCTTCTTGTGGTCATGCATCTCTGAATCATGATGAAGTACCCACTGATCTTGTTCATGCTCCAGATATTGTTGTACATGTGCATGATACATATCTTGTAGTCAGACTTGATGTTCCCAGACCTGATAGTTTTCTTGGAAGGCCCCAATGACATTTCACTACTTCCTTTATATGCACACCATACTTCTAGGCACATGTGGGAATGAGAGATAACACATATGTTTAATTATTCTTTTAAACATCTTTTTTATACTAGTTGAATTGTCTAGCATTGATGTGTTTATTTTTGAAGTGTCGTGACACACTTAAATTTTATAAACCATGTTAAGAAGATGCAAAGCTGCCGCAACCGGATGAATCCTGATTTTAGGAAATATTGGATCTATCTGGACTGAAGGACTTATGTAGGATAAAACATGGTTATATTGACCATGATCTTTTGTTAGCATTTGTTGAGAGATGACACATAGAGACATCGCTATTTCATCTTCCCGCTGGTGAGATGAGTATCACCCTTGATGATTTATTGTGTCTCATTCATCTTCCGATCACAAGAGGATTATTAGATCACTTTACAATCACTACGATAAATATCATTTTTTATAACGAAACTTTCACCTCGAACATGCCAAAAATCGAGCGTATAGGTTATGGGAGCGACATGTTTGATTTTTTTTTTATTTAAAAAAGAAACATTTTCCCTCGGTTATATAAAAATCCGAGGTAATATAGCTATAAGTGAGCGCTAGATTTTTTTCATAAAAAAATTAAAAACCTATTACCTCAGAGTTTTTGAAAATCGAGGGAATATAACTATAAGGGAACATGCTTCGAATCCCTGTAATTTCATTTAAAGTTTTTTTTTCAATAATTTCTCACTTGGCGCCTTCCAATCTTCCTTTTTTTTCTTGGTTAATTTTTTTTCTTCATTTTCTTTTCTTGTTAATTAGTAATTCTTGAAATTTTTGTTATCAATAAAAACGAATAGGCAATAATATGAAAGGAAACATTTCATTAATTAAAAACAGGACAACAAATAACTATTCCACATATTCAAAATTATGGCTCCACTCAACTTCAATAGTATTACTATTAACTATCTCTAACCGAGAGAAAAGTTTAGAAAGAACTCTTCCACATGGTATGAGGAAAGTCATTTCCTTCCTAGAGATGATTATCATTTCTTTTAAGAAGTTAAAAATGGTAAGAGGAAGATTAACTCTAATGTTCTTGGTAAGGAATAACAAGAGATATTTGTCATCCCAAGTAAGCATTTCCAGTTGTTTCTCTCTTGGACGGAGATTTGACACTAGAAACTAATACAAAATTTTTCCAATTGGTTTTAGAGTAATATGAATGCTCAGATTATCGTAGTTGTCATAAATTAAGCGAAGGTGATCTGAGTATACTTTGTTGAATCTATAATGTTCAACACAACAACTTTCCTCTTCGCAGTTTATTGTCTGAGAAATAAGTGACTGAGTAATTGTGATAGGACAACCATTGACATAGGGCTGGATTGACTCAACATTATGACCAAATGGCTCAAGAGAGGCATTTAACTAGAACTCTTTAATAAGATTAATGTAGATGGTTACATGAAGAATGTTAAAGTAACCATTCAACTTTTGTTTGTGAATAGTTTTCCTTAGATCAAAATTTTTGTCATTCAAATCATCGAAATCAACAAATTTTTCATTGATAACGAATAAAAGATTTTCATTTAAGGTTGTTGTAGACATTTTTGAAAAAAAGAAAATATTTTGAAACTAGGTTTGTAGACACAAAGAGTTGGAAATGAGACATTGAAACTAGGAATAATGTTTAAATAAAGTGGAGAGTAGGAAGTGAAACAATCAGAGAAACTCAAATGTCTCCTTGAAAATCCAAAAGATACGTTACATTTTTAATATGGATGATCATTGCTGTTCTAGTGATATGATTCCAATGCGCGCCATATTTTTTTTAAGAAATAAAAATCACATATTACCTCGGTTTTGTTAAATCGAGGGGATAATCAACTCATTATCTTGATTATTCAAAAAATATGAGGGGAAAAACAATTCAAGAACTGTTTTTTTATTATGATAACTTTTTTGTAAACTAAATGATAAATTCCATCAGTTTCCTTAATAACGGAGGGATAAGATAATAAGATTTTATTATAAAAGTACTCGTTAAACAAATTTTACCCTAATCCTAACTTATATGTAGCCACTCCAAACTCGAACGCACCATTATTTTGGGATCTATCTCACAAAATGATGTTGATGTTGCTGTTGTTGTATTTAGAAGCTTGAAAAAGTTCTCTATGATGGATTGCAAGTGCAGAAAATTATTTTTTTTGCATGGTTGGAACAGATAATTCCTTTGGAAGTTTGATGCATTCAATGTTTGAAACAAATTGTACATCCCAAAAATTATGTTGACCAACCGAGATACGAACCCGGTAATGCCGAGCACCGCCAGAACGACTAATCGGAAGATCATATGCCTACTTATAAGTCAGATTCTTGTTAAGAATAACCAGATAAAATAATGATGAGCCAACCTCACATTAAAGGAGAACTGACTTGACCATACAGAGTGGGGTAACTATAAAGCTCGGATGCCACGCCAAAGGATACAAGAGACGGTTACGAAAACACACATTATAACTGGAGAGTTACAATCATTGAAAAGGCATACATTATGTGAGCAATTATGGAGGTGAAAGACATTATAGGGAGGTGTACCAGTAAAGGAAGACCTATAAATAAGGAGTACTTGAGAAACAGAAAGGAACAACTAATACACAGTACCCATACATAAAATAAACACTAGAAACTATTCATTTAAGACTCTCCTCGAGCAATAACGAGGAAGTCAACCATTTAGTGTTTTAGCAAGAACACAAATAACTCTTAGAAATTGGATGCGTGCAATATTTGGAACAAATAAATTCTTACACCAAAATTGTTCTTTTGTTGTATTATTGTTTTTCAATATTCTGTGTAAATAATGTAATTTAAAAAAAAATCATGTTCACCTCGATTTTGTTAATCGAGGGGATAACTTAGTGTGATAATTTTAGATATTGATCATCGTCCTTAAACGAATCTTTATCGTCCATTAGTGATCTACGTGAAACCTAAAACATTTCTATTATAAAGGCCCTCTGCTATCTATAATTGATAAAGAAACATCATGAAGCGCTTAAAACTATCTATATCCTCTTGTCACACTCCAAATTTGTCCTATGCTTTATTCTCTCATCCCAAGCCTTTGTACTGTTTAATCATCATTCTCTAGGGTGATCATTTGGCCTTTGGGCCATGATCCTCTAAGATTAGGTCAGGTAAGTTTGTTTATGCATGCCATAGTGTAAGGTCTGACCTATGATCCTCTTAATAACTTCTTTTTGCAAGTTTGTTAAGCTAAGGTGGAATAAAGGAAGATTGTGGTTCCATTCAGGATTAATTAGTTGATTGATTTTCTAAAGAGAATTTAAGGGCAAGCTTTTAGAAGTTTAGTCATATATGGTCATGTATGGAAATCAAACTTTATCATTTTCCTAACACGTGCATGTAAGGTTCAAGACAAGTTATCAAGCGAGTTAAAATGCCAAATATAAGTCCATTGGTCCCCACGTTCAAGGAATTCAATTGACACAATCCTAATGCTTTTAGTTGAACATCAAGTTCAAAAAGGAGATTGCATTTTAAAAGAAGTTCAAAAAGGAGATTGTGAGATGTGCTACATAATTGGACTATTCCATTTTGCATTGCAAGCTTCATAAAGCACAAATTCAAGATAATCCCATAACCAAATGGGATTCATCATTAGCACATAATTACAAATTCTAATTAGTTTTAAATTTGAGTCAAAAGTTACGAGATACAAAGTTCCATTAGTACAAACTCCAAAGATACAAAATGCCATATATTTTTAAGGAGCATAAAAAAAAAAAACATGGCAAGATGCTTAAATAATAAGGCATGCACCAAAGGCTTCCTATTCTTATTGATTCAAAGTGAAAGATACATTTGCTTTAGAAAGACTACAAAGATTGGTCACAAAAGGAGACATGTGTTACACATAAACATGAAAGTAGAAAGATGAGTGAATTACAAGACCAACATCATGTTTTAAGCTGATAAAAGTGCTAATTCCACATTACATACAATGCAAATTAATCAAAATGCCAAAGTTACACCAAAGTGGAGATTTCTTTAAGCACAAGTTACACCAAAATGCCAAAGTTACAAGTGAAAATCCTACAAGATGGTATTCACAAAAGTGGCAGGACATCATGAACCAATTAAATCATACAAGTCAAAATTGCAATACATTTCAAGAAAGCTAAGAATGTCTAGTAAAGAATCCTTGATACACCAATGAGGAGGGCTTCAAGTCTTGTGTCAATTCATCCTGCGCCTAAATACCATCCATAGTATCCACATTTCCTGCATGCAAATGAAATCAACAACAAATATCGGTGAGATAGGAACTACCATTGTGAGATATCAGAAATAGGATGAAAGACATCAAAAGATTGCAGCAAAGTCAAAATCACATAAATAACACAATAAATGGCACACACACTATCAAGCAAACATACTGACAAGCATTGTAAAACCATAAACACGAGTCTAAATGAATAAAGCATAAAAGAAGAAGTGTTTATGCAAAAACAGTTCAAAAGGCATCATGTCATCAATATAAACAAGCATTTAAAGATGATATGAAAAGAACTGTTTATCCATGAAAATATAATGAAAAGGCTGATGTTTTGTTTTGGGCTTCTTCTTTTTTATTTCTTCATAAATTGTTGACCCATTTGCTTTTAATGTTGATCTCCTTCTTTTTTTAATTAATTAATAAAACATACTTATGCCAAGATATTAAGTAAAAATAGTAAATAATATTTTCAAATAAAAATAGTTTTTTTTTTTGTAACTTTACTTTATTTTATTATTTTTTAAAAGGAAAACGTGGAAATAAATTATGATAGAATTTGGTGTGCTTGTTGAAATTAGTGTTAAAATTCATGTTAGGATTCGGATTGCTATTTTCATTTTGCTATCTTTTTCATGTTTGTGTGAATGGTTGATCTACCTATTTGATACTTGTTTAAATGAATGATTGCTTGGATTTACTTGCTTGTTATTTGGTTGTATGTTTGATTGTATGTCTTGTTTGGACTTGTATGACCTATTCTTGTATGATGACCATAAATTGTTAAATAAGACATGAATGTGGACAATAAAATAAATCTTTCAAAGAAAAATAAAACCTTTGGTCTAACGCCAAGATGATCTTTTCAAATCATTAACTATTCCTTATATCTCAAATCATTTTCGTAATCAATTACCAATATTTGAACTAACGTCATGTTATTCGAACTCTTTTTTTTAATAAATTACCGATTGAAAAGGATTGGGGTGGAAGCGATTTTCCTCTCTTTTCCCAAATGTTCATGTGATGGCCGCACTTAGCCTACCGTTTGAACATTAGTCAATTGTTTTAAAACACCCTTAAATTAAACGATTTGAGTTGATTCTTTGATGCAAGAAAAAGATGGGGGGTGGAAGAAATTTTCCTCACTCTTCCCAAGTATTCGTGTGATGGTCGCACTTAGCCTACCGTTCGAGTACTTGTCGTCCGTTAAAGAAATATGACTTAATTCGCCACACGAATTTCATAACTCATTGATTGAAAAAGATTGTGTGAAATCAAGATTCTCAGAGATCAACATATGTTTTGATGAACACAAATCACTTAAGAAGGGAAAGATGATCAACCACCAAGCATCAGGACAAAGACACAACTCTAAGGATGTTTTCCTCAGAAGGTATAATGAGAACTTCCAGTAAGTATTTAAGTCCTAATTGCTCAAATCATTAAAAATCGTTTACATTACTTCACACTAACACAAGCTTTTTAAATGAGAATTTTTCTAAGTTTTTGTAAGTGCAATCGATTGCACTCTTAAAGCAATCGATTGCATGATCAATGTTTTAAACTCTTTTTGATTCTGTTTCAGCAAGCTATCGATTGTTGCCTTGGTGCAATCGATTGCATGCTTAAAATTTTTCAATTTTTCACTTCTGTTTTGAAGTGCAATCTATTGGTCTGAAAGGTGCAATCGATTGCTCTATTGAAAATTTAAATTTTCAAGTGTTTTTGTGAAGGTGCAATCGATTGGTCTCTTTGTGCAATCGATTGCTCACTGAACGTTTTTGAAAAATCTTTCTGAAAAATTGCATCTCTTCAATCGAATTTCTGTGAAATGTTTCCTTTGAAACATGACGACTGTTCAATTAATTTTTCTGGAGATTTGCATGTTTTTCTCAAAAGGTGTTTATGTAATATAAATACCTAACTCTTTCAAAATTCAAATAACCTCTTTCAATCAAAAAAAAAATCTGTATCACAATTTCATCTTTCCACTTCTAAGAAAAATCACTTTTCACAAAGAATTTTCTGCATAAATTTCATATGCTTTGAAAAGAAAATTCTTGAGCAATAAGTCTTAGAAACTTGTGGAATTTCCCATTGAAAGAGAAGATCAATCTCAGCATTGATAAACAACTGTATACATTGTTACAAATCATTACAAAAATCAGATTGTATTTATTTCCCCTTGCTGTTCAAAATTGTTGAAAGCAAGTGTGTGCATTGGAGAGGTTTGTTCTCATTGCACTTAGTGTTCAGATCTTAAAGGTGTTTAAGAGCCTTTGATCTCCCTATACGTTAGAAAGAAAAGTTGTACACTGATCCTAACTATAGTGAAATCTCTTTCGAGTCGAAAGGGGAGTGGAGTACCCTCGAAGTGTGAGGGGAACCACTATAATTTCTTGTGTCTCTTTTACTTTTTGCCTTTACAAGCTTTCATAACATCACTTTGATAAAATAAAGTAACATAACTCTCTTAAAACCATAAAATTTCAAAAGAACCTAATTCACCCCCCCTCTTAGGCGCAATTCTTACTTACAATTGGTATCAGAGCAGGTTTAGGTAACCCGTTTCTAATCGATCTTGTATGGCTTCCGCAAATAACAAAGGTGTATTCAAAGATGGTGGTAGTAGCACCAAGCCTCCACTGTTTTGTGGTGAATACTTTGATTTCTGGAAAATTCGTATGAAGGCTCACTTAGAAGCACAAGGAAATGAAATCTGGGATGCTGTTCAAAATGGTCTGTTTGTTCCTACAACGTTCATTAACGGTGTAGGATCAACAAAGCCCAAAGCCTCATGGGATGATGATGATAAGAAAACGGTTCTCTATGACAAAAAGGCAATCAATCTCCTACAAAGTGCACTAAGTATGGACGAGTTCTTTCGCATCTCAACATGTATAACAACAAAGGAAAGATCCTTGGCGTAGGCAGCATTGGTGCACCACCTTTTACAACCATAGAAGATGTCCTTTATGTAGAAGGCCTAAAGCATAACCTACTTAGCATTAGTCAGCTTTGTGACAAATGTTTCAGAATCAACTTCACTAAAGATGAATGTTTGATAGAAAACGAAGTCACTTCTGAGGTAATGTTAAAAGGTAATAGAATTAATAATATTTTCATGATTTCCCTTGATAACATATCTTTGAAGGTTAAGTGTCTTATGGCGAACAACAACGACTCTTGGTTATGACACAAAAGATTTGCTCACATTCATATGGAGCATTTGAACAAATTGATCAAACATGACTTAGTTGTTGGTCTTCCAAAGATCAAATTCATCAAAGATAGATTGTGTGGCGCATGCCAAAAAGGGAAACAGACCAAATCAACTTTCACATCCAAAATGTGGTGTCCACAACTAGGCCACTAATTGTTACACATGGATCTCTTCGGACCTTCAAGAACAAAAAGTTTTGGAGGTAATGTTTATGCATTAGTAATTGTTGATGACTTCTCTAGATATACATGGACTTTCTTCTTAGTGCAGAAAAGTGAAGCTTTCAAGGCATTCAAGAAGTATGCAAAACAGATTCAGAATGAGAAGTCACTTTCAATTGTCTCCATTAGAAGTGACCATGGTGTAGAATTCCAGAATGCTCTATTTGAAGAATTTTGCGAGGAAAATGGAATCTCACACAATTTCTCTGCACCAAGAACTCCACAACAAAATGGTTTCGTAGAAAGAAAGAATCGGTCGTTGGTAGAACTTGCAAGAACAATGCTTAGTGATTCAAATTTCCTAAATATTTTTGGGCAGATGCAGTAAGCACGACGTGTTTTGTAAGTAATCGTGTGAACATCAGACCAATTCTCAAGAAAACCCCCTATGAACAGTTCAAAGGAAGAAAACCAAACATATCCTTCTTCCACATATTCGGGTGTAAATGCTTTGTCTTGAACAATGACAAAGACAATCTCGGTAAGTTTGACGAGAAATCCGATGAAGGTATTTTTCTCGGCTATTCTCTCTCAAGTAAGCTTTCAGAATTTTTAACAAAAGAACTTTAACTATTGAAGAATCTATGCATGTTTCTTTTGATGAATCTGACCCCTCCAAAGAAGATGATATTATTGTTAATGATGATGATGATGATATAGAAACCTCTCAAGAAAACACTCTCAAAGATATTGCAAGTGATCAACCAAAACAGCGGCAAGAGGATTCACAAGAAAACGAAGTACACAATGATCTACCGAAAGAATGGAGAACTCATAGAGATCACTCGATCGATAAAGTCATTGGTGATATCAGTCAAGGTGTTACAACAAGATTAAATCTCAAGGATGCTTGTCTTAATATGGCATTTGTTTCGCAAATTAAAACAGCCAAAATCAATGAAGCCTTAGGCGATGATCAATGGATAATAGCTATGCAAGAAGAACTGAACCAGTTTGAAAGAAATCAAGTTTGGAATCTTATCCCTAGGAAGAACAACAAGCATATCATTGGAACAAGATGGGTCTTTAAGAACAAACTCGATGAAAATGGTATTATAGTTCGGAACAAAGCAAGATTGGTCGCCCAAGGATACAACCAAGAAGAAGGAATCGATTTTGACGAAACATTCGCTCCAGTTGCAATATTGGAAGCAATTAGACTGTTATTAACTTATGCATGTTTCATGAATTTTCAGCTTTTCTAAATGGACGTCAAAAGCGCATTCTTGAATGGATTCATAAATGAAGAAGTATATGTCAAACAACCCCCTGGTTTTGAAGATTACAAATATCCATCTCATGTTTTCAAATTAAAGAAAGCTCTCTATGGATTGAAACAAGCACCAAGAGCATGGTACGATCGACTTAGCAATTTATCATGTGACAAAGGCTTTGAAAAGGGAAAAGTAGACAAAACTTTGTTCATCAAGAAAATAAAAGAAGATACTCTCTTGGTACAAGTATACGTTGATGACATAATCTTCGGTTCAACCAATACAAAGTTATGTGAATAATTTTCATCCATGATCAAGGAGAATTTGAAATGTCTATGATGGGAAAAATGAACTACTTTCTTGGACTTCAGATCAAGCAACTCGAGAATGAGATCTTTATCAATCAATCAAAATACTGCAAAGAATTATTAAAGAAGTTTGATATGGACAATTGCAAGACTTTATCTACACCTATGGGATCCGGTACATATGTAGATCAAGATGAATCTGGTGTGTCGGTTGATATCACAAAATATAGAGGTATGATTGGTTCCTTACTATACTTGACAGCAAGTCGCCCTGACATTATGTTTAGCATTTGTCTTTGCACTCACTTTCAAGCAAATCCAAAGGAGTCTCACCTGATGGAAGTCAAGCGGATCATGAAGTATCTCAAAGGAACAACAAATGTCAGCTTATGGTATCCTAAAGGTAGTATGTGCAATTTAATTGGATATTCTGACGCAGATTATGCAGGCTGTAAAACTGATAGAAAGAGCACAAGTGGGACATGTCACATCTTGGGAAATGCACTAGTCTCATGGGCATGCAAGAAGCAAGCATGCGTAACACTTAGTATGGCTGAAGTGGAGCACATAGCAGCGGGAAGTTTCTGTGCGCAGATACTTTGGCTCAAGAAACAACTTCGTGACTACGGACTCGACCTTGGTAGCATTCCTCTTTGTTGTGACAACACAAGTGCAATTAATATAACGAAGAACCCAGTCATGCATTCAAGGACCAAGCACATCAACATACAACATCATTTTCTGTGAGATCATGTACTTCAAGGAGATGTCGAGATAACATTTGTAGATACTCATAATCATCTTGCCGATATATTCACGAAGCCTTTGGCAAAGGAATTTTTCTTCAAAATACGAAGGGAACTTGGAATTCTGGATGAAATTAACATTGAATCATGAAAGATCTTCTTCTGTGGTGTTTTTCTCAAAATTTCACTGCATGCAATCGATTACACCTCTGTGTCAATCGATTGCTCACTGTAAGTTTTACAAATATTTTTAATTTTTGAAGCAAGCAATCGATTGCACCCCTGTGTCAATCGATTGCACTCTGTAGTTTTTGTCCAATTTCATTTCTGTTTTGTAGAGCAATCGATTGCACCACTGTGCTAATCGATTACACCTACTGTAAAACTGTTTTTTCTCTTTCTATTTAATAGATCCATGATTTCTTAAATTTTCCAACTACCCTATCATTACACTTTTGATCTACCTATGACTAGCCATTACTACTCAATCCCAGTCTCAAAATCTTTGACCATTAATTCTCATATTCCCAAAGTTTTAATCATCAATACCTTCAACCACTCATATCCCACATTAAAATTTATCTCTTCTCTCAACCATTATAAAACCCAACTTCTCATAACCTTTTTTAACCATCTCTTCCAAAAACCATCCTTCACAAACCATAAAACTCAAATCCTCCATCATTCTCTCATGGCTTCATGCTCAAAGAGGAATATTTCAGCATAAGACAAAGGCAAAGGTCCAGCCTCTTCATCTTCAAAAACTCCCCTTGTTCTTCAACACTTGAATGATGAACAAAGGGAAAAGTTCACTAAGTACTTTCAGAAGAAGGTTGTGCAAACACCAAAATATGGTATTTTCTCATCATTCCCTAAAGAATGTTTTTCTTTTCAAGAAACTTTGATTGCATGTGGGTTGGAACCTGTGATTTCCTCATCCGGGCCGTATTATCCGGATTTGGTAAGATTGTTCTATAGAAACCTACAAATGGAAGAAGGCAAGATGGTAACATATGTTCAAGGAAAAAGAATCCCACTCCACTCAAAAACACTTGGTAGGATTCTGAATATTCCAACCTCTGGTGGGAGACTCTATGAAGAAAACGAAGACCTCTGGCAAGCATACAACAAACGAGAATTCTATTGGAGTCTTGGCCGTATGACTGAAGCAGAATTCCATGCAAAACGTGTCAGATCCTTAGGCGGCATGGAAACCTCTCGCAGCTCATGGTCGGCAGGTATATTTAACATTGATGATCGGCTGTTTCATTATTTTATGGTTTACATAATGTTCCTAAGAGCCGGAAACCACTGCATTGTGACTAATCTAGAAATGCAGATTCTATACACTATTAAGAATGACATTCAAATAAGTTGGTCTTATTTAATCTTGGTTCACATGCGTGGAATCAACGAAAAATCCAAGTTTCTGCCATATGCATGGTTCATCACAAAGATTTTGGAACATTTTGAAGTAGAATTTGAAGGGTTTGATAAGTGTCTCATGGACTCAAGTATCAACAAGATCTCAATCAAAAATGTGGACTCTCGGATGGGTGTCAAATACAACCTGGAAACCAGGACCATTGTTTACCTTGGTGAAGGTGTGGCTCAAAATGATGAGCAAGAGGATGAAGACGATGATGATGTTCCTACTCCTTCTGGAAATGGCCCGAGTAACCAACAATTAATGGATTACATGACTCAACAGTTTGGAAATCTCAAAACTTCCATCAATGACCAATACAATGCTATTAAAGAGTCAACAAACACTCGGATCAACAACTTTCAAGAGGCTGTCAACCAACAATTCTCCTATCTGTAATCTCACTTATACATTCTGCCCTATGATCCTTCAAACCTGGCTGTCCCTCCAACTCGTCCATCACCTCTCCAGACAACATTTCCAAACCAACCAACCTTTGACCCCAACATGGATCTGTCATAAAAACTTTTTACTATGTGTTTTATGTTTCTTTTTAAGTCATTTATGTTATTTGAATTCCGTACTTTCTAGTTTCTTTGTACTGTTTTCAATTTGCAATTTGAATTTATGACTAAGTTGGTATTTTATTTTCAAATTATTATCTATGTCTATCATCTATATATATTATTGCCTTAATCCATCTTTCCCTTCTTTTTGATAATGTCAAAAGGGGGAGAAGGATGTTACTCTTTTCTTGCTTATTGTCTTTCCTTAAGGTACAAATATACAAATACAAGGCTATTTTGAACCTCAATACAAATTCAGAACTTCTCAACTTCACACATTGAGAGGGAGAAAAACTTGTCAACTTCACAAATTAAGGGGGAGAAAAATTTGTCGGAAAGAACATTGCAACAAAAGAAGAATGCTTTGTCATCATCAAAAAGGGGGAGAATGTGAAATCAAGATTCTTAGATATTAACATATGTTTTGATGAAGACAAATCACTTAAGAAGGCAAAGATGATCAACCACCAAGCATCAGGACAAAGACACAACTTTAAGGATGTTTTCCTTAGAAGCTATAATGAGAACTTCCATTAAGTATTTAAGTCCTAATTGCTCAAATCATTAAAAATTGTTTACATTACTTTTCACACTAACACAAGCTTTTTAAATGAGAATTTTTCTAAATTTTTGTAAGTGCAATCGATTGCACTCTTAGAGCAATCGATTGCATGATCAATGTTTTAAACTCTTTTTTATTTTGTTTCAGCAAGCAATCGATTGCTGCCTTGGTGCAATCGATTGCATGCTTAAAATTTTTCAATTTTTCACTTCTGTTTTGAAGTGCAATCGATTGGTCTGAAAGGTGCAATCGATTGCTCTATTAAAAATTTGAATTTTCAAGTGTTTTTGTGAAGGTGCAATCGATTGGTCTCTTTGTGCAATCGATTGCTCACTGAACGTTTTTGAAAAATCTTTCTGAAAAATTGCATCTCTTCAATCGAATTTCTGTGGAATGTTTCCTTTGAAACATGACAACTGTTCAATCAATTTTTCTGAAGATTTGCGTGTTTTTCTCAAAAGGTGTTTATGTAATATAAATACCTAACTCTTTCAAAATTTAAATAACCTCTTTCAATAAAAAAAAATTCTGTATCACAATTTCATCTTTCCACTTCTAAGAAAAATCACTTTTCACAAAGAATTTTCTGCATAAATTTCATATCCTTTGAAAAGAAAATTCTTGGGAAATAAGTCTTAGAAACTTGTGGAATTTTTCATTGAAAGAGAAGATCAATCTCAACATTGATAAACAACTGTGTACATTGTTATAAATCATTACAAAAATCAGATTGTATTTATTTCTCCTTGCTGTTCAGGATTGTTGAAAGCAAGTGTGTGCATTGGAGAGGTTTGTTCTCATTGCACTTAGTGTTCAGATCTTAAAGGTGTTTAAGAGCCTTTGATCTCCCTATAGGTTAGAAAGAAAAGTTGTACACTGATCCTAACTATAGTTAAATCTCTTTCGAGTCGAAAGGGGAGTGGAGTACCCTCAGAGTGTGAGGGGAACCACTATAATTTCCTGTGTCTCTTTTACTTTCTGCCTTTACAAGCTTTCATAACATCACTCTGATAAAAGAAAGTAACATAACTCTCTTAAAACCATAAAATTTCAAAAGAACCTAATTCACCCCCCCCCCCTTAGGCGCAATTCTTACTTACAAATTGGGGTGGAAGCAATTTTCCTCTCTTTTCCCGAATATTCAGGTGATAGACGCACTTAGCCTACCGTTTCAATATTCGTCAATCATTTAAAACACTTCAAACAAATCAAACCTAACTTTTCTTAAACAAATTAAATGTGTGATCTGCAACTAGGATTTTTTACAACGATATTGTTTAGTCTATTCTAATGTGTTTGCATACAAGTGCTTAAGCCTCCCCTAAGAGTTAACAAGCCAATGTTCGACCATTAAAACATGATCTAATTACTTATCCACTAAAAAACACAAACCAACAAATTGTAGTCCCCGAACTACGAATGCTCTGATTCTTCATTTCATAATGAAGATACATATGTACAAGGGCTTCAATCCTTGGCAAGCACCCTAATAAAAACATCCTCTTCTCCCTTTTGAGGTTTTTGTTCGTTTCTCTTCTTAACCTTTTATCACTTGAAGAAAACAAATAACATAAATTAATATTCAATTCAATATCTAACTAAGAGGTTCTCGTTGAGTATAATGGACGTGAGAGGTGCTAATACCGTTCCCTTGCGTAATCGACTCCCAAACCCGAATATGGTTATGGCGACCATTATTCCATTTTTCAAAGTTTTATCGATATTTTCCTATTCCTCCATTGGAATAAATAAAGTTCGGTGGTGACTCTATTCGAACAATTTTTTTTTGCGTCAATCGCGAAGGATCGTATTTTTTTGAGGTACAACACCTCCACTTTAACTTTTTCCATTAAGAGTTCTCTATAATGGATTGCAAGTGCATAAAATTATCTGACTTCAAGGTTTGTGTTTATAAATATTCATTTGAGCAGAAAATCATTTATTTTTCTGACCTTTTTTTTCAAACCTATTTTTGTTTTATATTAGAAATAAATAACTGCAAGGTGAAGTATTTGATCTTGCCCAAATATCAAGGAGTCGAAGATCCAACATATGATCTTCAGGGATAAATTAATTTTTATTTTATTCTGTATAAACAATATAATATTCTGGGTAAATATTGTAGTTTGTGAACAATTTTTTTTTTAATTTTCTGTGTAAATAATGTAACCAATTTCAATTAAAAAAACAATATATCTTACCCTCAATTTTATTGTAAACCGAGATGTATGGGACATTAGTTTTGTAAATAACAAAAATGTAGATGTTGGGGTTCGAACCCATGTGCAAATTAATTTACCCCTCGGTGTTTAAAAAACCAAGGTGATGAGCCGTTACTTTACATGACGTCTTTCGTTACCTCACTACTACAACTAAGGTAAAATGCATTTCTGTCAAACATTAAAAGCACTTCTTGTTGTAGTGAATTCATAAATTTAAGGCACTTGACTTAATTGTGACAAAATTAGGTGTTGATGTGGGTAAGACCCCAAAAAAGCTAGAAGTTAGTAGAGGATGTCATGTGAGATTTTTATTCATCACAACAAAATATATTTACCACTTGAATGTAGTTGTAAATGTTGCGGGTGATGATGCATATGTTGCCTATCATAGACAATGTGCATTTAAGACATACTTCTTAATTTTGGTTGGCATGAACACTTTTCATGGATAAAATTGTGATATATGTCGATGTTGTTTATCTTAAATACTTCATAGTCTATAGAGGATACATGAGTATGATTTGAAGACAGTTTGTTTAGTTTATATGTACTCCAAGTTAGCTAAAAGTAGTAAATGAAGAACAAGACAAATGACGGGAATCAACTGTCTATTTTAGGTAATTTACTTACACTTTACTACCTCTGTCCCTAATTATAAGACATTGTTGAGTTTTTTTCTCGTCCCTTTTTATAAGACCCTCTTCAACTTTCAAAGTGCATTAATTATTCTTTTCAAACATACCCCTAATTATAACATCTTTTTCTGCACTCTATAATAAATACAATTACATACACATTAACTATTTCTCTCTCCTAAGGGTAAACTTGTAAAATTATACAAAATAGTCAATAAATTTATTACTCTAACAAACTTTCTTAATTCCTGTAATTTCCTCAATAGGGTCTTATATTTAAGGACGAAGGTAGTCATTATTAATTTCATAATACTTGTACAACACCCTTACTGATATTTCATTTGGACCATTTTCAAGCATGAATCCTCCAACATTTTCCACGTATGGCCGATTGGGAATATGTTTATGACTATATTGAAGAGTTGCCATGTGTGTGCTCGATTAACCCACTTAGGGGATCCAGCGATTGAGTCGTACATACTTGCTCTTGACTACATCCTGGAGATGATATTTGTTTCTCACCATACATTGAATCTGAACACCACCAGACACGAGTTGGCTTGTTGGTGAAGAATTGGGTTCTGAAAGTGTGCTTCACTCAAGGTCTCAGGTTCAAATCACGGTAGGTGCCAACAATTCTTGTGTTAGAACAAGTCCATACAAAGCTTTGCTCTACCTTTAAATGGACCTCATACAAGTGGACAATGAGATTAGTCCCATTGGATTAGTTGGTCGCAAGACCGAATACCAAGCTTTAAAAAAATACATAACTTTTGGAGGTGATATGCTAGTTCTCTAAATGATTGGCTTGTGGGTATCAACATATGTACACACATCTACTTGATCAAGTACTGAGGAAATTTGGGTAATTGGATGTTTAGAGAGAAAGAGAGAGATATATAGATAGATAGATAGATAGATAGATAGATAGATAGATAGATAGATAGATAGAGAGAGAGAGAGAGAGAGAGAGAGAGAGAGAGAGAGAGAGAGAGAGAGAGAGAGAGAGAGAGAGAGAGAGAGAGAGAGAGAGGTATGAAATGAACCTTAGCTCTGGATGTTTTGAATTGAGGGAAGGTACCTCTATTTATAGAGTATTGGTTGGCTAAAAAAGGAAATCTTTTTTAATGTGTTTTAAGACTAAACAATCAATTGGTAACATGTGCCAATCGATTGACTGACTCCTTTACAATCGATTACCGAGTTAAATATGGAAAGACAAGATTTTTAGTCGTCACCATCATTAAGATGTTATCCTAATCAATTAGGGTGCATTTTTGAAATCTCCAATCGATTGGGATAAAGTTCCAATCGATTGGCAAAGACAAATCTTGACCCATATCTTTTCAAACAACTTCCAACTCATGTACGTGTGATTTTAGCCAATCACTTTTACAAAAACACCATTTTTGCCTTACAAAGTTTTCACTCAGATTACTTAAGGCAGGGCTTCATTGCACTTCAAGACTTTTTTAGACTCCTTCCTTTGTGTAGACACTTTCTTAAGTTTTGAAATGAGGCTTGAGTTAAATTTTATTAGGTTGCCATCATTAGATAGCCAAGTCCAACAAACCCAAATTCTTTGGCATGAATCTTTAACTACCTAACGCTTGTGCTCTACTTGTCATCATCCGTTGTCATCTTATACAAAGGTTTATCATCACCAAAAGTAAAATAATTGTCCTGGTTAAAGATATATCATCTGCAAAATAAGGATCCACAATACACTGATGTAATAGGACATTTATAATAAGTATACTATCATAATAAAAAAATTATCAATTAAACTATGCACTTATGTAATAAGATTATAAATGTCATATATTAAAATCAATCTAGAATCTATAATACTATCAAAATGGAAAATTATAAACTATAATACTATCCATAATCCCTAATACAAATACTATAAAATACTACTGGGTATATCTAACCATATGTTCCTTTTATGCCTTTTATACTATAATGTCGCATGTGCCTCAAATATAATGGAATATCTAGTGGCCCACGCAGAATTTCCTTTTAGAAAGTCTCATCCCTCTATACCCGCTCACGTAATGGATTCTATATGAGGACATGTAGGTAACACATCAACGACATGATCTGCCCTAGCCTACTTCTTCTATAATATGTTCTGATGAGCTGGCCTAGATTGATCTCTGTGAGCACTTGGTGGCATGTAAGGATGTGACACTCTAAAATACCATTAGATATAGTTGAATACACTACTCCATTGGTGAAGATTTGTCAAAATTTGTGCTTCATCTGGTACAAGATGATTATATAAATAATTATACATCACATATATCTCTTTGCGGACCATAGTGGGAAGAGCAAGCACAAAGGGGTCTCTTGGAACAACCTGTAGATACCCAAACTGGTGCATGACTTGCTCAGGCACATTTTGATACATCAGGTGTGACCCACAAGCCAACCATCTAGAATATAAGGACATGACATCCAATGGTCGCGTCTGACAGTGATTTTCATACAAAGTGTAACATATATCATCTACTGCATTGCGGTCAAGAAACACTCTAAAGAGTTTGATCGCCTGATTACCTCTTATGAGGGCAAGATTCCTTAGTCCTTTTTTTAATGATGTCAAAACTAGTAATATCTCGTATTTGTGTACTTTGACGGTGTCATCGCATCTTAGATTGCATTCATTCACAATATGTATATAATAATTCACATACGTGTGTCTATGCATATAGTATCATCCCATATACGAAAATTGTGAATTGGATCATGTTAGATACCTTAGGTCAACTCAAAAAGGGCTTTAGGTCGATTCAAATACTTACAAAAATATGTTTATAGCATTCTAGTGTCTATGTGTCGACTTACAGAGGTGTGGGGGTCGGCGTATGTTGTTGCATAAATCAATTGTTGCTCTCGAGTGTCCTTGTATCGACCCATAAATGTGTGAAGGTCGACGCATACTGTAAGAAAAATAATCCTTTTCTCTCAGGTGCCTTTACATCAACACATGGCTTGGTTCAGGTCGACGTGTGACGTGAATTTTTGTGCAAATTTGCATTCGGGTGTGCTCAGGTTGACTCATTGAGTGCAGAGGCCGACCTCTCGCTCACTTAAACATATTTTTCTGATTCAGTGTTTAAAAAAGTTGTTAATTCAGTTATGTGTTCTTAGTCTCATATATTCACATGCATCATCTTTTGTACAACATAGAACAAAAAAATTGAAAATATACATTGAATTTGCTCATCATCTTCATTCTCACACTTGCATTCTTCAAAAATTACACGTAACCATTTTTGTTGATCTGTGCATTGTCGAGGTGATAATTTCCAAACTTAGGATTTGTATATCGTTATTTCGGTTTAGAATTCAGTGGGTTTTTCTTGAATAAAACCCTTGGGGTTTTGTCCTCCAAGATCTTGAGGATTTGAGGGTTTTTGCATAAATCTTTGCGTCATAGATTCAGTCGAGTGAAAGGTTTGAAGAACAGTGAGTTCATTCACACAAGTAGCAGTAACTGGAAGATTATGTCGAAAGATTTGTGGTCAAACGTCTTGCGATCAGAATCAGCCGAGTGAAAGGCTTGAAGAGCAGTGGGTTCATTCAAGAAAGTAGCGGTAACCAGAGGTTTGATCGAAGAGTTTGATGTTCTTGGTTCGACTTGAATCAAGGGGAGAGAAGAACCAAATTTGGTGTCATACTCTCTTTCTCTATCTCTTTACTTTGTGTTGGTAATGTTGATGTGATATCAATTGTTCGGTAATTTTCTGTTTTAGTTTAATGCTGAAAAACTATTTTGAAAACCCATTGCAATCACTTTGATTGTAATTGCTGAAAATTATGCACTATAATTTCATAGGAAATTGAACTTGGGGTGTTGTGTACACCAAGTGTTCGACATATTGATCACACACAAACTGTCAGTGAATTTGTCAATTTAATTTTACCTTAATATTTCATTGGAAATTGGTTTATTCAAAGTGGTATTAATTTTGGGTAATTGATTGTGAAAATTATTGATTCGTTTATCTCATCGATTTCATTCCATATTGGCTACGCATATCTGATCTTATCAATAACGATTCGTTTAGATGATTAAAATCCACAGCCGCTTCCGCACCTTTTTGAAACATTTTTTAAGCACCGATTTTTTGTTAAAATTAGTGATCTATTCAACCCCTCTTCTAGATCATTGTCATCATCTAACAAGTGGTATCATGAGCACCAGTTCATCTAGTGCTTCATATATAGTTTTTTAGGAAATGGCTAACGAACCAAAAGGGGAGTACAATTGAGAACTGACTTTTACAGGTGAAAACTATAGTTATTGGAAATATTGTATGCGGGTGCATATCAATTTTATTGATAGAAAGGTATGGAACGTTATTCAAAATGGGCCTATTGAAATTACTATGACCAATGCGGATAACATTGTTGTGCCTAAGCCAGAAGCACAATGGAATGAAGAAGATGAGAAAAAGTATGATTTCGATTGGAAAGCTAGAAATATTCTCATATCCTTTTGGGAGTTGATGAATATTATAGAGTTTCCCATTGTACTAGTGCTAAGCCTATGTGGGACACATTGCAAGTTGCCCATGAGGGAATTAATGATGCCAAACTACCTCAAATCAATAATTTGACACAAGAGTTTGATATTTTTCATATGAAGCAAGGTGAAACCATTGTTGAAATGCAAAAGAGATTTTCTCATGTAATCAATCGTTTAAATACACTTGGAAGACTTGTTTCCAATGAAGTTTCTACTAATAAAGTTTTTAGATGTCTTAATAGGGAATGACAACCTAAGATCACGACGATCAAGGAAGCCAATGATATCACTACATTGGACATCACAACTTTGTTTGGTAAGTTTGATGAACACGAGCAAGTGCTCATAAGTCTTGACAAACATGAGAAAAGAGAAAAGAAAGAAAAATTGAAAGACACGGACAAAAATTCTATTGCTCATAAGGCTTATAGCTCAAAGTCCTCAACCCAAGAGCTTAGTAGAAGTGAATCCAATGATGATGATGAAGATATGAGTGAAGATATGAGGCTGTTTGTGAGAAGATATAATAGATATATCCAGAAAAATGGAATTCAACATTGGACAAGAATCTCATCAACTTTCGACGACAATCAAAGCCCTCTAAGAATGAAGGAAATAAGAGTGGTAAATCAAGAGGGTCATGCTACAATTGTGGAAAGGTCGGTCATTACAAGCCGACTTGTCCATTGATAAATAAAGACAAAGGAAAAGAGAAGAATCGTCAACAAATGAAATCGGGAAAACCTAGAAGGGCATACATTGCTTGGGAAAATGATAGTGAGTCCTCTAGTGAAGATAACTCAAGTAATGAAGACGACTTTTTCAACCTTTACCTCATGGCTCATCAAAAGAAGAAGAAATAGGTAAGACACTCTAAGTATGAACACTTTAATAAAATGTCTCATTCAGAATTGCAAAAGACTTTTGATACTTTACACCATGAGACTAAAGAAGCTTTTAAACGCTTAGCTTCAAATAAGCAAATTTTTTCGCATTTAGAGAAAAAGATTTTCGATTCTGAAAAGGAATTAGAAGCTCTTAAGAACTCTATGGTGGAAGCAACAAAAGCTAAAATTGAGGATGACAAGTGTACTTGGTTAAATTGGGCAGGTTGTGAAACTTGTCACATTTGGCAAAAGGAGGTTAGAAATCTTAAAGCCAAATTAGACAAGGCTTTAAAACCTAAAGTCACATTTGTTATTGATCGGTCAAATTTTAGAGAAAGTATGAATAATCCGTATCAAAAATACACTTATGTGATTAGAGATAAAAATAGCAAAAGTAACACCAATGTTACCCTTACTTGTCTATATTGTTGCAAGAAGAGTCACACCATTGCCAAATGCCGATTTAGGAGATTTTTGGTTCCTAAAGGTATTTTCCAATTGTTGCCCAAATGCAACCAAAGATTCAGTCACACCCAAGGATCCAATAAAAATTGGGTACCTATTTCCCCTGTTTGAATTGTATAGGTACAATGTCTTGAGTCTACAGAGAGAAGATGGTTTCTCGATAGTGGATGTTCAAGACACATGACAGGAGACATTTCCTTATTCATTGACTTTATGGCAAAGAAGAAAGGATTTGTGACCTACGGTGACAATAACAATGGAGCTATACTCGACAAAGGTAGTGTAGGTAATCCATCTTCTACTACTATCTCAAAAGTCATATTAGTTGAAGGTCTTAAACACAATCTCATTAGCATTAGCCAATTATGCGACAAAGGTTATAAAGTTTCATTTTCAAAATATTGTTGCATGATTGAACATAATGATAAGAAGGATGATGTGTTTAAAGGCCTGAGGATTAACAATGTCTATATGCTCGACTTAAGTGAGGTATCTTTGATTAGCACTAAGTGTCTTGTCACCATGAGTGAAAACTCGTGTGTATGGAATAACAAATTAGCCCATTTCAACTTTGATTTGCTAAATAAAGTAGTCTTTAAGGATCTAGCTGTCGGCGTATCCAAAATCAAAATTTCAAAAGATCACTTATGTGATGGGTGACAAATGGGGAAGCAAATAAGGATCTCGTTTAAATATAAAAATGTTATTTCTACAACGAGACCTCTTGAACTCCTCCATATGGACCTTTTTGGACCATCTAGGATCAAAAGCTTAGGTGGTAATTACTATGGTTTTGTGATTGTATATGACTACTCTAGATTTTGTTGGAATATTTTCTTACCTAGCAAGATTGATACTTTTTCAGCATTTGAAAATTTTGCCACCTCTCTCAAAACAAATTAAACACACGTATAGTTACTATCCGAAGTGATCGTGGAGGTGAATTTGAAAACCACATCTTTGAAGAATTTTTTTGATAAGCATGACATTGATTATAATTTTTCAGCTCCACGTACTCCTCAACAAAATGGAGTAGTGGAACGTAAAACCGTGTTTTAGAAGAACTTGGAAGAAGATCAATGAGAATGACCTTCCTAAATACTTTTGGGCCGATGCTATTAATACGGCGTGTTATGTTTTGAATAGGTGCTTATCCGTCTTATTCTCAACAAAACTCCATATGAGCTTTTAAAAGGAAGGAAGTCTAATGTATCACATCTTCATGTTTTTGGTTGTAAATGCTTTGTATTAAATAATGGTAAGGAGAATCTTGGTAAATTTGATTCAAAGGCCAATGAAAATATCTTTCTTGGATACTCTTAAACTAGTAAGACATATAGAATATACAATAAAATGTTACTTATTGTAGAAGAATCCGTGCATGTTACTTTTAAAGAATCTGTGTTGGGACAATCTACTGCGCCTCAATCGTTATTGGTTGTCAATCATGTTACCTATAATTAAACCAAACAAACCAAACAAATGAAAAAAACTCAAACTCAGATGAAAGTCATTCAAAATCAAACTATGCAGACATAATATGGACATGAACTTTCGTATTTCAGAAATATCAATTTCAGAATAAAATACGAAAGTGCACTTTTGTAGTTTCCTGAAAACACAAAAAAACACAAAATGACATAAACACATGGAAACTGAAAATGACACAAAACATGTAGCTTAATAAACTATCTAACAATGAGTGTAACTACTTATATAATAATGTTTCTTACAGAATCTAATGTATCTATTTTGTAATGCATGAAGAAAAAATTTATTAAAAAAATTGGATTAAAAAACTTGTCAAATGTGTAGTTGAATTAAAAAAAACATTTGCATTGAAAAACTTATCATATGTGTTGTTGAAGTTGAAACACTTGGGTTGAATGAGTGTTGAGAAGTAATTGATAAACCATTTGGATTGAATGGAGTATAAAAAACATTTGAATTGATAAAAGACATGGAATATTAGAGATGTTTGCGAAGTGATTGAGAAATAATTTTGTTAAAAATGAGAAAAGAAGGAAGGTTTGACGCGTATTTGACTCAAATTTCACCGAGAGCTATATTTTTGTAAGTTTATACGAAGAAGCATCTCTATACTAGTTTTTTGCAAAATGAATGTGTAACTCACTTACAAATGGATGGAGTATAAAATGAAGTGTGCTCAAAAACTCATCTTTAAATTCTAGAAGTATTTTTGATTTTCATAAGGGCACGCAAGCAAAATTAAAGATGCGAAAAGTAATTACCTTTTAATATTTATAAACTTTGAGAAAATGAATGACTTATTGATAGTGTAAATTAATTTTACACGGTCAATTAATGACGATGATGTATTCCGTTAAAATATATTAAAAATTTTAAATTAGTTTTATAATATTAAAAAATAATATATTTTTATTGAATAAAAATGTAAAACTTCAATGTGTTTCCACTAAACCCATAAACTTTTGACTTTTACAAAACATGCCACTAAGTCGCTTTTGCAATCGCTTTTTCGCTGGCTTCTTCAAGTGCCATTACACGTTGGTTTGTCTAAGCTTTGGATTCCTCATTTTAAAAGCTTGTAATTCTCCCAGCTTTAACAATGACTCTTCCACCAAAGGGAGCAAGAAAGTGACCTCATATTAAAATTTGATTTCAGTTAACATGTATAATGTTCATAATATTAATAACGATAATCTTAACATACATTTTATTTTTTACTTTTTCATATCAGTCCAACAGCACCGTTTGTAATTAAAACACTAGAAAAAGAGGAAGAGGGAGCATAATTACCCTTGTAATAAAGAAATGTGTGTAAAAGTAAAACACACGCACAGAAGTTGGAACTTTACATTGCAAAAGAATAAAGTCACGACGAGAGTCTTGGTAGTTTCATAGAAATGACCGTTACATTAAATCAAAAGCAGTCAAAATTATTCCCCAACACAATTATAAAACAGACTCATTCCCTGAAGTAGTTTCTGATCTGCCAGACTTTGGTGTCTGGTGATCCAGTTAAGTGGATTTGATTTTTCCAATTACTTAAATTGCAATAGCTGATTAACTCAACAATTTAACATTAATTTTTGTTTTAATATGGATCCCCTTCACTTTAGAAATGAGTTTTACTTAAGTGGAATTTAAATAAAGTTTATATGTAAACTTCTTTTTGATAGATTCTCGTATAGAAAAATCTTATTAAAAAAATTATTATTGATTATGGTGTTCCCATGTGTTATGCCTATGATATTTTTCGTTGAGTCGTTAAGTCGTCTTCTCATTTAGTTGTTACTTGTAACATAGTTACTACTGTTTGCTGGATAGTTACATATAGTTATTTTTAGAAATTCTAGTTTTCTCTTTGAGAATGTGTTTGTTTCAGGATTGAATTAGGATTTTTGAGAATCTGACATTGGAAATACAATAATCTCACGTTTGTTTTAAGTTTTTAAAAATTATTCATGGATATATTTTATTTTAAGAAATATTTTCACACATAAATTGTCATAATTATTCTCATGTTTAAATAGTGGGAATCCAACATTTCCATGAGAATAAAATGTAACTAACTACAACTTCCCACTATTATTCTCATTTATTTTTATTTTTATTTTTTATAATTTTTAAATTAAATAAATAATAAACATTTCTGTGAATTTTTATTTTTGACCAAACACTTGCATAAGAATATTATTTCTAGAAATAATAATTCTAGGAATAGGGTTCTAAGAAATACTATTTTATAACTTGAAACAACCACACCCCAGATATTTTCTTTCTTTAGATGGTAGGTCGAAGTCTATGACAAATTTTATATGCTCTAACATGTCGTGGTTTGAACCATTTGGAGCGTCTGAAAAGAAATTGTATTTTTCCTGTTCTTCAACAAACGTGAAAGAAGTGGAGTGTTAGGCCGCAAGTATACGACTATATCGAGTAGTATAAAAAGTATTGAATCCACAGACACCAATTATCAAGTACTGTTTTATATTGTTTCGGTATGTATCTAAGTGCCGCGGCCGAAAAATAATCATTGAGATTATGGGTTTTCAAAATCGAACCAACACAATAGAAAACCACAAACTAAACCAAACCAAAGTGGAACCGCAAAAAAGCGCATTTGATTCTGATGAGTTTGGGTCAATTTTTAACAAAATCGCACGGTTCGGTTTGCTTTGCGGTTTGTATTTTGCAAACCAGACTAAACCAAACCAAACCCCATTATGTTACAACCCAAACTTCACTTATTCCAAAATCCAAACCTATTAAGCCTTAACCTTACAAATATTCTCTTACTCACGCTTGTGGTTTTAGTTTCAACCTTCTCAAATCTCTCATAATAGTATCACTCATTCTTCTTAGCATCTTTGCCATGTATGTCTCACCTCTTCTACTCTAATATCTTATATCTTATGCTCTTTCTTTTTCATCTTCTCATTTTTTATGTTATTGTTTTCTCATCCAATTACGTTTTTATCGCACCTTTCTTCTCTAATATCACATCTCTTATGTTCTTTCTTTTTCATCTTCTCTAATCTCTCATCTCTTCTAATTTTTTCTTTTTATTATAATATTTTTATATTGTTTTATGTTACTATTTTATGTTTTTTATTCCACTTTTGTCTAATCTTATTTTTGTAAATTGACTGAGAAGTTTTTATCTAAATATAATGAGTTTGGTTGTTATTTGATAATGTATGAATGACTAAACACAAAGTTATGTTGTTCTCTATAAGTGTATGTATGGCTCAATAAATTTTTTGTAAAAAACTGGACCAATTGAAACCGCATTGGTTTAGTTTGGTTTTATTTCTTTAAGCTAACCGAACCAAACTAAACGACATGCTTTGTTCTCTTGCGGTTCGATGATTTTTAGCGTCAAAACCACTCAAACCGCACCGCTGACACCTGATAAGTGCTGAATTATAGTGATTTTGAGTGTAAATAATTGACACTTATCAGCTTAATTATACCAATAAACCTATGTTTTGTGTAGTGTACATTATATTGTATAATATGTGTAATCATGTACATATTTTTGAGTTTGATAGTTTTTCTGTCATTTTTATAGGTATATAAGCAATGATATTTTTTCATTGTCTTATAGAGCATTGAATAATTTTTCCAATTCTCTGACCGCGTATAAAACGGAGTTACGGTTCTCAAGTTATGGTCGAAACAAGTTCTGAGTTTGCTGTCATGCTCGCAGTATGAACTGGAGGCGAGTAAGCTCGCCAAGAGTTTGCACTGTGAACTCAAGGAGAACAAAAATTGCCTAGAAGCGTAGAAAAATACTATTTTGGCAGTAGCTACGTTTGGTATGTTCGCAGTGCGAGCACATGAATCCATTTTTACCTATAAAGTCACATTTTTCAGATTTTTTAGGTTATCTTTTTTAGAATCTTTGGACCTAATTAATCAGAACCATATTCTTTAGTAGTTTTAGCTTAGAAACAATACATGGATGATGTATCTAGATGATTCTGAGTCAAGTCATACTTCAATCGGAGATGACAAACCATGAAAAGTTCAATCGGAGATGAAAAATCGTGAGAAATTTGTCCTTCTTCCTTCTTCTCTTTGTATTTTTCATTGTGTTGGTGTTGTTGTATGTATGTTTACTTATGTTGTATGTTCGTATACGGATTTTTGTGTAAAATCCATTTTACAAATCTTAATTGATGTTATCTTTGATTTAATATCTATCTTAATTGGTTTGGATCCCTGTAGATATATACTTTTCAAACTCGACCTAAAATGATGATACATTGGCTATGGGAAATGGTCTAAATATTCACGCGTATGTGTCAGAGCTTAATGCTTCATGTTGTTTTGTCACGTGAGATATCACCTTCAAAAGAAAGCGGTTGATCTCTCGGACTTTTAACCTCCGTTTGTGAGGGATACGTGGGGTTTTTGACGAGTATTAGGGTGGGTGCATTTGATCTATAGATTTTCTCTCGTACATGATGGGTATAAGAAAATGCAACTCCTGGTGAGTTTCTCCTTTCTAAAGAATGTGTTTACTTATTTGCTTTTATGCTTTTAATTTCTGCATGTTACCCTTGGAGAACCATCTCAAACCCAAGCTAAGATACATGGAGATTATCGAACGACATTCTTTCCCTCGAACCGATCCCTATGAAGACGATAGATACAGGAATTCTTCCCAAACTTAATTTTTGCTTGCCGCTTTATCGTACCATCAAAATGGCGCCGTTGTCGAAGATTGGTTTTGATATTGAATTGCATTGCGATAATTTCTATATTTCTAAGCTTTGTACATAATTGTCTATATTGTATATATGCTTGTACAGATACTTGTTTTACTTTTGTTTTCCACCCTTGTATATAATTATTTTCCATTAGGTTTATTCAAGTGTTGTATATATTTTGTTCCCATAACGTTTGTTCAAGTGTTTGGTTTGGACACTTTCTTTAGGTTTGTACTTTGAAGAAAAACATCACATGTCTGTGAGGAAGTTACTAGCAAAACACAATAAAGGTGTCGAGCTAACGACGTGAAACAAGTGCTGGTTGGGAGGCAACCCAACAGTTTTTGAGTTTGTATAATTTTATGTTTATTTAGTTTGATTCAATTTTGTTAGGTTGTTAGAAATTTTTTATATTTTGTCTCAAGCTTTGTTTTTTATTAGCTTGAGGCTACATATTGGGATTGTTCAAGTTTGATTATTTCAACAAGAAAATGTTATGGTAATGTGAAAAGTTTAAAGAAAATTGCATTGTTATGGTTTGTGTTTATTGCTTTTCTAGAACTTAATATGTTTATGAACCTTAGGCTCTGTACAACTAACATGCCATTCATTCTCTTGCAAATTTTCTTCATTTGTGAATCATTTTAGTTCACAACCCACTGTGAGAAATCTCCATTGTTTACTAAATACTTGGATGACTGATAAATTTGTTTGATTCGTTTGATTCATGCTTAATCTTTTGATTATTGTGATTTTTTGGAAGCATTAGAAATTATCAAAGCATTTGTTTATATTGAGTACAACCATATCCAAAAGTAACTTACCCGTGAGTAGTAAGTATTCATTAACCCCTTTGGGCCTTAACAGATTAGATCTTAATTTGATGATAAACTTGGTGTGTGTACATAAATTAAAAGTTAAGTTCATCAATGAATTTTATGGGATTCTAAAAATATTTCTTGAAACCTTTGAACAATGTTTTAAATTGATTTCCTTTCCATAAAAAGCAAGGAGTATTCACTTGAGGTTTGATGGTATTCAAGTTAGGGAGAATGAAAGGAAATGGTAGGTTACTAAAAATTTTGAAATTTTTTGAACAAACATAAGAAAAGCCTGTTTGAAAAGGAAAAAAAAATAGAGAATGAAAAATAATTGTGCAAAGGAAGTTTGGAAAGGGTGAGCAATAGAGAAAAGAAATTGGTGAATGAAGTTGTGATATGTAAATACCATGTATAGTGAATGTTTTTTTTTTGCGTGGCAACTTCGATTCAATAGCCTAAGAAATGACCCTTTGTTGTGAAACCTGGCCAAGCTACAAACTTTCAAGCCCTTAATGATATTTTTGCTTCCATGATTTCATTTATGATCGTTAGATGAATGTATGAATTGAACTGATGTTAGCATTGTTTTCAGATGAGTGTAATTGTCCCGCGGTTGCAAACGCGTAAATTCTTCATCCTTATTATGAAAAGGGGTGTTGTGTGTGATTCATTCTTGAACATTTATATTGCTTTAGAATTTTTTACATGTGCTTTATGCTTATACTTTGTTTCATGATCGTGGTGTCGTTGTAGTTTAGTGGTAAGTATTGTTTTGCATGTACTTTTGGTATTGGTACCATACGTTTGTTTTGCGTTTGTAAAAACTTGTTAAGCATGATTCTTCGAGTTGATTGATTCTTGTTTGAGGAAAAACAAATTTGAGTTGGGGAGAGTTTGATAAGTGCTAAACTTTAGTGATTTTGAGTGTAAATAATTGACATTTATCAACTTAATTATACCAATAAACCTCAACTTTAGTGTATGTTTTGTGTAGTTTACATTATAGTGTGTAGTATGCGTAATCATGTACATATCTTTGAGTTTAATAGTTTCTCTCTCATTTGTGTAGGTATAAAAGAAATTATATTTTGTCATTGTCCTATAGAGCATTGAGTTTGACCGGAAACCCATGATCGTGGTGTCATTATCCGACCGCACGTAAAACAAAGTCATAATTCTCAAGTTATGCTCGAAACAAGTTCTGAGTTTGCTGTCATGTTCGTTGTGCAAACTGGAGGCGAGCGAGTCGCCAAGAGTTCGCACTGCGACCTCAAGGAAAACAAAAATTGTCCAAAAGCGTGGAAAAACACTGTTTTGGCAGTAGCTATGTTTGGTATGTTCACAGTGCAAACTCAGGTGCGAGCATGAAAATCCATTTTTGCCTATAAAGTCATATTTTCAGTTTTTTTGTTAAGGTTATCTTTTGGGAACCTTTGCACCCAATTGATCATAACCATATGCTTTAGTAGTTTTAGCTTAGAAAAAACACATGGATGATGCATCTATATGATTCGGAGTCAAATCATACTTCAATCGGAGATGACAAACTGTGAGAAATTCAATCGGATATGACAAACCATGAGAAATTTGTTCTTCTTCCTTCTTTGCTTTGTATTTTTTATTGTGTTGGGGTTGTATTATGTATGTTTACTTATATTGTATGTTCATATATGGATCTTTGTATAAAATCACTTTTACAAATCTTAATCGATGTTATCTTTTATTTAATATCTACTTTAATGAGTTTGGATCGCTGTAGACATATACTTTTCAAACTCGACCTAAGATGATGATCTATTGACTATGGGAAACGGTCCAAATATTCATGCGTGTGCGTCATAACTTAATGCTTTATGTTGTTTTGTAATGTGAGATATCACCTTCCAAAGTACGCGGTTGATCTCTCGAACTCTGTGTTAGACATAACCTCCGTTTGTGAGCGATGCTTGGGGGGTTTTGACGATTATTAGGATGAGTGTATCTGATCGATAGGTTTTCTCTCGTACATGATGGGTATAAGGAAATGCAACTCCTGATGAGTTTTTCCTTTCTAAAAAATGTGTTTATTTATTTGCTTTTATGCTTTTAATTTCCACATGTTACCTATGGAGAACCATTTCAAATCCAAGCTTAGATACATGAAGGTTGTTGAACGACATTCTTTCGCTCGAACCAATCCTTGTGGAGACGATAAATCCTGAAATTCTTCCAAACTTAATTTTTGCTTGTCGCTTTACCGCACCATCAACACCCCTAATTGAGATTAAGTAATTTATTAACTTAAATCAGGAAAGTAAGAACCGTCACCGAACTTTATTGTTTCTAAAGGGAAAAGGGAAAAGGTCGAACAAAACCCACAAAAAGCAAAAAGCTAAAAAAAGAGAGATATGGATATGGGGGTTAGTTATGTAAGAGGAAAGTATTAGCACCCCCCACATCCGCTGTACTCAACAGGAACCACTTGTAAATCAGTGTTTATAAAAAGTTCGGTTGTTTGTTGATTAATTTTAAGTGAAAAGATATTTTATCGTATTTGAGTGGAAAACTCAACTTACTACCCACAAGTATGAGGAAATGAGCATTTGCATCATCTTGATATGGAGAACTTTTACTTGGACATTCTACAAGCACATCTCAACATTCAAGTGGAAAATATCAGTCATTTTTCAGCATCTTGTAAAAGTATAGTGGTTTGCATCATTATAACTAGACCGAAATCCAATCTTTTGGGAAAAAAAGCTCTTAAAGAAAAAGTGCACAAAGGCACAAAAAGATGTTTGATGAGATTTGTCTTTTTTAGAATTTTGAAAAGAGTTTTAATATGCTTAAGTGTTTTAGCATTTATTGAGAAAATATTTTCTAGATCACTTGACAAAGTTAAGGTTTATTAAGAAAAAGGTGTGAAGTTGTAAGATTTTTGAAATAGAGAAAAGTTTTGAAAATTTAAGAAATGAGAAGGAGATGAAGACTTAAAGCATAAAGTAAATTGTCTCATTGTAAGGTAGCCCAAGACAAAGCCTTTGTGTGTGCAAGTGTACTAACCACAAGAAAAGATAAGCATTTGACATTGGTCAAAACCAGCATTCCTTTCCCTTTGGATTAAGCTATAGGATGAACAAGCAACATGCACAGATGAATATTAAAGAAAATCCAGATGGATAACTAAGGCAACCAAGCCACAAAGAGCATCCAAGTCTTGAATTGGAGATAAAAGAGTCTCATATGAAGCACTATGTCTCAAATTGATCGTAAGGTCTCAGATGGACCACCGGGTCTCAGATGTCACTCAAAGCAAAGGGAAATACTAAGTCCTAATGTCCAAGGTCCAAAATACTTTTCGAGCAAAAGATAGTAACACAAAGTCCAAAAGAGCACATTAATGTTTTTTAGGGTCTTATCCATTTTATGATGTTTTTTGTTCTTTTAAAATAAGAAAGCAATAAAAAGCAAAAATAACAACTAGAATATAAATGACAATGAATGTAAAATGGTATAAAAGTAAAGGCATAAAAGTAAATGACATAAATGTAAATAGCATAAAATAAATGTTAGATGTTAGCACAATTAATATGTCAATGTTAGTGTTAATGAGAATTTAATCGAGTTGGGACAATTTAGTGCTATGTTAAGAAATTGTAAGTGGGCTTACGTAGAAGTCACACCTATCTGAGGCCGATCAATAACAATTTATGTTTCGAAATGTTAGAGAACTAACATAAAGTTAGTCTCCTAAAACAATGTAACACAATAGTTAAATATAAGGAAAAGAAGAAGAGAAAGAGATAATAGTGTCGCTACTGCGAAAATCGGCGCCGGCTATGACAGAAGAGTCGCCACCGTGCGTTATTTATCCCAAAGGAGGGAAAGGAAACGCTCAGAGTAAACCTAACCCAAAACGGGAAAGGAATGGTCGTCGCAACCAAATTCCTGGATTCGGGAGTCGATTACGCAAGGGGAAGGTATTAGCACCCCTCACGTCCGCCGTACTCGACGGGATCCATGCTCGTTTTCTAGTACGGATTGTTATTATATCTACTCTAAAGGTCTGGGGTTAAAAAGAAAGAAAATGAAAATGACTCGGCAAAGTATCGCACTTTATGCCTACGTATTCCCGCCTGGAACGAGAAATCAGAGTCAACGTAGTTTGCCTACCTACGGGAAAAGAGGGGAAGGTTGCTCGCTAGGATACGGCATCCTATGCCTACGTACTTTCATACAGCATGAAAGATCAGAGCAAACGTAGTTCGGGCTGCGGAAGACACAAGCTTGTCTGACTGCTTTTTATTACCTTATGAAAGGGTTTTTCTTGATTAAGAGTCCAAGCGGACAAAAATGACACTTTGATGTTTGTTTTGAATCTTTTACGAAAGAAGTGTTTTTTGGTTTTTTTGCAATCTCTGACGCACTAGAGACTAGGATTTGAGAGTGACTACGTCGCGTGTCACCCAAAGGGTACCACACTAAGCAGCCAGACTACTGGAAAGAAGTTCTCCAACAACCCTTTCTCAAATAGCTTAAGACTCGTAACGTACGACATCAATTAACCTTATTACTATATTTTTTAGTTGTTTTGAGATAAGAAGAGAAAGAAGCTCTAAAAAGCTTAGGGTTGAAAAGGGAATAAAAACTAACCTAATATTGTCATGCATGGATAAGAATCCTAACGGCTGTCATAATTCCCTCCTGCACAGAGGAAATCAGAGATCCTAGGGGATAAACAGAAAAGAAAGAAAGCAAATACAGTAAAATGCATGCAATGCAGCAATACAAGCGAGGCAAGGGAGTCCCGCTCAACCTCGAACCTGGGAAAACAACAGGCAAAGTGAATCAATATTCACCTCAAACCTAGGGGAAGGCTACACAAGCCAACAAACAATACAGAAAACAAAACCCAAAGCAGAGGAGGCAGCCCAAGCAGCAACACCAAACTCCTACAACAAACAGCAGCTCTGACAGCAACAGATTACATCTTCAAACTTCAATAAGCTTCTGATAGCAAAGTTGACAGTAACACAACTCCATATTCAAACAAACCTCAGGAAAGGCATCCTCAACACCTTAGATCTTCATATCTAAGCTCTAGCAAGCTCCACCAAGAAAGATTTGTTATTGAGATCAAGTTATAATGAAGGGAAACTAGTGAAAACCAAAGGAAATCACTAGAAACCAACATCTGCAAAGAAAGGGATCCTCAAAAGTTCTACTCTTTAAGGTATACCAATCATATCTCTAAGGGAGATATGGGCTTCCTTAAGAGGAATTTGAATCATAGAATAGTATGGAAGCAAACAAAGCATTCCATGTTTGAGGAAAGGAATGAACTAAGTCTAAAAAGCTCTTCCTAAAACCCTAACTTTCCTAAGCTCCTGACAAGCAATCCAACAGATGAGAAATCTTCAACTCCAAGCTTCTTCAAGCCATCCAAATAAATTTCACTTGATATTCAATTCATCCAAGCAAAGCCCAAGCCAAAAGCACACCTAAAATAGCCCCACACAAAAATGAATAAACCAGGCATCCAAGGGGAAAACCCACAAACATCACACAAGTTGCAAAAATCAAATAAAATACTAAAACTCATCATAAAATCCTAAGTAAATTTCTAAGGGAACCTAACCCTATACCCAATACCCCATATAAATCCCAAGACCTAAATCAAACACTAAGTCCCCAAACTATGCCCTAAACTACAACTAGTTGTTTTAAAACCCTAATTTTAACACATCTCCTATTCACCTCTCAAACTAACCTAAATTTTAATCACAAAATTATGATAAAATTCCTAAGGGTACATGCTTCTCTAAGCTAACTAATCCAATAAGAATCAACTCAAAATTCCTCACCAATTGGTAACAATAAAATCAGCAAGAACATGTAGCAAACAAAAGTAAAATAAAGGCAATAAAACTATAAAAATATGCCAGAAAATATAAAATGCATGAAATTAATATTTTTTTATCCTATAAAATTCTAGAGATCCTAAGGAAACCAGGGAAAAAATTCTCACCCAAAATGAATTATTTTTCAATTTTATATGAATTAAAAACTAACCTAAATGAAAACATAAAAATAAAAGAAAATAAAATGTAAATGATAAAATGGCGTGATGAATAGCAAGATTATTGTGTTATTCTAACAGGATGGGCCCAGGAGGGGGTGTCACTAGCATATGCGCGCTAAGCCCAAACCACACAAAAACAACTCAGGAAAATATAACGAAAATGGAAAATCTCTGTGTCAAATAGCAACAAGATTGCGTGCATTTCGCTGGTGGGCCTCAAGCAGGGGTGTGAACATCAAAGTTATGCTGAGCCCAAACCAAAAGGTTAAATGAAACGGGGCATTTTGTTATGTTCAGACTCCTTCGCAAACTCAACAAGGCATCGTGGTCGTGGGATCCAATTCCAGTCAAGGTCAAAGCCCTCATCTAATGGATATGCAGTCTTCTTCTCCATTTCAAAAACTGGGAGGGAAAGTGAACCAGACGGTGGCCGGAGGTGGCGCCACCGTCGTCCCCAAATGCAAACACCACAAAAACTCACCAAAATCTAAACATGAGTACATCATTCAACTCGTTTTTTCTCATTGAATCCAACCATGCCCTCCATTCTCATTGAAAACCACTCCAACTCAAAACACGATGAAAAGTTCAGAACATGCTCAATATTCAATCATCGCCAATCTCAAAATTAACAAGCCTATCATCATCTACATGCTTCACTGAGTAATTATCACCATCTAAACATGCTTAATTCATCAAGAACTCAGAGAAACAATCCTCAACAGAAATTGCATCGCCCTAGGTTTTGTCTCTAATCACCAATTTTTCCTACCAAAATCCACCCTAGCCATGTCTACAATGCATCTACACATCTAAATCCTATCAATTCTACCTGAATTGAGCTATGAGATGAAATTTGCAAACCTGTGAAAATGGAGTGAACAGAGCAAGAAATCCTTCGAATTACACTCCAATCTTCTCCAGACACGATTAATGAAGTCTTGTGGAGCTTCTGTATGCACTGAATTGCCTTGAATCCTTCTTAATCCCCAAATCCGATTTTGAGTTGCAAGGTTGAAACTCACTATGCTCTCTCTCAATTCTTCAGAGTTCTTGGCCAAAAAAGCAACTGAAACAGTTATGAGGTTTATATAGAACAGGTTAGAGAGATCTAGAATGATCTGGAATGATCCATGTGATAATTTCAATTTCTCTTGCACTTGATAATCTCATGAGTAGCTTGCACATGACAGTTGAGTTCAGCTTGCTTCAGCACCTTGATTTTTGATCCAATTTCTCTCCACATGACATTTTGAATTGATTGGTAAGGGTTAGAGCCTTGGTTCTGATCTCATGAAGTGTTTGACAAGTGTTACTTGTAATGTAAGAAAGCACTTTTCAAAGCAACTCATAAAATAATGGCTCATCTCAAAATTGTGACATTGCCAATGTGTTTGAAATCCAATTTCCATTCAAAATGACTACCCATATGCCATGTTTATGCCTTGTAATTCAAAAAATCATTTTTCCCTCTTTTGAATCATTTGAAAAATCTCCCTTTTTAGGCCATTTTGGAGCACTTTGTGAAATAAGCCAATCCAACTCACCATGACTTCATATTTGACATAGAAACACCATTTTAAGCACATCTCATGTTGAACACTTTTTCATTTGAGGAGTGGAGGATAGAGATTTTGACACATGTTTAAAAAGGACCTATAACTCAACTTTCCCAAAATACCCCTGGATTGCCAAGATCATAACTTGAGTTCCACAAATCTTCTTGAGGACTTCTAGTACTCAAATTAAAGGTAAGATCAAGCCCTACAACTCTTATGTTGGCCAAGAATCCATTTGAAAAATCCTTGAGGGGAAAAAGTTACTTGGAAGTCAAGTGACTTTCACAGATAAATTTCAGTGTCCTCTGGTGACTTGTAACTTGCAAGAACTATAACTTGAGTTCTACAAATCTTACTGAAGACTTATAGTACTCAAATTAAAGGTATTGAGAAGCCCTACAAGTTTCATGTTATCCAAGAATCCATTTGAAACTTGTATTTTTACTTATGTGGCTTGGAAGTCCAGTGTTATACAGGGGATTTTACCCTAGGAACCCTGTCTCAAACACCTCCAACCACTCTTGATTCTTTTGAACTTGATCTTGGATCATCTATACACATGCTTCAACATATCAATCCATGACTTCCATTACCTAGAGCTAGATCTTGATGCCCTTTCTTTGCTCTCCTTGACCTAGGGTTACCCAGATGAAACCCTACTTGTACACACCTCAACCATGGCTCTTGAACTTGATACAATGACTTGTATAAGCTTCAATAGGGCCCTATAGACATCCCATGAGATCCATACACATCTCAAATTCACATTCCCTGTTGATGATCTTCAATACACCCTAAGTTAGTGAAGGTGAGATAATACTTAGAAAGGGGGGGATTGAATAAGTATGGAAAATTAAGACTTGAAAATAATCACACAATTATTTTTATCCTGGTTCGTTTAACAACTACTCCAGTCCACCCTTCCAGAGTGATTTGCCTTTCTCAACAAAGACTTAATCCACTATTAAATCAAACTGATTACAATAGTATCACCTAAGAACAACAGTTCTTAGTCTTCTCAAGAGCTACTGATTCTAACTGAATCCTCTTAAGGAATGTCCTTTACAATCAATGTAAATTAAATACAAGAGTTTTTAATGCTTCTATAAAGCTTTAATCACAACAGTGATTTTTCTCTTAAGTTTAAGTACAATGAGATTCTATGAAGAATAAGAATGAGAGCTTTTAGAATATTATGATTTCTTTTCAGCAAGTGTGTAACTGAAGAATGAAGTGAAGATCTCCTTTTATAGGCAGCTGAACCAAGCAAGCTGAATGTTGAAAAGAGAGTCTCAAAAGGTCTGAGCCTTTTTGTCTTCACATCAACTGACCTTTCCTTGAAATAGATGGCACAGAAAAATCCTTTTTGTCTGTGTAAGTGTGTCTAGCACAAATAAGGAAAGAGACGTTAAATAGTTCCAACGGATATATTCTTGAAAATACTTCTTCAGTTTCAGCAAGTTCTTCAGAGTCTGAATGGATCAGAGTCTTCTAATGAGATTCAGAACTATGATGTATCAGAGTATTCTGCAGCGTGTGTGCTTCTAGCGTGTTGATCATCAGAGCATTTTGACACAGAACTTCAATACTTGGCAGCGTAGGTACTTTCAGAAACTTCTGTAGACTAATGCTTTGAGAAGCTCTTCAATCAATATTCTTCTATACTTCAGATGCTTCAGCTTCAGATGCTTCTGATTATCTTCAGATGCTTCTGACTCAGAGTGTTCTGGAGCTTCTTGCTTCAGATCCTTCTGGAGACTACGCTCAGGATCTTCTGTAAGGAGCAAACAGATTCTTTTGTAGGTGCATCTGGCGCTTCAGAGTCAGAATAACTTCTTGTATTCAAGGCAGATTTGCTTCTAGAGAGTTAATATAATTTCAATCTGCAGTAAAACTCTCAAACAAATTTTAGAGTATATAATTCTTAAATATAAATTTCCTAACAGTTATCATCAAAACAAAGAGTAATTATTAAGAACCAATCTGTGTTCTAACAATCTCCCCCTTTTTGATGATGACAAAAAGTATCAGAAATTTTATTTAATTGAACATAAAGAATTATAACTCCCTCTGAGATGATGAATCTTCCCCTGAGATGAATATGAAAAAGGAATAGAACCTTCCCTTTTTATCTTGAGTAATCTTCAGAGTCAGATCTTGTTTGTTTTGTAATAATTAAGGATCAGACTATCTTGCAGATATGAGATTCAGAGTTTGATAAAAGATAAATGATCTGAGAAACTCAGAGATTCTTTTATAGAGTGTTCTTATCAAATGTTCTGAAATAGTCAATTTAGATATTAGAAAGAGTAGATATGTCTGAAGATTCATTCTAGTGAAATTATATTAAATAGTTCAGATCTTTATTTTCTCCCCCTTTTTTGTCATAAGCAAAAAGTAAAAACTTTTAATAAAGACAAATAAAAGGAACAAGAGCAGATAATTCAATGGAGAATAACAAGCTAATTCATTTAATCATAACAGAGCAAAAGTACATTGGAAAATATCAGAAGATATAACAATAAAAATTTAGATGCAAAACAACAGATGCACAAATATGAGGAAAAAAAAGCTAAGAGTGTTTTGACAAAAGCATCTTCAATAGGTATGTGATCTCAGATTGTGATTGCTCTTGCTTTGACATCCACTTAGTCATTGTCTCATTCTTCTCATCTTGTTTAGACATCCACTCTGACATGTCCTCAGATTTCTTGTCTTGCTTCACCATCCAAGATCTTATTTCAGATTGACCAGCTTCCAGAGCAGCAATCTTGTCTCCAAAATCTGGATTTTCTGTCTTTATCTCTGATGAAGAAAATGGAGGTTCTGCATCCTGAACAGAGTCAATTGCCATAGGGTCTGGAGATCCTGAAGAGGGTTCTACCAGAGTCATAGTCAATGCATTGGCAGTTGGTTCTAGTGGAGGAGGAGGAGGAGCATCCAAACAAAGCAGAGGTTCAGTCTTGTTTACAATCCAGAATTGAGTTCTTTCAGCTCTGAGCTTTGCATCATCAGAACAGATGTTCTTCAGATTAGAAGCTACAGTGTTGAATCTCTTGATAAACCCTTTCCAGATGATGTCAGTCTCATTTGCATCCATAGTTTCAGAGCATCTCGTCTGAACAGTACCTAAAGACATCTGTATTTCTTGCAAAAACGTTTGAAATAAATGATCAATATTAAGTCTGGGTGGTGGTTTAAGCAAGGTTTCCAGAGTCATCTGTTTAGGTTTGGGAGTTGGTGGTATCAGTGATTTTGAGATGGAAATCAGAGGAGGGGGAACATAAGGAATGAATGGAATTTCTGGTTTTTGAGGTAAGGATCTGTTTAAAGCATTAAGCAGAGTTGGTTGAGGTCTTGTGCGTGGGTAAACAACATCAAAAGATGCATTGGAGTATGGTATGAAAGCAGAGTTTGATGGTTTATCAGATGCAACTGTGTTATCAGATACAGGATGCAGAGCTGAAACAGCAGCTTTACCAGATGTAGCAGATATGGTGGCTAAGGATCCTTCATTGTTCATAGATTGAATATATGAAATGATTACAGATGGAAGGGCCTGTCTGAGTTTTGGTTTGAGAGGTATCAAAGGTTCAGAAGGCTCAACTCTATCATAAAAATCTTTTAGTTTGAAACCATAAGATAAATTATGATAAAGAGAAGACACTTGGGCACAAGATATTCCAGATGATGATGGATTGGAAGTGGGAACAATCATCTCAGATGATGGTGCAGGTGGAGGCAAAGGGTCTAAAATGGAAGTTTTAGCAGGTAAGGTTGATTCAGGTTCAGGTTCAGGTACAGGGTATTTGTCAGATGGATTAATGAGAAAGTCAGGATGAATTTCTGATTCTGATGAATTGGAGGATGTTGTAGGTGTACAAGAGGTAGAAGAAACTTGAAACACTGTTTTTAATGGAGTGATATCAAGAACTTCTGTCTCAGGGATATGAATAGGTTCTGAAGGAATATCAGATTGTTGTGATGGTGGTTCTGAAGAAACCGGTGCAATAGGTTCAGAAGATGGAAAGTTTGATGGTGGTATGACAAAGTCTTTTTCTGGTTGATCTTCTGTGGTTTGTTTTTTTGGATGATCAGAAGTTTTTGGTAGATTTTCTGTTTGTGGTTGAGCAGAGTTTTGTTTATCAGAAGTTTGTTGTAGTTCTGATGGTTGTGGTTCTGTTTGTTGTGGTTCTGTTGGTTGTGGAACTGATGGTGATGGACGTGGAGTGAAGTGTTTGATGTGTATTTTGGGTTGAGGTGGTTTTGATACAGAGGCAGTGGTTTGTTTTTGAGGTGAGACAGAACTAGGGGCAGCAACAGATGTTGTTTGAGTGACAGGTGGTTTGGGAACAGACTTAATAGATGAATCATTAATAACAACAGTTTTAGAAATAGCAGAAGTCTTTGTACCTTTGAGTTTAATCCTCTTAGAAGATGCAGAGGCAGCTTCTCCAGAATCCTTTCTCTTTAAAAGATCCTTTGGTTTCTCAGCAATCTTAGCCTTCTTCTGGACAGGTTCAGATTCTGCTACAGGCTGAGATCTTTTCCTCTGAAGTGGAACTTCTTCTTCTTCTTCTTCTCCTGCATCTGGCAGTGGTTGCTTGACAAGTTGAAACACATTGGCTGGAACAGGCACTCCTTCCTTTTTGCATTCCTCTATATACATCAGAACAATGTGTCTAGGTTCTTCAGCAAAGAATAGAGGAAAGTCAGATACTGGAACCCTCTTATTCAAATCAGACATATTTAACCTCTTTGGAGCAGTAGTAAGTTCATCTACAATCTTGAGTCTCAGAAGGCTTTTAGCATTCAGAGGCTTTCCCATAATGAACTCTAGTTCCTCTGTAACACCAGCATCATACAGAGCAGCCACTAAACCATTTTCAGTGAGAAGATCTGAGAGCAACCTTCCAAAAGGTATCCAAGTCCTGATCTTCTGGCCTTTTTCTTTTACAGATTCTCTAGATGCATTGATGTGATTCCACAGATGCATGAACAAAATGTAAGGAAGATCTACCTTATTGCTCTGACTAAGGCAGTACATAAAATAGATCTGTTCATTGTTGACATAATCTGGGGAATTTGTTGACTTTCTATGATGTATACATCCCATGAAGATCTTGGCCCAGATCTTGTAATCAGGCTTCAGATCTTTGAATCTGTTAGAGGCTTGTCCAGCAGTCATAACTTCCTCATAAACTTCATCCATATCCACACGCCCAGCTGGCAAATGTGAAACACCATCTGTTTCTTCATAACCAATCAGTCTTCTAATCAGATCCTCTGTGATGATGATCTCCTTTCCCAGCACAGATGATAAAATAAACTTTGGATATACAAATGCATGAATCCAGAATTCCTTCACAAGTAGAGGGTAAACTGGTCCAAACAATCTATCAAAGTATTTCACCCAACCTTGAGCTCTAACAATGGAGCGAAAATCAAACCCATTGTCATCCAGAGAATCAAATTCAACCATGGATTCACACAATACTTCTAGTTTATCAACAGGTGTGAGAAGAGTTCTCTTTGGAGGAGTATATGGAGCAGCACCTAGGTTATCTGAAGTCACAGCAGCCATTGTAGATTGGAATTGTGCAGTGGTTGATGAAGAAGACGCCATTGAAGATTGCTTTTTAGAACACTTAGGTTTTGAGTTTTTATGCAGAGAGAACAATAGATGAAAACGCATGTAAATTCAGAGAGTGAAAAGTGTGAAAGTGAATACACAATAAGTATTTATACTAATCACATAGGCACACCAAAAGACAGAAAGAACGCACGTTTGAGCAGCATTAAATGAAGAGAATAAAATCATTTCAAATAATAAATGCTTCTGACAATTTTGGGGGGAAAACCAATATATTTACTATTCAAATTTCACCTCAAACGTCTTTTCAGTTGTGTACACGCCACCTCTTCAGATTTTGTGGGACACGTGTTTGCTTGCATGCTGTTCTGAATTCTCTCAAGAAATGAAACGTTAGCCACGTTCGGATCTTCTAAAGATGGTTAGTTCAGATTTTCACATCAGAAATATTAATCAGAATAGAATGAATGAACAGAAGAAATACTTCAGATGAATTAAGCATTTTTGCATCTGGAACAATTTGCTTCTGATAAATATTATTCTGGACAAAAATCCATACCAATATTTTTCAGAATGAAATTGAATCTATCTTCAACAAGGGGTTTTGTAAAAATATCTGCCCATTGATGATCTGTATCAACAAAGGCTAAATTTATGATTCCCTTCTGAACATAGTCTCTAATGAAATGATGCTTAATTTCTATATATTTTGCCTTAGAATGTAAAATGGGATTCTTGGACAAACATATAGCAGAAGTATTATCACAAAAGATAGAAATGTTACTCTCAAAAATTTGATAATCTTCTAGTTGACTTTTCATCCAGAGCATCTGCGTGCTACATCCAGCAGCAGCAATGTATTCAGCCTCTGTGGTTGAAAGTGCAATTGTGGGTTGCTTCTTGTTGTACCAGGAGATTAGATTTCTTCCTAGAAATTGACAACTTCCAGAAGTACTTTTTCTTTCCACTCTGTCTCCAGCATAGTCAGCATCACAGAATCCAACTAATTTGAAATCATCAGATTTTCTGTAACACAAACCCACATTAGAAGTACCTTTCAGATACCTTAGAATCCTCTTGACAGCTGTCAAGTGTGATTCTCTAGGATCTGATTGGAATCTAGCACACAGACAAACACTGAACAATATGTCAAGTCTAGAAGCAGTAAGATAAAGAAGAGAGCCAATCATACCTCTGTAGAGCTTCTGGTCTACTTTCTTACTTACCTCTTCTTTGCCAAGTGAGCTAGTAGGATGCATTGGAGTCTTTGCCACCTTGCTGTCAGACATGTTGAATTTCTTCAGAAGTTCTTTAACATACTTTGTTTGATGTATGTAGGTGCATTCTGGAGTTTGATTAACTTGGATTCCTAAAAAGAATCTGAGTTCTCCCATCATGCTCATTTCAAATTCTGTCTGCATACATGTAGCAAATTCCTTTCCAAGCATAATATTTGTTGATCCAAAAATAATATCATCTACATAAATTTGGCAAATTAGAAGATCTTTCTTTATAGCTTTACAGAATAGAGTTGTATCCACTTTGCCTCTGATGAAATTCTTCTCCAAAAGGAAATTACTCAATCTCTCATACCAAGCTCTGGGAGCTTGTTTTAATCCATATAGAGATTTCTTTAATTTGAAAACATGATCTGGAAATTTTTCATTTTCAAAACCAGGAGGTTGGTGGACATAAACTTCTTCTTCTATAATACCATTAAGAAAGGCACTTTTAACATCCATCTGATATAGAGTGATGTTATTCTGTGCAGCAAAAGAAATAAGAAGGCGTATAGATTCTAACCTTGCCACTGGAGCATATGTCTCAGTGTAATCAATACCTTCTTGCTGACTGTATCCTTGAGCAACCAGCCTTGCCTTATTCCTCTCAACTTCTCCTTTCTCATTTAGTTTATTTCTGAAGACCCATTTTGTACCAATAATATTAAATCCTTGAGGTCTTTGAACTAGATCCCACACATCATTTCTGCTGAATTGGTTAAGCTCTTCTTGCATGGCAATAACCCAATCATTGTCTTGTAGAGCTTCTTCTACAGAAGATGGTTCAATTTCTGACACTAGTCCAAATAGAGACGCCTCAGATGATCTTAGAAAGGATCTTGTTCTGATGGGATCATCTTTCTTTCCAATAATGACATCCTCTGGATGAGAAGCTTTAATTCTGGATGATGATCCTCTGATAGTTGACTCTTCAGAAATTTTTAGATTATTCATCTGAGAAGTTAAGGGAGTAGCATCTGGAGTTGCTTCTGGTTCCTTTACTTGAAGTTTGTCTGCTTCTGGAACTTCAGAGTCAATAAAGACTACTTCCCTATCTGCAGAGTTATCAACCTGCTTTGGCTTTTCAGAGCCAAGCTTATCATCAAATCTGACATGAATGGATTCTTCCACAATCTGTGTCTCTGTGTTGTATACTCTGTAGCCTTTAGAGCGTTCAGAATATCCAAGCATGAAACACTTTTGTGCTTTGGAATCAAACTTGCCCAGATTTTCCTTAGTGTTTAACATATAACAGATACATCCAAAAGGATGAAAATAAGAAATGTTTGGCTTTTTGTTCTTCCATAATTCATAAGGAGTCTTCTTCAGAAGAGGTCTAACAGAAACTCTGTTCTGAATGTAGCATGCTGTATTGATTGCTTCTGCCCAAAAATGTTTTGCCAGATTTGTCTCATTGATCATGGTTCTGGCCATTTCTTGCAAAGTTCTGTTTTTCCTCTCTACAACCCCATTCTGTTGTGGAGTTCTAGGACAGGAAAAATCATGAGCAATGCCATTTTCAGAAAAATATTTTTCAAAATATTTATTTTCAAATTCACCACCATGATCACTTCTGACTTTTATAATTTTGAAATTCTTTTCATTCTGGACTTGCTTGCAGAAGTCAAAGAACACAGAATGTGACTCATCCTTGTGTTTTAAAAACTTTACCCATGTCCATCTGCTAAAGTCATCAACAATGACCAATCCATACTTCTTGCCTCTGATGGATACAGTTTTCACTGGTCCAAACAGATCAATATGAAGTAGTTCTAATGGTTTAGAGGTAGAAACAACATTTTTTGATTTGAAAGATGTTTTTGAAAACTTCCCTTTCTGACATGCTTCACAAAGAGCATCTGAAGTGAACTTCAGATTAGGGAGTCCTCTGACAAGATTAAGTTTATTAATCTGAGATATACGTCTCATATTAATATGGCCCAATCTTCTGTGCCAGACCCATTGCTCTTCATTCACAGACAAGAGGCATTTAACATTTTGAACTTTAAGTTCTGAAAGATTTATTTTATAAATGTTGTTTTTCCTCTTACCACTAAATAGGATAGAGCCATCCTTCTGACTAATAGCTTTACAACATTTTTGATTAAAAGTTATATCATAACCATTGTCACTTAATTGACTTATGGACAATAAGTTATGCTTTAACCCTTCAACAAGTAAAACATTAGTAATAGAGGGAAGTTTACCATTTCCAATAGTGCCAGATCCAATGATCTTGCCCTTCTGGTTCCCTCCAAACTTCACGTCCCCTCCGGATCTAAGTTCCAGGCTTTGGAACATAGACTTTTCTCCTGTCATGTGTCGTGAGCATCCAGAGTCCAGGTACCATGATTGGTGTCCTGACCTTGCTGCTAAGAACATCTGCAACAGGAATTATTTTGTTTTTAGGTACCCAGATCTTCTTGGGTCCTTTGGGGTTAGTTGGTTTGTAGGTTTGTCTAAACTTCTGTTTTGCAACATAATGTTTATTCTGACTTGCCTTAGGTTTAAACACATAAGTACTCTTCTCAGAGCTTGTGTGTTTAATGTCATTCAAGTGACCAAATTTGAATTGAGAATACAGAGGTGTCTTCCTGATGAAAAGTTTGTCAACAGGTTTTGGATTGCTTCCAGATGAAGACTCATATCCAATGCCTCTTCTGTTGTTTCCACTAACACCATAGATCATGGAAGCCATCTTGCTTCTGTCTATGCTCTTAGTGAGAAATCTCTGAAAACTAGAGTCATATTTTTCTAAAATATTTTCACATGACTTAGTCTCAGATTCAGATTCTTGTTGAGTTCTTTCAAAGTCATTTTTGATTTTTAAATTTATTTCTTTCTGCTCAACAAGTTCTGTTTTCAGAAGATCAATCTCAGATTCAAGATTGCTTTTCAGCTTCTTGTATTTGAGTTTGATGTTGTTATAACTTTTAAGAACTTCTGTAACAACTTTAATGAGTTCTTCTTTGGTAAGCTTAGCCATTACCTCTTTTGCATCATCATCAGATTCAGATTCTGATTCATATCCTGAGGTACCTTCCTCTTGATCTTCTGTCCTGGCCATCAGTGCAACGTTTACACATTCTTCTTCTGATTCCGAAGATGATTCACACTCATCTGAGTCATCCCATGTTGCCATCAGAACCTTCTTCTTTTTGTTGAACTTCTTCTTAGGTTTTTCTTTCAGAAGTTTGAGGCAGTCATTTTTGTAGTGCCCAGGTTCTTTGCACTCATAGCACACAACTTCTTTCTTAGCAGATCTTCTGTGACTGGAAGATTCCTTTCTGTTGTCAGATCTTCTGAAGTTGTTGAACTTCTTTCCCTTGTGCTTCCAGAGTTTGTTAATCCTTCTGGACAGCATGGATAACTCATCTTCTTCTTCAGAAGAGGACTCTTCAGAGCTTTCTTGAATGACCTGCAAAGCTTTAGCAGTTTTGTTAGATTTTAATGCTACAAATTTACCTTTATCTTTCCTCTGAGGTTCATCTTCCTCAAGCTCAATCTCATGGCTCCTCAGTGAGCTGATGAGTTCTTCTAGAGAGATCTTATTCAGATCTTTGGCCATCTTCAGGGCAGTCACCATTGGTCTCCATCTGATGGGCAGACTTCTGATGATTTTCTTTACATGATCTGACGTGGAATATCCCTTGTCCAGAACTTTCAGCCCAGCAGCGAGTATCTGGAATCTGGAGAACATGGCTTCAACAGATTCAGAGTCTTCCATTTTGAAAGCCTCATACTTCTGGATCAGAGCCAGAGCTTTTGTCTCCTTAACTTGAGAATTTCCCTCATGAGTCATTTTAAGAGATTCAAACATATCAAAAGTTGTCTCCCTGTTTGTGATTTTCTCATACTCTGTATGTGAAATAGCATTCAGTAATATAGTTCTGGCTTTATGGTGATTTCTGAAGTCTTTCTTCTGAGAATCTGTCATAGATTTTCTGTCAATCTTTTTGCCATCCCCATCTGTGGGATGTACATATCCATCTATGACAAGATCCCATAGATCAGCATCATATCCTAGGAAAAAACTCTCAATTCTGTCTTTCCAGTAATCAAATTTTTCTCCATCAAACATTGGAGGTTTGGTGTTGATCCTATCCCTCTCTTCATATTTATTATTAATATTTGACATTGAATTATCATCCATGATAAGAAATAAATATATTTATCAAAGTATATCTCTCTGGATCTTTACTGACACTGTTAAGTGATAGCACACTCAGAACCGGAGCTCTGATGCCAACTGAAGGTGAGATAATACTTAGAAAGGGGGGGATTGAATAAGTATGGAAAATTAAGACTTGAAAATAATCACACAATTATTTTTATCCTGGTTCGTTTAACAACTACTCCAGTCCACCCTTCCAGAGTGATTTGCCTTTCTCAACAAGGACTTAATACACTATTAAATCAAACTGATTACAATAGTATCACCTAAGAACAACAGTTCTTAGTCTTCTCAAGAGCTACTGATTCTAACTGAATCCTCTTAAGGAATATCCTTTACAATCAATGTAAATTAAATACAAGAGTTTTTAATGCTTCTATAAAGCTTTAATCACAACAGTGATTTTTCTCTTAAGTTTAAGTACAATGAGATTCTATGAAGAATAAGAATGAGAGCTTTTAGAATATTATGATTTCTTTTCAGCAAGTGTGTAACTGAAGAATGAAGTGAAGATCTCCTTTTATAGGCAGCTGAACCAAGCAAGCTGAATGTTGAAAAGAGAGTCTCAAAAGGTCTGAGCCTTTTTGTCTTCACATCAACTGACCTTTCCTTGAAATAGATGGCACCGAAAAATCCTTTTTGTCTGTGTAAGTGTGTCTAGCACAAATAAGGAAAGAGACGTTGAATAGTTCCAACGGATATATTCTTGAAAATACTTCTTCAGTTTCAGCAAGTTCTTCAGAGTCTGAATGGATCAGAGTCTTCTAATGAGATTCAGAACTATGCTGTATCAGAGTCTTCTGCAGCGTGTGTGCTTCTAGCGTGTTGATCATCAGAGCATTTTGACACAGAACTTCAATACTTGGCAGCGTAGGTACTTTCATAAACTTATGTAGACTAATGCTTTGAGAAGCTCTTCAATCAATATTCTTCTATACTTCAGATGCTTCAGCTTCAGATGCTTCTGATTATATTCAGATGCTTCTGACTCAGAGTCTTCTGGAGCTTCTTGCTTCAGATCCTTCTGGAGACTACGCTCAGGATCTTCTGTAAGGAGCAAACAGATTCTTCTGTAGGTGCATCTGGCGCTTCAGAGTCAGAATAACTTCTTGTATTCAAGGCAGATTTGCTTCTAGAGAGTTAATATAATTTCAATCTACAGTAAAACTCTCAAACAAATTTAGAGTATATAATTCTTAAATATAAATTTCCTAACAGTTATCATCAAAACAAAGAGTAATTATTAAGAACCAATCTGTGTTCTAACAGTTAGGAGAAGAAATCTACCTGTGGGCACTCAAACTTCTCATGACTTCAACCCTTCTCTGATGACTTGGATGGTCTCTCAGGCTCAGAGAATACCTCTAGATAGGCTTCTTTTGACATAAATGGTACTTGATCCCTTATTGGAAAACTTGATATGCTATGATTTCTATGTTGAACTATGTACATGATGGAGCTATGCAAATGGCAATGCAATGAAACATAAATCAGGCAAGAAAAGGTTAAGCAAATTTTGGGGTGCAACAGCTGCCCCTATTCAAACGGCTGGGACCCGACTGGGTGAAGAGCGAACGGCCTTCAAACAATCGAGGTACGAGACGGTTGAATACCAAGAAACCCGAAAATTTGCTAACCGCAGAAATAAACTGCACAACTGCTTGGGGAACGACGTCCACCAACTAAACCTGGTTGTTACGACAACAACTGATTCAACATCTGATAATAACTCTGATTCCAACATCAACCATCTGCGTAACGCCACAGGTACTGAACACCTCCATCCACTGGACTAATCTTGTCAACGCAAGAAGAGAAACAAATTCATCAAATCACAACTAAACACCAATCGGTCCACGTCAGGACTCACATTTCGTCAACCCAAAGAAATATTGTCCACGTCAGGACTCCACATTCTGTCAACACGGAGAAATCCCGGCTACTCCGCTGGGGATGAGTTGGTCGTTTCCCACCAACACGAGGAGGTCCTATCAATTATAGGCAATAAATTTGTTGACTTCATTGGGAAACATTTCTGTCTAATCACAAGGAACTCCATCCGCCTATCCATACGGGAAAATCATCTGTCTACACACAGGAAACTGCCTATCTCTGTAGTAGCTAACTCCGTTGGTCCCAACCCACAAACGCTTTTGAGGAGGACCCTACTAAGGATAATAATATTTCGTCAACACGAAGAAATCACGGCAACTTCATCGGGGATAGAACTCTTCCACCCAATAGGAACTCAATTCAGTCAATCATACTGGACAATAACTCCACCTTATCTTTGCAGTAGCCAAACCCACTAGGGATGCTCTGAAATTAACTGCCAGTCACCTATTTCGACAACAGGTGACAACTCCTAAAATTTTGATTATGAAACCCTGTGACGCTGACGGAACAACAAACTTGAAGAAAATACTCCGATGGCCAGATAAGAGAAACTTCAACAAGCAACTCTGTGGGGAAAAAACTGGCAACAACTCCAAAGTCTACTTATGAAGCTATTCCATGCGGACAAAACCTTCAGACAACAACTCCAAAATCTAATCATGAAGATGCGGTACCGCTGAAGAACTCCAAAGTCTAATTACGAAGTCTTGATGTTGACGACAACTCCAAGGTCTAATTATGAAGCAGCGCAACGCTGATGTAACAACTGCTATAGAAAACTCTGTTGGGGAATCACTAACGACGACTCCAAAATCTAATTCTGAATCCGCGTAACGCTGACGTAACAGCCACTCAAAGAAAACTGTGCCGACCTCCAAAGCCAAATCGTGAAGTCTGCAATGCTGACATAACAGCTACTCGAGGAAAATCCGCCAGGGAATTCCTAACAACAACTCCAAAGTCTAGTTATGAAGCTGTTTAACACTGACAATAACTCCAAGGTCGAATTATGAAGCCGTATAAACTGATAATAACTCCAAGGTCTAATTATGAAGCCGTTCACTGCTGCTAACAACTTCAAAGTCTAATTATGAAGCAGTGACACCAAGTAACGATTTCAGTCGTCTAATCGCTGAAATCCCCCTTTAAAAATGCCAACCACAACTTCAAAGTCAAATCATGGAGCCTTATAACATTGATGTAACGAACTTCAAAGTCTACTTATGAAGCCGTGCAATGCTGACGTAACAGCAATTCCAGGAAGACTCTATTGAACTTCAAAGCCAAATCCTGAAGCCCTCTAGACTCCTTCCGAGGAAATTCTAACAACAACTTCAAAGCCTAATTATGAAGCCATTGTAATAGTGATAACGTCTCCAACGTCTAATTATGGAGCATCCCACGCTGACGAACTTCAAAGTCAAATTATGAAGCCGTAACAACAAGTAATGACTTCAACCGCCTAATCGCTGAAATCTTCCTTTAAAACGCTGACAACAACTCCAAAGTCAAATCGTGAAGCCTTGACAACAATAATGACTTCAACCGTCTAATCGCTGAAATCTTCCTTTAAAATGCTGACAACAACTCCAAAGTCAAATCGCGAAGCCTCGACAACAAGTAATGACTTCAACCGTCAAATCGCTGAAATCTCTCTTTTACAACCACTTCAAAGTCTATTCATGAAGCTGTTGACTGCTGAAAGCAACCTCAAAATTATGGAGCCTGACAACAACTTCACAGTCAAATTATGAAGCCATGTCATGATGGTAACAACTTCAAAGTCTAATTATGAATCCGTAAAATGCTGACATAACAAACTTCAAAGTCCAATTATGAAGCCATAACAGCAAACTGGGGAGAGCTCTGCCGGGGGAATTCTGACGTCAACTGCCAGACATCCAACTTGACGACGAGTAATGACTTCAGATGTCTAATCTCTGAAATCTTTTTCTTAAAATGCTGACGTGACAGCAAACCCGATGGAACACTCCACTGGGGAATTTTTGACGATAGCTCCAAAATCCAATTATGAAGCCGCGTAAAGAACAACCCGCTGAGGAAGAAGAGAAGTTAATCAAGCACCTCTGATAAGGAACATATGGCGGGACGAACATTATCCTCACATATCTCATGCCACAAATCTGAATATCTGAAAACGATCTTGAACAAGAATTCCAATTACCTGCAGGGAAGAACACCTGAAAACAAAGAGGTAGCCAGCCTGACTCATGCTTCAAAATACACATGTTTGAAAATGGCGTAATGCTCTGTACGGCACGGAAATGCTACGCGTTTGAGTAGGTGCAAATATGACGATACATGCAAATGCAAATGCAGGCTCAAGCTGCTGGGAAACTCCGGTAGTGTTGTCTCAACAACATGAATGCTGAGGATAAAGCCAACTCCGCTGGGGAGAACCAGTATCGCAAAGTATTCTGGCGAAATAAACGCCAGAAACACAACCAACTCTGCTGAGGAGCTATTAAACATCAATTTCCACCGGGAGGAAAGAACAAACCACTCTGCTGGTGAACAAACTTAGCTGGGGAAGAAGTGACACTTCTGGGCAAAGCACACTGTCTGGGCACAGTTTACAACCTCGGAGCCTCGGACTCTGCTGAGGATCAACATCCTGTTGACATCACGACGACCCGTGGGGAGCAAGAAAACCATCCTTCGCGGATATAAACCTTCTGAACCAACAAACTTGGTTAACTATTGCGAGAGTCTCCCGTGCTGGAGATTGAACGCGTACACCTTCGATTTGCTAAGGAGCGCAACCTCTGCAGGGGGCATTGATTTTGACTTGTTGGGATTAATCCTATGGACGACTTTCCATGAGGACACTCTCCTGGGGAAAATAATTCCCTGCTTCGGGAAGGGATAAACGTCCTTTCAAATCTCAGGAATAAGCTGCGACTAGCTGGAGAATGACATCGACTAGAGTCGGGCTCTTCATCAAGAGATTTTGGCTGGGGAATACAATCCCTGACTGTTTGCTCCCAAGGTAAGAATCCTGCAAAACAAACGAGACAAAACAGACCTATACAACAGAATCTATCCGGGTTATCATCCGTGACATTACTTCAGTCAATTTGAAGTTTTAACAATTATTGGCGAGGGCCAGCAAGGTTATGCAAGTGCAAGTTTATCAAAAACATCGGCGTCTTTCACAAACAAAACAGTAAAAAAACAAGCATCAAGTACTGAATAACATGTTTTATTGATAACGGGCCTCTGAATAGGCAAACTTTTGTACACCGGATGCAACTCCTGAAAAGAGGAAGTTACGTACAAACACACACACATATATGCACAAGAAGCATAAATAAAATACAAAACAATATTTGTATACATGTCGGCGACGTGGTACAGACAAACACCATGAGCTGATCCTCCTATGACTCGCCTGACTCTGCGCTTTCCCGATACTCGATCTTCGAAAGAGATTGTTTTTGGATAGACGGCCCCAGGTACTCCCAAACCACTAAGCAATGCCGTATCAAACCCGGACCGCAGTCATTTGCTTTTTCAATCCCTAACTTTTGCGTGAACCGCTCTTTGCGGGTTTTCAATTCACCGGGATACCCTTTTTTGCCGAAATCGCCCTTTTCAGGTTTTCGACTTCGCGGGTGTACATTTTTTCAATTTTATCCCAAATTTTTGCTCGAACCTTTTATTCATTTTTTATGGTTCGCCAGGATGCCCCATTTTTTCCTGGACTCTCTTTTTACTGTCCAGCGGGTCACTTTCAAGCAAAGTATTTTTTAACTGCGTCCGAATTCACAGGAGACGTAAAGTCTTCACCATCCATGGTGGATAGTAACAAGGCTCCTCCAGAGAAGACCTTTCTGACAACGCAGGGTCCTTCGTAATTAGGAGTCCACTTGCCCCTGTGGTCCGTTTGTGGTGGGAGAATCTTTTTCAAAACAAGATCGCCCGTCTGAAAGCTTCAAGGGTGCACCCTCTTGTCGTAGGCTTTCTTCATCCGACTTTGATATAACCAACCATATGCTAAAGAAGCCAGTCTCTTCTCATCCATTAGACTGAGCTGATTCAGTCTATCTTTCACCCATTCTGCCTCGTCGAGTTGGACATCACGTAAAACCCTCAGGGAAGGAATCTCAACCTCCAATGGTAACACTGCTTCCATTCCGTATACCAATGAGAAAGGGGTTGCCCCGGTTGATGTGCGTACCGTCGTACGATAACCGTGCAAAGCGAAAGGTAGAATCTCGTGCCAGTCCTTATACGTCACAACCATCTTCTGAACAATCTTCTTTATGTTCTTATTGGTCGCCTCAACATCGCCATTCATCTTGGGCCGGTAAGGGGAAGAGTTGTGGTGCTCAATCTTAAAATTCTGACACAGCTCTTTCATCATTTTATTATTCAAATTTGAACCGTTGTCGGTGATAATCCGCTCAGGGATTCCATATCTGCAGATAATATCTCGTTTGATAAATCTGGCTACCACTTGCTTGGTCACATTGGCATATGATGTTGCTTCCACACATTTGGTGAAGTAATCTATTGCCACCAAAATGAACCGGTGTCCGTTTGATGCCGTAGGCTCAATCTTGCCAATCATATCAATTCTCCACATCGAGAAATGACATCACATTCAGAGGACTTGGAGGCACATGGATCTTGTCTGCATAAATTTGGCATTTATGACACCTCTTTGCAAACTTGAAATAGTCTGTTTCCATAGTCAGCCAATAATAACCTGCCCGCAGCAGTTTTCTCGTCATAGCATGCCCCCCAGCATGTGTACCGAATGTACCCTCATGTATCTCTTCCATGAGCAACTTCGCCTCTTTCTCACCTACACAACGTAGCAACACCAAGTCGTGGTTTCTTTTGTATAGGACACCGTCCGGGTTCAAATAGAAATTGCCAGCCAATCTCCTGAGAGTCTTCTGATCTCGACTGGATGCCCCAACCGGATACTCCTTGTTCTTCAGGAAATTCTGGATGTCAAAGTACCAGGGTTTACCATCAGGAGCCTCGTCAATGGCAAATATGAAAGCAGGCCTATCGAGCCGAGAGATGACAATCCGGGGAGCCTCGTTCCAGAAGTTAACTTTATACATTGAAGACAATGTTGCCAGGGCGTCAGCCATTTGATTTTCTACTCGTGGCACATGATGCAATTCCACCTTGTCAAAGAAAGGCAACAATCTCCTTGCATAATTCATATAGGGTATCAAATTGGACTAACGTGTCTCCCATTCTCCTTTAATCTGATTCACCACTAGAGCTGAGTCTCCGTATACATCCAGATGTTTGATTCACAAATCAATAGATTCCTCCAGACTCATGATGCAAGCCTCGTATTCAGCCTCATTATTGGTAACGGGAAAGGTCAATCGGGCAGTGAAGGGGATGTGCGACCCCTGAGGAGTAGTGATAATGGCACTTATTCCGCTACCATAAGAATTTACAGCTCCGTCAAATATCAACTGCCATTTGGAACCCAATTCTGGTCCTTCGTCCGGCAACGGTTCTTCACAATCCTTCATTTTCAGGTACATGATATCCTCGTCAACAAAATCAAACCTCATCGATTGGTAGTCCTCAACAGGCTGCTCCGCAAGGTACTCTGACAGAACGCTACCTTTAATGGCCTTTTGCGAGACATATTGGATATCATATTCGGTTAACACCATCTGCCATCGGGCAATTCTTCCGGAGAGTGCTTGCTTTTCAATCACGTATTTGATTGGATCCATCTTTGAAATTAGCATGGTTGTATGATTCAGAATGTATTGCCTCAAACGTTTGGCGGCCCAGGCTAGCGCACAACACGTTTTCTCGAGCATTGAGTATCTGGACTCACAGTCGGTAAACTTCTTACTCAAATAGTAGATCGCATGCTCTTTACGTCCGGTCTCGTCGTGTTGACCGAGAACACAACCCATACTTTCCTCAAGAACCGTCAAATACATAATCAAAGGTCTCCTGGCCACTAGGGGTATCAAAATAGGAGGTTCCTGCAAGTATTCTTTTATCTTGTCGAACGCCTTTTAACAATTTTCATTCCAGGTCAACACCTGATCCTTTTTCAACAACTTGAATAACGGCTCGCATGTCGCAGTTAGGTGAGATATGAATCGGGCGATGTAGTTCAACCTCCCTAAAAACCCACGCACTTCTTTTTCTGTTTTAGGTGTCGACATTTCTTGTATTGCTTTTATTTTCGCAGGATCAACCTCTATTCCCTTTTCGCTCACAATAAACCCCAGCAGTTTACCCGATCTCACCCCAAAGGTGCACTTGTTAGGGTTCAGTCTCAACCTGAACTTCCTAAGCCTCTTGAATAGCTTCAGCAGATTAACCAAATGCTCTTCCTCCGTCTGGGATTTGGCAATCATATCATCAACATAAACCTCGATCTCTTTGTGCATCATGTCATGAAAGAGAGTCGTCATAACACGTTGATATGTTGCCTCAGCATTCTTCAGTCCGAAGGGCATCACTTTGTAGCAAAATGTTCCCCAGGGAGTAATGAAGGTAGTCTTCTCCATGTCTTCTGGTGCCATTTTGATCTGATTATAGCCCGAGAAGCCGTCCATGAAGGAGAATACGGAGAACTGAGCAGTGTTATCAACCATCACATCAATGTGAGGAAGTGGAAAGTCGTCTTTCGGGCTCGCCTTATTCAAATCACGGTAGTCTACACACATTCGCACTTTACCGTCTTTCTTCGGCACTGGTACTATATTAGTGACCCATGACGGATAAGTTGTAACAGCTAGGAAACCAGCATCCCACTGTTTTTGAACTTCCTCCTTGATTTTCACAGCCATGTCTGGCCTGGTTCTTCTGAGTTTCTGCTTAACAGGCGGACATTCCTCTCGCAGTGGCAGACGGTGCACAACCATGTCCGTATCCAACCCAGGCATATCCTCGTACGACCAAGCAAATACATCACCATACTCTCGCAGTATCTCAATCATCCTTTTCTTGACGTCGCCCTGCAGTGCAGCCCCTATACGGATGTTTCTCACAACTTCTTCCGACCCCAGGTTGATAATTTCAATTTCCTCCTGATGAGGCAGAATGATTCTCTCTTCTTGTTTCAACAAACGAGTCAGCTCCTCTGGCAGGTCGCTATCCTCAACAATCTCTTCCTCTGCTTGGAATACCGGGTGCTCAAAGTCGAAACGAATCATATGCGGTTCGTATGAGATGTCATATGAAATATTAGTCCTGCAAAGGAAATGGTTAAACACTTCAACACGCAAACAAAGCAGATAACCACGTTGCCATTTATTTTTAAAGTAAAAACAAGAAAAACAGGGATCACAATATTTGAATATGAAAAACGCCTTTATTTCACGATTAAAATAGTGCAATACACATAATCAAGTAGCCCTAATGTAAAATCACTATGCCCCGGGTAGGACATAGGATTATTCAAAAATTGATAAAACAAATCATTACTGTTTAAAAGTCACTGGGACAGTTTCCCGGATGGACCAGTTGCATAGACTTTGTCCTGGCACGCTTGGCTTGATCCACGCGTCCATATCGCAGTCGCTATCCCCGTCCTCAGCATCGGAAATAGCGTTGATAGTCTTGAAGCACACCCTGCTTGGCGTAATCGTGACTGGTCCCTTGAACCTGGGCGCTCCTGAAGAGGACGTTGACGACGGCCGATACCCTAGCCCAAACTTGTCATTCTTCACGGGAATCTCCAGTACCTGCCCCCAGCCTTTAGTCTCACCAGTCTGCACTAAAGCCTGAGCCTCTTTGTAAGATGACACTGCCACATCTGACATTTTGCCGGAACCCGGAGATTTGTCTTTAATCCGCAACCCCTCGAAGGATTGACAAGGTGTCTCGTGTATTTCTCCTTCGACCTCCACATATCTGAATGATGACAGGTGACTTACCAAAATATCCTCCTCCCCGCAAACATTAACAACACTATCACCCACCATGTATTTCAACTTCTGATGCAAAGTGGATGTTACGGCCCCTGCAGCGTGGATCCATGGTCGTCCAAGAAGGCAGCTATAAGCTGGATGGATATCCATGATGTAGAATTCGGTGTCAAAAATTTCTGGCCCCACCTGCAGCGGTAATGTTATTGACCCAAACACTGATCTCTTCGTCCCGTCAAACGCCCTCACAACCAAATCGCTGGGCGTGCAAATAACTCCCCGTATGTCCAATTTCATCATGGCTTTCTTTGGAAATACGTTCAACGACGACCCAGTATCCACCAATACATGCGACATTATGGTGCCCCAACATTCCACCGATATATGCAAAGCCATGTTGTGCTCTTGACCCTTAGGTGTTAGATCAAAATCTGTGAAACCCAGGCTATGTCCAGCGTTGACATGCGCCAATACCCCCTCTAACTGATTTACAGAAACTTCTTGGGGCACGAATGACGTATCCAGTATTTTCAGCAAGGCGTTCCGGTGGGCCTCAGAACATAACAACAACGACAAGATAGAAATCTTCGACGGTGTCTGCTGTAGGTGTTCAACAATTTTGTAGTCGCTCTTGCGGATCAGTCTCATGAACTCCTCTACGTCCTTGAGTGACGTATCCTTTTCTTTCGAATGAGAGGGCCTGCTTTCACTTACTTTAGCTTTACCTTTGGCCAACCTCTCTGCTTCTACTTCAGGTGAAGTAAAGATCCTTCCGCTACGGGTCATGCCCCCCGTTCCAACAACATTATCAACAGCTTCTGCTGGCTGGCTATTCATCACAATCTTTTCACCGTTGCAATACGCTTCTAAACCGTACGTCCATGGGACAACTTTCGTACTTTCAAAGGGAACAGGCCCTGCCTTGGTAATCGTAATAGTGGGCCACTGAGCGGGCACCGTTATCGTTATAGTCTTCCTCGGGATCGTCACCGTTGCAATATCATTCTGCTCGTCACATAATGCCTCCTCAAGCTTCTCAACCGCAGTTCGATCAAATTGCAAGGTCCCTTCGTCGATCATGGCCTGAATGCCCTGCTTCAAATCATTACAGCCCTCTGGCTGGGTCCAACACTCTAAATAGTATTCATCACAACCCGGGAATACTCCCCCCCTAAGCAACCTGCTTTTCACTTCGCTCAATGGTGTCTTCAACTCATTAACATCCAACACCAAGTTCAAATTTCCTTCTGTTAAGATGGCATATGCCCCATGATTGGGCATAGGCTGTTGTACAATATTGGGCCCCACTTGGCCAAATTTGATGGCTTTACTGTCTAACAAGTCTTGAACTTTATGCTTGAAAGCATGACAAGATTCTACATCGTGTCCGGGCGCCCCGGAATGGAATTCGCAGTGCTTACTGGCGTCGTACCCTCTAGGAAGTACCGGCCCTGTAGGTGGTTCCAGTGTTCTTTTCTCGACCAAATTCAACCCCAACAATGTCTGAAGAAGCTATGCATATGTCGACGGAGGCTTATCAAACACCCTCTTCGGCTTTACATTCTGAAACCTTCCCTGACCCTGATTTTGCCTTTGCTGCTGCTGCGGTTGTTGTTGCTGTTGTTGAGGAATTGGAATAGTAACACTGGCTATCTGTTGAGGTTGAATGTACTGATTTCTACCTCTGCCCCGGCCTCTGCCACCATACACAGCGCTAGTATCACCCTGTCGTCTTCCGCCGAACGCTTTTCTCGCACCCCCAGCTGAAGTAGATTCGCCTGCCTGAACCTTTCCAATTTTAATTCCATTTTCGATCCTTTCTCATATAAGGATCATATCGGAGAAACTGCCCATCGAAACATTGAGTAACTTGTCATAGTACATTCCGGTAAACGTCCCCACAAACATGTCATTCATCTCCCTTTCAACCAAAGGAGGATGCACCCGAGCTGCCATATCGCGCCACCGCTGCGCGTACTCTTTGAAACTTTCACCACTTTTTTGCGACAGACTCTGCAATTGAACTCTATTTGGCGCCAAATCACTATTATATTTGTAATGCATAACAAAAGCATCGGCCAACTGCTTCCAGCTCCTAATCTGGGTGGGCTCCAGTCCCATGTACCACTCCAATGATGGTCCTGATAAACTCTCTTGAAAGAAATGCATGAGCATCCTTTCATCGTTGGAATATGCAGACATCCTTCTATAATAGGAACGGACATGGACCTTTGGGCAGGTATCTCCTTTGTATTTGTCGAATGTTGGAGCCTTGAATTTTAATGGCACCCTCAGCCCTGGTACCAACCCCATAGTAGTCATATCTAACCCAACGGAGTTCTGATCAACCACCCCTTTCATCTTCTCTTCTAGCATTCTGATCCTCTGAACAGGGTCAATAGGGCCTTCAGGTCCCATACCCCTTCCTGAAAAAGCGTCCTCCTGTTGATCCACATTCCAGTCATTGCCATACTCATCGTAACCCATGTTACGGCCAAACCCTTGCTGATTGAACACAGGACCCTGTCCTCGGTTGTCGAACCCCAGATTGACCCCAGCAGGTCCAAAACCATGGTTGAAAGGAAGTGCTCCAGCGTCGTTCACATTCACATTACCGAGTCCACCGTTACCGTGGCCATACCCCTGATTGTTGCCGTAACCGTCATTACCGAAGCCCTGATTGTTGAACCCGAAGTTCCCGTCCTGATTGACATTGTCGTACCCATTGTTTCCAAAGCCAACATTGTCAACGAATCCTTGATCAGCATCCACAGTGTTGCCTTTGTTGTTAACGACATGCCCATCACCGCCATTCCCCGTATTGCCATTACCCACGCCAGCACCTGCACCAGTACCAGTGTTTCCATTGACAGTCATAACAGGTGGAGTAACAACTGCCGGTATCTCGTTCTCCCGGCGAGGAGTTTCAACAGAAATGTGGTCAGTATTGCCATTTCCGTTTGCCCGCGTCAGCAACGGCTGCACCAAAGTCTGAAGATTCTCCTGGCCCTTGGCCATACTCTCCATAGCTTGCATGAACAAAGTCAACTTCTCGCGGATTTCCTACATCTCAACCTGAACTTGATCCATTATCTTCTTGCAGTTGTTTCTGGTTGAATAGCGGTGGACTCTTTGTTCGCCAATCCTGAAAAACCTGTGAGATGCAGGAAATAAGATACAGATTCAACAAGTAACTGGCAATGCAAAATGAATATGCAGATGCAATATGTGTCTGTACGTTAGGGAGATCAACCCCTGATTCTAGTGCCAAAGTGCCAGTGTCGTGACAGTGATAGTGATAAGGAGTTTGGATCCATTCATGGAAAAACATCTCATATATTGCTGCAAAGAGCCCATCAAGTCAGAAATACAATATCACTGAATGTACAATAAGAAGGCATGACCTCAACCAACAATCCTGGTGATGGCCAGCACAATGTCAGTAAAGCATATACAACAGTACATAAGGTAATCAAGTGCGACCATATGCCTGATACTCCTCTAACAATCTCTTAGTCCTGGGATGATTCGGCTGAGAAAGCAACCCTTCGACGAGCGAGTCTCTTTGCCTGATAACACGCTGGAGATCTCTAATGGATTCCTCCCAAACACCTTCTCCAAAGCAATCTTCTAGCTTCCGCTTCTGGGACGCAAACTCTTTCTTGCGCTTGATAACTTTGTTCAAGGCATTCTGGATATCATATCTCCGCATAACCTCTTCTTCAAACTTCTTCTGGCTAGCTTTCAACTGACCTTCCAATTCAGAGATCTGTAACTTCAGTTTGTCTTCTCTTTCCTTATTGCCAGTCAGCGTGGCGTTCCAGGTTTTGTTGAATGCAGAGATCTCCCGGTAGGCTACATCAAGTGCTTTCTTCTTAGACTCCAGCATATCATGGGAGCTCTTGAAATCTATCCCCAAACGTTCACGCTTCTTCCTTTGCTCAGTCAGTTCTGCACCCAACTGATTCACCAGCTCTGTTTGCTGCTTGAAGGAATATACGGCTTCGTTTCTTTCGTTCCTGAGTTGCATTAGCTCTCTCTCTCCAACTTCTCGTTGGCTTTCATCAGCTCTTCTTTCTCCTTCACAAACTGCTTGTATCTCTCAATAGACACAGTAGTTGGCTCCTCAATCACGGGGGGAGTAGGAGGTAGTACTACAGGAAACGGCATCAGCGCCTGCTTTGCCCTATCTTGGATCCAGACTTTGTACGGAGGATATGCTTGACAATCATTCTTACCCAACAACGGCTTACCCCTTTTGTTGATATTTTTCCAAGCACGCTGAAGCCTGGACAATAACTCCCCACTCAGATCACCTGTGAAGTACATAGATTCCTGCACTTCCTCTTCTTTTGGCGGGCTTTTCAAGGCATAACCGAATTGCCTGATCAACAATGATGGATTGTAGTTAATGCACCCTTTCCTCCCAATCAGAGGAACATTAGGATATCTGGCACAGTTGTAAATAATCTCAGATCCCAGCAAATCTCTATCAAACCAGACAACATCTTCTAAAGAAAGTCCCATCAGATGCTCAGACCAATCCACCGTATCTGCAGACTCAGTGAAAATACCCTTCTGGGGCAGGTGACTATCAAACCACATATACAACAAAGGCACACAGCAAGAGACGTTCTTGCCCCTTATATTCTCGTTCTTATAATGCAGAGAATGATAGAAGTCTCCAATCAGTGTAGGCACAGGATTGCCTGAAGCAAATATATGGAATGCATCCAAATCAACAAAGTCAGGCATGTTCAGGAACAGTACAATGCCATAGATACACAGAGCAAGAATAGCATTAAACACAATCCAACATCCCCTCTTGGCATACTCTTGCGCTTTCCCAACCAAGAACTTGAGAGAAAAACCGGACACTCCATTCCACGAGTTTAACAGCAACTCTGAGGAATCTAAATGCAAAGCAACAGCCAAATCCTCCAGCTTGGGCTCAACACCCATACGAATGAAGGGTACCCTGTTCTGAATGGTTACCTCCAAGATCTCAGCATATTCCTCCATAGTCGGAGCCAGAATGAAGTCAGGGAAAGTAAAACACCTCAGTGGGGGATCATAGAACTGCATCAGCGCGTACAATCCGTTCCGTTCATACATGGAGGGTTTATAAACCAACCTAAGCAGTTTCCCATAACTCTTTCTGAAGCTTCTCTCCACGTCGTCATCAGCTAAAGACATCAAACTAAGCAAAGAAGAAACATCTGGAGTAGGCAACTTGTATGCCACAGTCTTCTTCAAAGTATCCATAATATCACCAGACAGAAATCCGAGCAACTAGAATCAGAGGGTATGAAATGCACCTATAGCATAAACACACGTTAATGATATGCAAAATGAGTATGCAACAATGCAATATGCAAACATGCAACAGGGATCAAGTGATATATTGCTGAAGAGATCCATCCACAATATCTGTCTCAACGGACCCGCAGTACTGCTTAAACCTGGTCTCAACAAACCCATAGCAATGCTCCAACCTGGTCTCAACAGACCCAAAACTGTCCTGACGAAGAAGCCCAAGTATCCACACATACTTATCCAATATCAAGAAAACCGGGTCGTCTGGAGGTCAAGTTTCCTGCATGCCCCAATCCCTCTCACATGTAGGTGTCCTATCAACTGACACAAGGTACGACATCCTATGTGGTCGTCGGCGTCACAGACTTTCAAGACTGATGATACGATACCCAAAAGGTGTGGCATCATCATGTCCTGAAGAGGCCTCACTTAGCCAACTTCCAAATGATCGGTCCCCGGAGTCGACAATCCAACTGATCAACAACCCCCTCAACCCAAAGGGTTGAAAAAGAAGTCAACCAGAAGAACCTCGTCCGAGCGTGGATTTTGCGGGACACTAGTACATGCAAAGCATGCACGCGCCCACTACTTTCCACAACTAATTCTAGGTGCACTCAAGCCCAGGTCCGGCTTATCTCTCAATAGATCACCCCATCCCCACAACAGCAATAACAATATAAAGCTAACAATAAAATGCGGAAAGTAAAGACAGAAATGTAAATCCATACAAAACCCACGACGGGAAAACAAGCGCTAGGACTGACTCGCGTTGGGAACCGTTGGAATCCCCAGCAGAGTCGCCAGCTGTCGCTATTGCGAAAGTCGGCGCCGACTATGACAGAAGAGTCGCCACCGTGCGCTATTTATCCCAAAGGAGGGAAAGGAAACGCTCAGAGTAAACCTAACACAAAACGGGAAAGGAATGGTCGTCGCAACCAAATTCCTGGATTCGGGAGTCGATTACGCAAGGGGAAGGTATTAGCACCCCTCACGTCCGCCGTTCGATGGGATCCACGCTCGTTTTCTAGTACGGATTGTTATTCTATCTACTCTAAAGGTCTGGGGTTAAAAAGAAAGAAAATGAAAATGACTCGGCAAAGTATCGCACTTTATGCCTACGTATTCCTGTCTGGAACGAGAAATCAGAGTCAACGTAGTTCGCCTACCTACGGGAAAGGAGGGGAAGGTTACTCGCTAGGATACGACATCCTATGCCTACGTACTTTCATACAGCATGAAAGATCAGAGCAAACGTAGTTCGGGCTGCGGAAGACACAAGCTTGTCTGACTGTTTTTTATTACCTTATGAAAGGGTTTTTCTTGATTAAGAGTCCAAGCGGACAAAAATGACACTTTGATGTTTGTTTTGAATCTTTTACGAAAGAAGTGTCTTTTGGTTTGTTTGCAATCTCTGACGCACTAGAAACTAGGATTTGAGAGTGACTACGTCGCGTGTCACCCAAAGGGTACCACACTAAGTAGCCAGACTACTGGAAAGAAGCTCTCCAGCAACCCTTTCACAAATAGATTAAGGCTCGTAACGTACGACATCGATTAACCTTATTACTGTATTTTTGAGTTGTTTTGAGATAAGAAGAGAAAGAAGCTCTAAAAAGCCTAGGGTTGAAAAGGGAATAAAAACTAACATAATGTTGCCATGCATGGATAAGAATCCTAATGGTTGTCATAATTCCCTCCTGCACAAAGGAAATCAGAGATCCTAGGGGATAAACAGAAAAGAAAGCAAGCAAATACAGTAAAATGCATACAATGCAACAATACAAGCGAGGCAAGGGAGTCCCGCTCAACCTCGAACCTGGGAAAACAACAGGCAAAGTGAATCAATATTCACCTCAAACCTAGGGGGAAAGCTACACAAGTCAACAAACAATACAGAAAACAAAACCCAAAGCAGAGGAGGCAGCCCAAGCAGCAGCACCAAACTCCTACAGCAAACAGCAGCTTTGACAGCAACAGATTACATCTTCAAACTTCAATAAGCTTCTAATAGCAAAGTTGACAGTAACACAACTCCATCTTCAAACAAACCTCAGGAAAGGCATCCTCAACACCTTAGATCTTCATATCCAACCTCTAGCAAGCTCCACCAAGAAAGATTTGTTATTGAGATCAAGTTATAATGAAGGGAAACCAGTGAAAACCAAAGGAAATCACTAGAAACCATCATCTGCAAAGAAAGGTATCCTCAAAAGTTCTACTCTTTAAGGCATGCCAATCATCTCTCCAAGGGAGAGATGGGATTCCTTAAGAGGACTTTGAATCATAGGATAGGATGGAAGCAAACAAAGCATTCCATGTTTGAGGAAAGGAATGAATTAAGTCTAAAAAGCTCTTCCTAAAACCCTAACTTTCCTAAGCTCCTGACAAGCAATCCAACAGATGAGAAATCTTCAACTCCAAGCTTCTTCAAGCCATCCAAAGAAATTTCACTTGATCTTCAATTCATCCAAGCAAAGCCCAAGCCAAAAGCACACCCAAAATAGCCCCACACAAAAATGAATAAACCAAGCATCCAAGGGGAAAACCCACAAACATCACACAAGTTGCAAAAATCAAATAAAATGCTAAAACTCATTATAAAATCCTAAGTAAATTTCTAAGGGAACCTAACCCTATACCCAATACCCCATATAAATCCCAAGACCTAAATCAAACACTAAGTCCCCAAACTATGCCCTAAACTACAACTAGTTGTTTTAAAACCCTAATTCTAACACATCTCCTATTCACCTCTCAAACTAACCTAAATTTTAATCACAAAATTATGATAAAATTTCTAAGGGTACACGCTTCTCTATGCTAACTAATCCAACAAGAATCAACTCAAAATTCCTCACCAATTGGTCACAATAAAATCAGCAAGAACATGTAGCAAACAAAAGTAAAATAAAGGCAATAAAACTATAAAAATATGCCAGAAAATATAAAATGCATGAAATTAATATTTTTTTATCCTATAAAATTCTAGAGATCCTAAGGAAACCAGGGAAAAAAGTCTCACCCAAAATGAATTATTTTTCAATTTTATATGAATTAAAAACTAATCTAAATGAAAACATAAAAATAAAAGAAAATAAAATGTAAATGATAAAATGGCGTGATGAATATCAAGATTATTGTGTTATTCTAACAGGCTGGGCCCAGGAGGGGGTGTCACTAGCATATGCACACTAAGCCCAAACCACACAAAAACAACTCAGGGAAATATAACGAAAATGGAAAATCTCTGTGTCAAATAGCAACAAGATTGCGTGCATTTCGCTGGTGGGCCTCAAGCAGGGGTGTGGACATCAAAGTTATGCTGAGCCCAAACCAAAAGGTTAAATGAAACGGGGCGTTTTGTTATGTTCAGACTCCTTCACAAACTCAACAAGGCATCGTGGCCGTGGGATCCAATTCCAGTCAAGGTCAAAGCCCTCATCTAATGGCTATGCAGTCTTCTTCTCCATTTCAAAAACTGGGAGGGAAAGTGAACCAGACGGTGGCCGGAGGTGGCGCCACCGTCGTCCCCAAATGCAAACACCACAAAAACTCACCAAAATCTAAACATGAGTACATCATTCAACTCGTTTTTTCTAACTGAATCCAACCATGCCCTCCATTCTCATTGAAAACCACTCCAACTCAAAACACGATGAAAAGTTCAGAACATGCTCAATATTCAATCATCACCAATCTTAAAATTAACAAGCCTATCATCATCTACATGCTTCACTAAGTAATTATCACCATCTAAAGATGCTTAATTCATCAAGAACTCAGAGAAACGATCCTCAACAGAAATTGCATCGCCCTAGGTTTTGTCTCTAATCACCAATTTTTCCTACCAAAATCCACCCTAGCCATGTCTACAATGCATTTACACATCTAAATCCTATCAATTCTACCTAAATTGAGCTATGAGATGAAATTTGCAAACCTGTGAAAATGGAGTGAACAGAGCAAGAAATCCTTCGAATTACACTCCAATCTTCTCCAGACACGATCAATGAAGTCTTGTGGAGCTTCTGTATGCACTGAATTGCCTTGAATCCTTCTTAATCTCCAAATCCGATTTTGAGTTGCAAGGTTGAAACTCACTATGCTCCCTCTCAATTCTTTAGAGTTCTTGGCTAAAAAAGCAACTGAAACAATTATGAGGTTTATATAGAACATGTTAGAAAGATCTAGAATGATCTGGAATGATCCATGCGATAATTTCAATTTCTCTTGCACTTGATAATCTCATGAGAAGCTTGCACATGACAGTTGAGTTCAGCTTGCTTCAGCACCTTGATTTTGATCCAATTTCTCTCCACATGACATTTTTAATTGATTGGTAAGGGTTAGAGCCTTGGTTCTGATCTCATGAAGTGTTTGGCAAGTGTTACTTGTAATGTAAGAAAGCACTTTTCAAAGCAACTCATAAAATAATGGCTCATCTCAAAATTGTGACATTGCCAATGTGTTTTAAATCCAATTTCCATTCAAAATGACTATCCATATGCCATGTTTATGCCTTGTAATTCAAAAAAATCAATTTTCCCTCTTTTGAATCATTTGAAAAATCTCCCTTTTTAGACCATTTTGGAGCACTTTGTGAAATAAGCCAATCCAACTCACCATGACTTCATATCTAACCTAGAAACACCATTTTAAGCACATCTCATGTTGAACACTTTTTCATTTGAGGAGTGGAGGATAGAGATTTTGACACATGTTGAAAAAGGACCTATAATTCAACTTTCCCAAAATACCCCTGGATCGCCAAGATCATAACTTGAGTTCCACAAATCTTCTTGAGGAATTCTAGTACTCAAATTAAAGGTAAGATCAAGCCCTACAACTCTTATGTTGGCCAAGAATCCATTTGAAAATTCCTTGAGGGGAAAATGTTGCTTGGAAGTCAAGTGACTTTCACAGATAAATTTCAGTGTCCTCTGGTGACTTATAACTTGCAAGAACCATAACTTGAGTTCTACAAATCTTATTTAAGACTTCTAGTACTCAAATTAAAGGTATTGAGAAGATTTACAAGTTTCATGTTGGCCAAGAATCCATTTGAAACTTTTATTTTGACTTATGTGGCTTGGAAGTCCAGTGTTATACAGGGGATTTTACCCTAGGAACCCTGTCTCAAACACCTCCAACCACTCTTGATTCTTTTGAACTTGATCTTGGCTCATCCATACACATGCTTCAACATATCAATCCATGACTTACATGACCTAGAGCTAGATATTGATGCCCTTTCTTTGCTCTTCTTGACCTAGGGTTACCCAGATGAAACCCTACTTGTACACACCTCAACCATGGCTCTTGAACTTGATACAATGACTTGTCTAAGCTTCAATAGGGCCCTATAGACATACCATGAGATACATACACATCTCAAATTCACATTCCCTATTGATGATCTTCAATACACCTCAAGTTAGGAGAAGAAATCTACCTGTGGGCACTCAAACTTCTCATGACTTCAACCCTTCTCTGATGACTTGGATGGTCTCTCAGGCTCAGAGAATACCTCTAGATAGGCTTCTTTTAACATAAGTGGTACTTGATACCTTATTGTATGACTTGATATGCTATGATTTCTATGTTGAACTATGTACATGATGGAGCTATGCAAATGGCAATGCAATGAAACATAAATCAGGCAAGAAAAGGTTAAGCAAATTTTGGGGTGCAACAGATAGGAGATGAATGAGGACTCAAGAAATCACATAGGGATCATCTATCAACAAGTTAAAGAACTCAAAACATGATCACCAATGGATAACCTAACTCTGATGCAAAGTGACACAGATGATCGAGTGATCATCCATTAACATGTTTGAACTAAAGAAAGTTCAGTCAACCAAGGGATCATCAACCAAGGACGTGAGATATTAAAAATATGTTCAACCAAACAATAATCAAAAGATCATATCAAGAAATTCCAAAGTTGAACAAAAACCAAAATTTAAAAAAATTAAAATTATTAAAAATGGAAATTAAAAGGAAACTTTTAAAGATGCATCAAAACATCGTATAAGTGGTTGAGAAAAATATGAAAGTCAAGAATATTATGAGAAATGAGATCTCAAAAGTTAGAGTAAAAAATGTTTCAAAATAATTTAAAAATAAAATAAAAAAATGAAAATTAAATGAAAAAAGAAAGAAAAATCAATTAAATACAAAATGATTTTTAAAAATTATGAAAAACATATATGTGGTAGAAAACAATTTTATGAAATTATGGAAAAAAAAATTGGAGTCAAAAAACATGAAAAATGATTCAATATTAAATAAAAAAAGAGAATAGAAAAGAAAATGAAAATAAAATAAAAAATAAAAAATATTTGAATATATGGCCAACGACTAGTTTTTGCGTGCAACTCAACTTTATCTTCAACCTTGGTCAATTTCTGCAGATCACGAACTAGGTGTTTTTAGCATGAATCAAGCACAAATTTAGCATCAAAATCCATCAGCGTCCATGTCTCTCTGCATCAGAGCAATTGGATTTCTGGTTTTGGAGGTATCGGGCTCAAATGGTTGCAGGGTTTCTTTGGCTTTCAAAGCTTTGAAATGAAGGAAAATAAACCATCATTTATTGGGAAAGTGTTGTTGAGCTCAGACATGCGAAATAGATATGAAATTTGGTTGAAGTGAGTTAGAATTTATTGATTTAGAACCGTGTGAACATGAGGCATGAAATGTGTGAATTAGCACTTGAAATGATTCGTTTAGCGTTTGTTCATATGAGTTTTGTTTTTCCTAAAAGGTTACACATGTGCAGGTGGTCCCAAATTGAGATTTGGAATGAGTTTTGTGACCTGAAATATGCACAAGAAGTAGAGATCGTGGTGCCATGTTGAAGCTAGGACAAATGGAATCCACTCATTCATTCTTGCCTTTTCTTTGTGCCAAATGACCTTCTCATGGCAAAGAATCAAATTCAAAAAGAACCACATCAAAATGATGCTTGGATTGAAAATGGTATTGGATCAAAGTTGAGGTCATGACCTGAAATTCTAGGCCTTGTGTCATACTCTAAATTTTACCCCCTTAGATGTCATCATCATTTGTATGAGCATCTTAGGTCAATCATCCTTGCATCACTAACCAAACCATCAAGCTTGGTTTGTTGTTTATTTTGTTGAAATTATGGAGAAGAAGGGAAAGCTCTGATTAATCAAGATTTGGAGAGGAGATCAACCAAACAAGTCCCCACGCATTTCATGGGTTCATAAGAGGTCATTTGGTCCAAAGAAATCCAAGTCAAGAGTTTCTTAAGTGGATAAGAAAGGCATTGATTTCATCGGATTCAAAAGTCAACTCTTGGTTGTTATGGTCAACCATAAGATTTACAAGTCTTAATTTATGATCTCATATAGTGGGATCAACAAAAGTCAAGTTAGAAAAATAAAATCAGGAGATTTGAAGAATTAGGGTTTCTTGATGAAATTTTTTCTAAGTTAAAAAGTCAACATTTGAAGTGATTTTCAAGGCCAAATTCAAGATGGTTTCAAGAGTAATTTGTGTTGATCATCAACATGAAAGTTGTAGATCATCTCTTCAGCTTTCTTTTGATACTAAGAACTCATCAAGATCGTTTTTATAACTCAAGTTATGATGTTTTCAAGTGGAGGTCAAAGTAGGGCAAAACCCAGGGCAACATTTTTGCAAGAACTTGAATCTAAGGCCTCACGGGTTTCTTGACCTCAAATCAAAATGCACCCAACATGAAAATTGCTCCCCTTGATCTAATATTTCTAAGCATATAAATAAGTACTCGTTTGGATCATGGAGTGAAAATTTATGGCATCACAAAGTTTGGTGATTTTGGGCACAAGAAGGTTTGTGTTCGAGATTTCCAAGAAGGGGAGCTTGTACTCAAGAAAATCTTGCAAGTTTACAAGGATGCGCGGGGAAAATGAATGCCTAACTATGATGGCCCATTTTTTTTTTGTAAAAACAGTCTTCTCAAGAGGCTCGTTAATTCTCACAACAATGGATGAAGAACAACTTACCCACCCGGTGAATTCTAATGCAATACGGGAATATTATGCCTAAAGAACCCTATAAGTCAAAAACCCGCAAGGGCGGCTTCGGCAACAATGGGTATCTCGCTAGATCATAACCTATGAAGGAGATCTAGGTAAAAGTTAGGGATGAAATGAAAAATGAGCTCGCTAAGTTGAAAATCCAGAAGGGCAGCTTAGGAAAAAATGATTGTCTCGGTGGATTGAAAACCCGAAAAGGCGATCCAGGAAAAAGTTAGGGGGAAAGAAATTTCACTGCATCAGATGGTTGTCACCTCTATCGAAGATTACACGAGAAGTTCATTTCGGTCGTTCTTTTCAAAAGCGAGGTCTTGGAAAGCTCTTAGTTATTAGGGATAGATTGTCATTGGATTCAATTTAACTCTTTCCATGTTTCCATTTTCAATTGTACCTTTTCCATGGAGCTTTTCCATTTGCAAGCTGCCATTCTTGTATAAAATTAGAATTTTGGGCCATTCAATTATTTGCAATTTACTGTTTTCCCTATTTTCCTTTGTTATGCAAAACATAGTTTATTGGTTAATAATGATTTTGAGAGCAAAAGGTTTTGAATTTTAAAAACAGTTTTGAAAACTTAACAAAACATAAAGTTACTTTGGCTCGTGGAAAGATTCAGTGAAAATCATGTATTCCCCAGGAAGTTTTAAGGTGGCAAAAGCCTTGATGTGCAATCTCGGTATATTTTCCCATTAAAATTCCCGTTAAATTGATTTGTTGGGTTGTTCCTTCGGTCGTGTGTGGTTACCAAGATGGAAGACAGTCTCCCCAGTTTTCTATGTGAGATATATTTTTGTTTTAGCATGGAGACTAATCCTCAGTGGAGTCATCCAGTGTCTTTATTGAAGTTACACTGCCATTTCCAAAAAGATTGCCTAAGTTTTATATTTCCCCAAGTGGACTGGGTTTATTGCCCAGCGAACCTTCAGACGCATTTGTCTTTTGAATTCAGTGTGATCCCTTGTTTCCCCAGTGAGATAGATATGCTTATCTATTTTCTCGTTCAAGTCTCTGATTCCTTTGTCTCTTGTTAGAGTTGGCTCTTGCATATCATTAACCATTCGCATCATGACATATCACGTGCATTTAGCATACCGCCGAATCTTTGGTTGTTACCTTTTGCCTTGTTTGTTAAGTCAGTTTGTCGCGTGCATTCTCCATCTTTTCAGGTCCTTGGTTGTCACCAATGCCTCTACCTAAGTGGTTACTTGCTCTCTTTTATGGTGTGGTTTGCCACCTGTATCCCCTTTGAAGTATAGTTGTTACTAGCACCTTTAGTCAGCTCCATCTGCTATTGATATCATTTGCCTGGTCGTTACCAATCTTTCTCTTTGAGGTATAGTCGTTACTAGCAATCCCCATTAAAGTCCAATAGTAATTGGCATTGTTTTAAAGTCCAGTGGTGTTTGGAATTGTTAAATTCCAATAGTATTTGGGATTCTTTTAAAGTCCAGTGGTGACTGACATTATTAAAGTCCAATAGTAATTGGCATTCTATAAAAGTCCAGTGGTGACTGGCATTGGTGAAAGTCCAATGGTAATTGGAATTCTTTTAAAAGTCCAGTAGTGACTGGAATTGTTAAAAGTTCAATGGTAATTGGCAGTTCTTGAAAGTCCAGTAGTGACTAGCATTGTTGAAAGTCCAATGATAATTGACATTCTTTTAAAAGTCCAGTGGTGACTGGCATCGCTTAAGGTCCAGTGGTGACAGACATGGTTTGAAGTCCAATGGTAATTGGCATCTCTTTAAAATGTCCTTTGGTTGTTATAGTTTGATTGTTGGTTGTCACTAACGTTCCTCGTGAAGTCCAGATATTATGGGAAGTTTTCTAAGTCCAACTCACTTGGCATCTCAATTTTAGGCTTATCTTTTACTTTTCCTGTTGTTTCCTGAAGATCTCGTTTGAACTCTTCGCTTTAAGGAAATCTTTGGTTTTGTCTGGTCTCTTATTAGAAGATCATTTCTCGTTGGTTGTTGCTCTTGTCAAAAGTTAACTTTTTGTTCAGCTTTTCCCCAGTGGAGACCGCTTGTCTGGTCCTGTCTCCATGGGAGATTTTCCCCCTAGAATATCATTCTGGTCACGTCTAAACTTGTGTTTGTTCATTTGAGTGTTCCTTGGTTTGTTTTTGTTTCCCCAGTGTTGTTGTCTTTCCTCAGTGAGTGGTTATTCTTTGTGTTGACTCTATCCTTGTTTGCGTTTGTTGTCGTCTGCATTTTTGCATTCTTGCATATCATCATATCATCATGATAGCATGACGTGTCAGCATTTGCATAGTTTTTTGTCGTTCTTAGCATAACATTGCATCTAAGGGCAAAAATTTTGGTTTGTTATATTTAAATACCTTTCACTTTGACTTTATGAGGTTTTTTTTTCATCGCTCACGTCATCTGATAAAGATATTTAAATAGGGGAAACTGTCATACCCCAAAATTTACCCCCTTAGATGTCATCATCATTTGCATGAGCATCTTAGCTCAATCATCCTTGCATCACTAACCAAATCATCAAGCTTAGTTTGTTGTTTATTTTGTTAAAATTAGGATTTTATGGAGAAGAAGGGAAAACTCTGATTAATCAAGATTTGGAGAGGGGATCAACCAAACAAGTCCCCACACATTTCGTGGGTTCATAAGATGTCATTTGGTCCAAGGAAATCCAAGTCAAGAGTCTCTTAAGTGGATAGGAAAGGCATTGATTTCATCTGATTCAAAAGTAAACTGAGGCATCACAAAAGTCAACTATTGGTTATTATGGTCAACCATAAGATATACAAGTCTTAATTTATAATATCATATGGTGGGATCATCAAACGTCAAGTTGGAACAATAAAATCATGAGATTTGAAGAATTAGGGTTTCTTGATGAAATTTTTTTCCAAGTTAAAAAGTCAACATTTGAAGTGATTTTTAAGGCCAAATTCAAGATGGTTCCAAGGGTAATTTGTGTTGATCATCAACATGAAAGTTGTAGATTATCTCTTCGACTTTATTTTGATATCGAGAACTCATCAAGATCATTTTTAGAACTCAAGTTATGATGTTTTCAATTGGAGGTCAAAGTAGGGCAAAACCTAGGGCAACATTTTTGCAAGAACTTCAAACCTAGGCCTCATGGGTTTCTTGACATCAAATCAAAATGCACCAAACAGGAAAGTTGTTTCCCTTGATCTAACCTTTCTAAGCTTATAAAGAAGTCCTCATTTGGATCGAGGAGTGAAAAGTTATGGCGTCACAAAGTTTGGTGATTTTGGGCACAAGTTAGGCAACTTGCCCTAGTTGCCAAGGCATTTCCAAGTCATGTTTTTGCCCAACTTGCAAGCTTTCTTTTTTATAGTTCCGAGCTTTAAATCCAAAAGTGTAAAACATCAAAATTATTCTTCTTCATCTTAGCTTTCCAAGCAAATAAAGAAATCCTTGGATTCTTAAAGCTCAAGATATGACATCACAAACATAGGCATCAACACTTGACAAGAGTTGCCCAAGGCATGACCAGGTCATGCACAGGCTTGCCTAGGCCAGAACGTTGAACCAACATTCATTTTCATTTTTCATTATGTTTCAAGCTCCAAATCCAAAAGTGTAAAACATCAAACGTGTTCATCTATGTATCCTCTTTCCAAAGAACACAAAACCTCATCATTTGAACCAAGAGCCATGGAGTTCTGTGGTGCGAAAGTTAGCTCTGAATCATGCCTTGCCACCTTACCAAACCACAACTAGTTTTCACACCAACGATTTCCAACATTTCCCAGCATCCAAGGTCTTGTTTCTTGTGCCCCTACCCACGCAAGTCTCAATCCCAAACATTACCTCTTTTAGCTCTTATTCATTTGACACACAAAAAGTGTTTTTTTGGTACAAACACAAGAAGGATGCAAGACAAACATTATAGTTAAAGACAAATGACTTCTGCTCCTCTTAAGCTGCTCATCTGATCATAATACAACAAAAAGATCATTGTCCAACCATATGAGCAAAAAACCCTAGCCGATCCATCACAGTCATGGTCAACTTTTCATTTTGGCTCCAAAGGATATTTTCAAACTAAAAATAACCTAGGGGATGATTTGATAAATGGGAGATAAAAATAGAGAAGGGATAGGATAGAAAGGAGAGAATACCCCCAAGAAAACTGGATTTTCAAACAAGATACACAACCACTTTAGTTTCTGCAAAAACTCCCCAACCATCATTTCCACTCATCAAAATTCCAAACAAACTCCATAAACTTGCATCCTACATCCTAACAAGCTCATTTTATACACCAAGGGAAAATTGTAACCTCTTAATCACATTTCACCATTTTCATTCACTTTTGGACACCCACTATCGTGTTTGAAGAAGGAGATGCTTTGCAAATCGACCAAGCATTCAAAGACATTCTCTAGGAGCTAAAAAGTTTGAGCAGTATCTCTTTGAACTCTTACAGTCACCATTGAAGAGGTATTGGATTAACTTCAAGGGGTAGTATTTCTTCTTTTTCAAATTTACCATGTTCACATTATCTTTGTTTCTCTTATGAATAAAAAATGTTCATTATGTTGTTTACTTTATGTTTGAAGGATTACATGTTCTATATACACTGAAATGTTTAGTTTTTCACCTATGGTGTTGTTACGGTTCCACTAAGTTTGACCAGCTCTTGTGGTTTGTTTGTTTAGTGTTAGGTCATGATTGTTTTATGTTTAGATTCCTGGTGAAGAGTACTATGTTTTTGGTTTTTGCAGTTTTGGTTTTTAATGAGTTTTGAGTGAGATGGGAGAGGTGGAAGTTCTGGCTTTGGGAAGAGACTAGGGTTCGAGAGAGAAGTGTGAGAGGTTGGACAAAGAATATGATGATGTGGATGGTCTTTTGCTGAGATGGAAATTTAGTTTGGTGTTCTAAATATATAGTTATATGGGTGGCTTATACAACGGATGTATATCCACCTCAGTGGTAAAGGCAGCGTGTGTAAGCCTTGGGAGTCTGGGGTTCGAATCCCCCCTCGCCCATACTCTTTTTGTTCCTTTTTTATTTTCTTGTTTTTAATCTGTTTTATATATTTATTCATTTTTTTTATTTTATCACTTGAGGCACGCAGTGGCTGGGATGGTAAGTTTTTTGGATGATAAGTAAGGTAGCGTGTGGTCAAACCCTCTAGATGCATTTCCCTTCTTTTGTATCACTTATTTTCTCATTTTTCTTCATAATTTTAAACCTTTATATCTTTTTTATCCCTAAGGAGTTTTAGTCCATTCTTTTTTCTATGATCTTATTTTCATGTCTACTTCCTATTTTCTAAAATAAAACCTCAAAAATATTTATTTTTATTGCATTTGTGTAAGTTCAAAGTTTGTGTTCCATTTTAGGTTTTAAGTTATACCTTTTGATTCTTTAATATCTTTCTTGAATTCATTTGCAAGTATGAGTTGTATAGACATCATGGCCTTGTAGAATCTTGTTTGACATTGTGAGCTTGATTCTTTATTTTGTACTAACATGTCATAGTGTGCAGGTTTGTGGGTTTGTTTTGTGATTGGGATTTGTTCATAGTCTTGGATGCCATTGGACATTTTGTGATAAACTTGCTACCCTCCCTTGATTGTCATCATGTTGAATCTTTTGCTTTGATTTTACTTTGTACCTTGATTAGGGTTTCAGTTTTGGTTGCACACTATGTCCCTTTTTGCTCAAGTGGGCATCTTCTCCAACTTCCAAAGGAAAGAAGCATCTATGGACTCCTCTGTCCTTTCCCTCTTTAAGGATAGTCTAGCCTCCCTAGCACACTTTATGACCTTGTTAGAGTCATCATATTGGCCTTGTAAGAGCCATTTCCCTTTGTAACTTAGGATTAGGTTTAGAGTTTGTTAACTCTATGTGAGTACCTTTATGAATGGGTATTCACCTTCCCTTGTTGACTTTTGTTAAAGTCAATCCATAGTTAGGTTAATTTTTAACTTACACTTAGAGAGTTGGTTAACTCTATGTAAGTATCATGGTTATGAATACTTACTCCCCTCTAGAACCTTGACCATATTCAAGAGTTCTTCATCCCTAGTTAGGTGAACTACGAATGCTCTAATTCTTTTCCTAGTCAGGATACGTAGGCACGAGATGCAATGTCTTGACGAGCATACTTAGTGTATATACCCTAGGTCTTTACCTTAGCACCTTTTCCTTTAGCAATAAAACTTTATCATAACACAAATACTAACAAGAGGTTCATGTAGAGTACTACAGATGCATAGGATGATAACACCTTTCCTAGGTATAACCAACCCCCGAACTTTAGATCTCTTAGTTTCGTTGTTACGTAGCGCACTTAGGGCTTTCTTCGATCTTTACCCTTTCCTTTGGATAAACCAAAGCTCGGCGGTGGAGTTTATGATTTTTTATTCAAGTTAATTAATGGCTTGATATTTGATTCTTACTGCAACACCGTGCATTAGGTCAACCAGGTCTTGGGCCCACTTTTGTGCATATATGGGCAGCTGATGGACTTAGAGGTTGAATTGATGTTTGACCCTTGAAATAAAGTTGTAAAGGATTTAAAATTTAACATTAGGCCCAGAGAAGATTCCAGACATGTTGAGAAATGAGAAAGTTATGGTATTTGGACCAAGTGACATGCCATACTTGATTTTAGGCCAATTAAACATGTGTCAACTTGAGGTTTCTTGCATCCAAAGGCCCATTGATGAACACTTGGACACCTAATGAGGGAAAATTTATTACCTCTTTGAACGATCTTAGATGATTGCTTGAGAATTGGATGGAGATGACATGGAAATAAACACATGAACCATACTTGAATCAACTTTGAAACCATGCATCAAACTTGAACTTCTCTTGATCCCATGATTTTGAATGAAGCTTGACAATAATATGACCTAAGATTATAGGATATGCCTTGAAGTGAAAGCTCTTGTGGTCCATTTTTTGACCAAAACCTTTCCTTTGGGAATCAAAACCATAATTTAGAAACCAAGCTTGATCTATTGATTGCAAGTCCCTACCTTGTAAAACAAGAAAAAGGAAACAACATATATTTTTGTATTTTGAATAAGGTTATTGATGTTAGAATGTAAACAAGCAAAAGGATAACAAGAGAATAAAAAGGGGGCTTGGTGATCTCCTACAAAGGCAAACCCAAAGAGGTAAGGGTTAGTATGATGCCTGCTTGTGATCTTGGTGAGGTGCAAATGATATTATAGGTGGAATCTTATGGGTAAATATTAGGGTATGACACTAAGGCGTCACGAAAGAATAGTTTGTTTACACGAGAATGCAAAATATTTGAGTTCTTTAATATTAAAACAACAGCCCAAGACTATGATTCTTTTCTCCGGACTTTACGCATACGAATTTCCATATTAATCAAACGAGAATTGTGAATTTCATAGAAAAAATAAAAACTAGTGGTAACACCCTCTTTTGTTGGCGTGTCACCTAACTTTAAAGTTTATAAAAACATCTGCTTTTGCACCATGAAATTTAATTTCAAAAATCTTTTGTAAAGCAAAAGTATTCTCTCAAATATCAAAATTTATCGTTTGAATTTCTAAGTCGGATACCGTTTTCTCTGTTTCAACACATAAATTATATCTCTATACCTATACTTTCGTGGCAAATTTATTTATTTATTAAAATAGAAATTACTAAACAGTTACATCATTCTCATTACAATTATTATTCCAGTAATTCGCATGAGATTCGTTAGAATGATGGTCCTCATGTCTCAGATTCTACGTGAAATCTACTCAAACATAATTAACGGCAAAAAAACATGAACATTCATAATAAAAGCAATAAAATAGAACCTGGAATAACAAAACTTCAATAATAAAGTGCAACAGAGAAATTAAATTGATGAACTTGAAAATGGAAACTTGCATAAAACTTTAAAACATAAATTTTAGAGTAAATTTATTGCAAAAGTAAAACTTCAATCCACTTATAATTAGTTACAATAAAGTTTTTATATCTCTTAAGGCATTAAAACAGCAGTTGGCGGCTCAAGAGTTCATGCAGAACCAAAGAAAACCGTTCAGGAAACTGACTGAAACTTGTTGGAACTGCTTAAACATGGTTGTGTCTGGGCGTCATCCCTGATGACGGCCCACCCATCATGACAAGAATTTTTTTCTTTGGCATCTATTATGGGGGTCATGTATTTTGTCGGCCTTCCCATCATGGCTTCCTCAGTGATCACGTCTCTTTCCTTTTGGGACCAAGACGCGCGTCATGTCAATTGAATCTTTCATGAAACAAACAGAAAGTATACAACGTATGCAGAAAAGTGTGAATAAAATGCATAGAAAACATGGAAATAAAGCTAAATAAAATGGTAAAAATAATTGTGATCAAACTTCCCCACACTAGAACTGTTGCTTTTCCTCAAGCAACTTGACTTGCCTAGAAAATAGTTTTACGCAGAAAAATAACAAATAAGAAACTCATGTAAATGTTATTGCTAATAATCATACGTGAATATAAGTTTGAATTGGCTAAAGGTTAATTTCCTCAGTACTCAATTTAACACCAATGACATTGTAAGAACATGGATCATAGAATACAGACTAAAGACTTCCTCCTTAAATATAAATTCAAACTATGGCTTTGTATCTAAGTCTTGTTATCTGATTTTTCCTTTCCTTTCATTCATTACAGTCAAATTAAGGCAATATAAATAAAGATAATCATTGCACACGCACGAGGAAATCGAGGAGTTATTATTATTATTATTATTATTATTATTATTATTATTATTATTATTATTATTATTATTATTCATTTACTCATGAATGCAAACTAGCGTTTGGAACAGACAACTTTTGAAGGTGAATTTCACAAACAAAAAATAATTCCTTAGTCATAAGAAATCAGCCACTGCTGGATCGAGTAACTAGGTAAGGGTTACCCAACTTAGTAGGTGCAGTTGTCTTTTACTGCCCTTTTCATTTTTTTTTCCAGTTTTATTTTTCCTTAATTAACCATACATAGTGTGTGAATCAAACATATGCCAGACTTTTTAGATAAACTACTTGGAGATCACTTCTCAAAGAATTCAAAGACTGTAGTACAAAATGAATTTAAATCAATATTCAATTTGAGAGATTTAAGGTGTTCAAACAAAAAAGATTTTGTTAAAAAAATTTTTATGTATTTAACCTCATCCTTTCCTCCCAAGGATTCAATATACACTCAGAAAAATATCAACATAAGATTTTCAAAAAATTCTAAAATAGTTCAAAATTTGGGGTTTTTAATCACAGGCAACAACAACGTGCATAAAGACTCGACAACATAGACAACAAACCGACAAAACAGCAAAAACAAGAAAAATTATAAAAGACTAATGAACTAAAAATCATATAAACTAAAAACTAGAATCCATCCCACACTTAAACTAAACATTGTCCCAATGGTTAAAGATGAAAGTCAAGAGGATGGATAAAATCTAGAGTGAGATCAGTCATTGTTATCAAAGCCAGCCTGTGGCATATGGCCTAGTCTGATTAGCAATGAAAACATCCTCTGGAACATCATGTGATTAAGTCATTCTCTTGTATCTCTTTTAACCTCACAGTCATTGCGGTCTGGTTAAGCCTCCCACAATCTAGTTTGTAACCTCTGCTCTCAAAGCTATTAGCTAGTACTCGAGACCGCTCTAATGTGTGTCTTTATTACCTGCATAAAATCATTTTGTAGAAAAGGAGGGGTGGTTGTGCGTGTGGTGTGTGGGGTGGACATGGGGGTATGTGTGGATAGTGTGAAGAGACTCGCTCTCTGGTCCATCTCTCCATCAATATCATCATAATGGACATTAATATCCAATCTATAAATCCAATTTCCCTTATCTTGCACATTGATGATTGTTAGATTTGGCAGAACCACGGTTCACACATCATTATTCTTAATCATCATAATATATGAGTCTGGGCCAATTTTCTTAGTTAGAATTTGCACAAGAATGAGGCCATGTCCAATGCATTGTTTCCAATGACTGAATACAGCCGCATAATCACTGCGGAGTACCATAAAACATCGTCTATTTTGGTGATCAAAACCCTCACCATAATGTCCCATTTCTTAGCCCGTGTGACTTTATCCAAGTGTTCGAGCAAGAAGGATGAAATGTGTATTGTGTATGGCTTAAGAAAGCAATAATAGATATACAATTCTTTCAAAGTAGTGTTACCGACACTATCGACCCTACCAAATATGGTGTGTGTAAGCACCTTTTACAAATATCTAATGGTGGGATTATGGGCGGACCGGCCTTCGGCCGGTATACTGCGAATTTATTTTTAATTATGGCTCCAGATTTCATTCGTTGCCTAGAGTTTGAATTTTGAATTTGAATTCGAAATATATGACACTTCATGAATTGGTGCATATCATTTTATTTGAACCATTACAAATGCTCATTAGAGAGTGTGTTTATGAAGAATTGCAAACTTCTGAAAAGACACATGCATGGCTATAAACATATGATTGATAATTCGAAATCATTACTCCAAAATTCTGAAATCCTCTTCCATATAATTCCAACGTTTTCCTTGCATTCGAAACTTCACCAGTCTTGTGCAGTTTCGAGAAAAAGGCTGACTTATCCTGGGTATTCAGGCCGTTCCAACTCTAAGACAATTTGAGAGTGTGCTTGAAATACTTTTAAGGAAAGTGATTTCGTTCACGATTCAGTCTGGATCCATTCGACATAGAAGGATTATCTAACAATCTTAAAAGTATTTGTATCATGGATTCCGACGCTGCTGTTTCAAGTATCAAGGTTATGAATCAGGATCTTGTCAAATTGGATCGCTTCGATGGAAACAACTTTACCAGATGGCAAGACAAGATGACATTCCTGCTTACTGCACTCAAGGTTCACTACGTCTTGGATCCCGATCTGACACCAATTCCAGAACCAACTGAAGATGATTCTGACGAACTCAAGAAGAAGCGCATGCTGCGAAGGGAGGACGAATTACTATGTCGTGGGCATATTCTGAACACGTTGTCTGACCGCCTATACGACCTATACACAGACAATCCGTCCGCTAGAGACATATGGAATTCACTGGAGTTTAAATTCAAATCCGAAGAAGGTACGAAGAAGTTCTTAATTTCTAAATACTTTGATTTTAAATTTATAGATTCCAAGCCCATACTTCCTCAAGTGCACGAATTGCAAGTCCTGGTGAACAAAATCAAAGCGGTGAAAATAGACATTCCTGAAACCTTTTAAGTTGGTGCAATCATTGCGAAGTTACCAAGTTCGTGGAAAGGCTATAAAAAGAAACTGTTGCACAGTTCTGATGACTTTTCCTTGGAGAAAATCCAGAAGCATCTTCGAATCGAGGAGGAATCGAAGGAGAGGGAAAAATCAGAATCTGCGGGTCTTTCCAAAGCCAATGCTGTGACCAGAAAGGAAAAGAAAAAACATGATGTCAAGAAAAGTCACATCGCACCAAAAAAGGAACATACCAAGTTCAAGAACTTCGGTGGTCCGAAGGGTCCGAAAAATGGATGCTTTGTATGTGGAAAACCTGGACATTATGCTCGAGATTGCAGGCACAATAAATCAAAAAAGGAGATCAATAAAGTGAATGCTAATGATGATATAATTGCTACTTTGAGCGAAATTATGGCAATCAAAGGCAAAGTCCAAGGCTGGTGGTATGATACATGTGCCACGGTTCATGTCTCATATGACAGGGCTGCATTCAAAACATGTTCTGAGGCAAATGATGGACAAGAAGTACAAATGGGAAATGAAGTGCGATCCAAAGTTGTTGGAACCGGAACGGTCGAACTCAACTTCACTTCTAGAAAGAAAGTTACTCTTGTTAATGTGCTTCATGTCCCAGACATGAATAGGAATCTTGTTAGTGGGGATTTATTGGGAAAACCGGGTATTAAATCTGTGTATGAATCGGGCAAACTTATTTTGACCCGTAATGGTGTGTTTGTTGGAAAAGGATATTCCGCTGAAGGAATGATCAAACTATGTATTACTGATAACATGATTAATGAAATTTCTAATTCTGCTTACATGCTTGATTCAGTTACTTTATGGCACAATAGACTAGCACATATTAGTATTAGTTCAATGAAGAGACTAATTAAACTTGGATTGATATCATGTAATATCAAAGATTTAAATAAATGTGAATTATGTGTTAAATCAAAAATGATTAAGAAACCTTTCAAAAGTGTTGAAAGAAATACAAATCTGCTTGATCTTGTGCATTCAGATTTGTGCGAATTTAATGGCATGTTGACCCGTGGGGGAAATAGATATTTCATTATATTTATTGATGATTGTTCTAGATACACTTATGTATATCTCTTAAAGCATAAAGTTGAGGCTTTTAATGCCTTTAAGAGTTACAAAGCAGAAGTGGAAAATCAATTAAGTAGAAGTATAAAAGTCCTTAGGAGTGATAGGGGCGGTGAATACTTTTCTACTGAATTTGATGCATTTTGTGAAGAACATGGTATAATACATGAATGTTCGGCACCTAGAACACCACAACAAAATGGCATAGCAGAAAGAAAGAATCGAACATATCAAGAAATGATGAATGCCATGTTATTGCATTCCGAACTACCTTTCAATTTGTGGGGCGAAGCTTTATTATCCGCTTGTCACATAATAAATAGAATTCCCTTAAAGAAAAGTGGAATTTCTCCATATGAGGTATGGAAGGGCATGACACCAAATATTGGCTATTTTAAGGTGTGGGGGTGTGTGGCATATTACAAAAACATGGATCCTAAGAGAACCAAGTTGGGTCCTCGAGGGATAAGATGTGCATTTGTAGGATATGCACAAAATAGCAAAGCATATAGACTTTTAAGTTTAGAGTCTAATATTATTGTTGAATCCCGGGATGTAGAATTCTTTGAAAACCTTATAACTAAGGATAAAGAATCAGAGTCGGCCATAAATAAAGAATCTTGTGAAAAAGACTCTTCTCGGATTGTAGAAATACAACCTGAAGGCACATCTCGAATAAATGAACCACGACCCGAACCTAGGATAAGCAAAAGAGTCCGAAAAATAAAGAACCTAGGACCAGACGAAATTGATTCTCAATCCATTTCATTTTATCTGGTTGAAGGAAATAGTACAAATTTTATTAAAAGCATTCCGGTAATTCTTCAAGTAGGGGAAGATCCTAAAACTTATAAGGAAGCAATAGCTTCAAGAGACTCCTCTTTTTGGAAAGATGCTATCCGAGATGAAATGGATTCAATTATGTCCAACCACACTTGGGAACTTGTTGATTTACCAAAGGGATCAAGACCCATTGGATGCAAGTGGGTGTTTAAAAAGAAATATCATAGTGATGGTACATTAAACACTTATAAAGCAAGATTAGTGGCAAAAGGATTTAGACAAAAGGAAGGTATAGATTATTTTGACACTTATGCACCTGTAGCGAGAACAACCACTATAAGGTTGTTATTTGCTTTAGCATCTTTAAATGATCTGATTGTTCATCAAATGGATGTTAAAACAGCATTCCTAAACGGAGACCTCGATGAGGAAATCTACATGGAACAACCAGAAGGACACGTCCTTCCTGGAAATGAACAGAAGGTATGCAAACTTGTCAAATCTCTATATGGCTTAAAACAAGCACCAAAACAATGGCATCAAAAGTTTGACTATACGATAATGTCAAATGGATTTATCCCTAATTCTTGTGACAAGTGTTTATATACAAAAGTGTATAATAACACTGTAATATTTTCCTGTCTTTATGTTGATGACATGCTAATAATTAGCAATAGACTTAATGGAATTTTAGAAACAAAAAGGTTTCTAACTTCCACTTTCAAGATGAAAGATCTTGGGCTTGTTGACACAATTTTAGGAATAAAAGTTAAGCAAAATAGTGGGGGTTATGAACTTAATCAAACACATTACATTGAGAAAATGCTTGATAAGTTCAAACACCTGAAATTCAAGGAAGTAACTACTCCATTTGATCATGTAATCAAACTTGAAAAGAATGATGGAAGAGCAGTGACTCAATTAGAATATGCAAGTGCGATCGGATGTCTTATGTACTTAATGCAATGTACTAGACCCGATATATCATTTGCAGTTAGTAAAATGAGTAGATTTACTAGTAATCCAAGTAATGAACATTGGAAGGCAATCACGAGGATATTTGGTTATTTGTTGAAAACCAAAGATCTTGGCCTTCATTATGGTAGGTTTCCTGCTATATTAGAAGGATATACCGATGCTAGTTGGATCTCTAACGTGGGAGATCACAAATCTACAACTGGGTGGATATTTACACTAGCTGGAGGAGCAATTTCTTGGAAGAGCAAGAAACAAACATGCATTACTCTTTCGACCATGGAATCAGAATTCGTGGCCCTCGCTTCCGCTAGTCAAGAGGCAGAGTGGTTGAGGGATCTTCTTTTGGAAGTTCCATTGGCTAAAGACAATGTTTCAAAGGTAATGATACACTGCGATAGTCAGGCCACTTTGGCAAGAGCATTTAGCGAAGTGTATAATGGAAAGTCCAGGCATATAGGACTTAGACATTCGTTCGTAAGAAAACTGATTAAGGATGGAATCATTTCACTTACGTATATACGAACAAGCTATAATTTGGCTGATCCGTTTACTAAGCCACTGGCCAGAGACTTAGTAAGAACAACCTCGAGAGGTATGGGGTTGAAACTCCTTGAGTAAGAGTTCCGACAATGGCGGCAACCCAATCTTAAGTTAACAGAACATTAACGTTAAGATTTTCAATGGGTAACAACAAGTCGTTGATTTGGATAATTGTCTAACATTTCATAATTATGTTGACATTAGAAATGAGGGTTGAGTTTATTTTAAACTCTTAATGAAGTTCAATACCGAGGGTACGTATCTATTGGAAACAGATACTATATGAACTTTACCTATGTGAATTATGAGATGGTGCCGTCTCAAAGTGAGAGTTGGAGTTTCTCTCATGAAAAAATTCATGAAACAGGATAGCACATGGCCATAAATAAGTGCTAAGCGAGTTATGCAGAGGAAAAAAATCTTTAAGGAGTGTGTGTAAGGTAACACCGGTCTATTCATATGGATTCATGGTTTAAAAGCATTGCTACCTAATATTCCGATTAAACCTTGTGTTATCCTTACTAAGGTTAAGTTTAAAATCGAAAGATACTTAACTGTATTAATACTTCTTATGTCCCATTTCTGGAATTATTATTTTGTCATTATTAGAACAAGTGGGGGATTGTTGGAAATAATAAATTATTTCCATAAAAGTTGTTCCAAAATGACAAAGTGGGTGTTATAGTTAATTGACAATAAATGCTTAGTCCCACATTGGAAGAGGAGTAAAATTAAATAGCATTTATAAGGCACTTGGAACAATGTAATTTCCAAAAGAGCCAAAGAGGATAAAGTGCCACATAGTCATATGTGGTGGTGCCAAAACTTATGTCACTTGTCTCATACAAAACACCCCTCGCCGGTGTCGCCACCGGCGACACCGGCTCCGGCTCCGGAACCGGATCCGGGGGCGTGGGCGTAGAGGCACTAGTGGCGGCTTGTAGACGGCACTTGAGCACTTAGGCACGACGCATCGGAGCAATCGGGCTATTCGCGGCGTTAATGAGGCGGCGCCGGTGGCGCTCCGGCCGCCTCCGGCGGGCGGACCGGCCTTCGGCCGGTATACTGCGAATTTATTTTTAATTATGGCTCCAAATTTCATTCGTTGCCTAGAGTTTGAATTTTGAATTTGAATTCGAAATATATGACACTTCATGAATTGGTGCATATCATTTTATTTGAACCATTGCAAATGCTCATTAGAGAGTGTGTTTATGAAGAATTGCAAACTTCTGAAAAGACACATGCATGGCTATAAATATATGATTGATAATTCGAAATCATTACTCCAAAATTCTGAAATCCTCTTCCATATAATTCCAACGTTTTCCTTGCATTCGAAACTTCACCAGTCTTGTGCAGTTTCGAGAAAAAGGCTGACTTATCCTGGGTATTCAGGCCGTTCCAACTCTAAGACAATTTGAGAGTGTGCTTGAAATACTTTTAAGGAAAGTGATTTCGTTCACGATTCAGTCTGGATCCATTCGACATAGAAGGATTATCTAACAAGTCTGGGCCAATTTTCTTAGTTAGAATTTGCACAAGAATGAGGCCATGTCCAATGCATTGTTTCCAATGACTGAATACAGTCGCATAATCACTGCGGAGTACCATAAAACATCGTCTATTTTGGTGATCAAAACCCTCACCATAATGTCTCATTTCTTAGCCCGTGTGACTTTATCCAAGTGTTCGAGCAAGAAGGATGAAATGTGTATTGTGTATGGCTTAAGAAAGCAATAATAGATATACAATTCTTTCAAAGTAGTGTTACCGACACTATCGACCCTACCAAATATGGTGTGTGTAAGCACCTTTTACAAATATCTAATGGTGGGATTATGAACGCATAATGAATTTTTACCCTCCATGTCATCTACTCTCTTATCGTTAGGAACCTCCAAAAGTTGTCAAAATCAAAAAACAAATTTCCCTCTCATAGGGACTCTCTCTTTACCTTTCACATGAAAATGAAACAACTTCGTACCTCAACAACATTTAACTCATATTCCTGGTTAAACATACTAAAGTTGACTCCTCTGAAATGTTGTCACAAAATTTTGCCTAAATTATAATTATAAGAACTTGCAAACTCAAGGGTAATGCACTCAAATGTTTGATACTTCAGCGGCAAAAAATGTTTCTAACCGAGTTGGTCAAACATCCAGTTAACATCATCTAACAACCTTAAAGTTTTTAAACAAATTTGATCAATATACCTTATAGGCATTGTACGCTATTTTACGAGCACCTTGAACCTTTCTATTTGTTCCACATCTCTGAACTCGATGTCCATTGGGTGTTGCTCTGCAGTAGGGACACTTCTTCTTCCTCTTTTCCTTATGGATGATAAGTCTCCTCTAAGAAATTTTCTTGGAGGCATAATGAGGAGTTTGAGAAAAAGTGGGCATTAATATTTGGAAGTGAGTTGTTGATGATTTTAAAGTTGAAGGTTTTGTTGTTAAGTGGTTGTGTATAGAGAATTCATGAAGGGGGATGATATGGAGTGATGAAGTGTGTTTTTTCAGTTTGGAGGAAAAAGAAGAAGTAAAAGTTTTGGTTTGTGCAAGTGAAGACAGAGAAATCATAAGGGATTTTGTATGGATTTTTGGTTGAAAATGATTGATGGGAGGGATTTGGACCTTTTTTATATTTCCAATAATCTCATAAATCACGCTTGAGCACCGCTAACGAGTTTGCTTCAATTATATATACGGGCAACCTGTCAGCTTTCAAAAGGCTTTTTTTATTACAAAATATGGATTTTGAATCTATGATGGTCGTCATCTCATATGACGAGCGTCATCTAGGTAAAATACATTTGTTATGAAGAATATGGGTTGGTCATCATATCATCTACCAAGCCTTTTCAAATTTGTCCACTTTTGTCACTTTAAGGAGATGATGGTCGTCATGGCTAATGATGAGAATCATAGGTGTAAAACTCGGTCATCATTGTGCCTGTGATGGCGGGTCCTATTTTTGCCTTAAAGAGATGACAATCTTCATCTCATATCATGGCTTACCCGTCATCCACCTTCACTCACACACAAATTTTCTGATTTTAAGGGATTTTCTACAGTGACAGATCTCATTATTTTCCTAAGAATTCAAATAACCAAAAACAAAACAAAGTCAGGGTTACCTCGGACCCAACACTTTGTTTAAGGTCATTTAGATCAAATTTTCAATTCTCAGTTTTTAAGGGGTTGTTGCACTCCGAAATTTGACCAACCATTTCTCTCAGTTTGGCTTATGTTTTGACTCATTTCATTTTGCATTTGCATACCGCGTACATTGCATTTTTTTAGTCAGATTGATGTTATCGGGATTACAGCCCTCTGACCACGTTTCAGGCAGTTCAAACCGGTGCGCATAAGCAAGTTTTGTTGTGGAATTTGTGCTCGTCCCGGTATTTTTAGCTCCTGCTGTTGTTTTTTAGGACATTTCGGTGTCCGGTTTTTACCGTTTATTTTGCTATAGTCTCGCATCTTTTTAATTGATTTAATTGGCTTTGTTGCATTTTTAGAATTTTTTCCCCTAATTTCTAGAATATTTTTCTAGATTTTAAATAGATATTATTCATTTTCTAGATTTAATTTCTAGTAGATTTAATTCTTTTTCAGACAATTGTTTTTCTAGATATTAATAGTTTTTCTAGTTTTTTAGGTTTATTTCTAGATTTAATTGGGTAGAATTAATAGATTTAATTCATTTCTAGATAATTGAATTTGTTTTAGAAAATTAGTAGATGTAATTCTTTGTAGATAATTGAATTTGTTTTAGAAAATTAATTGATTTAATTTCTTTTTTAGGATTAATTAGATGTTAATTAGGGTTTTAATTCATTTTAATTGGGTTGATTAGCTTTAATTAGGCTCAAAATAGTCTTAATTTTCATTTAGGCTTTAATTACAATTTTAATTTTCGTTTAGTATTAATTGAGTTTAATTAGGGTATTAATCATCGATTTAGTCATTAAGTGAGTAGATTAGTCAGAATTAATTGAATCTCCTTTTTTAATTCAGTTTTAATCCATTAATCAAGTTGTTTTAATTGGATTTAATTAAATCAGACTGGTGGGCCAGGTGTTGGAGGCCCAAATCCAGTCAACGCGCCACTTGTCATACATAAAGGGACCCCACGTTTCTTGCTCTCCCACTTCCACCTCATCCACGACCCACACGTGGCCACCACTCACCCTCTCTCTCCCATGCGTGTTGACACGCGTCCACCTCCACTCACCCACTCACTCTGCCATGTTTCACTTTTGTCTCCCATGCACGCTGCAACGTAGCTCCACCGTCTCCCTCACCACTTTGGCCATGCAAACACCGAAAAGTGCTTGCCGGCAAAATCAATGGCGACAATCTCACCGGAAAACCGCAACTGTCACCGGAAAAATTCAACCGCCGTGAATCTTCATCCTCTCCACCAGATCATCAAGATCTTCCTCACGATCATCATCTTCATCCAACTATTTTCCAGATCCCTCAAGATGTGCATCAAGATCTTCAACTTGTCGCCTCCCAGATTTGTCCAGAAACCACCAACAATTTCGAACTTCATCATTGTTCATCAGTTTCCATTCAACTTCTCCAAAAATTCATAGGACCTTCATAGTGTTCATAATCGTCTCCATGAATGTCCATCATGCGTTCATCCGTTTCCAGCAATCATCATCGATGAGCATCAATCTCCTCTAGATCCAAGAACCTGCAACGTTTGTTCATCAGAATCATCAAAAAATCATCAACAGTATGTATCAATCTTCGAGGATTCTCCAAAAATCGCACCAGATCTTCATCAATGCCATGTCAAGAAACCTTCCGCAACTTCAAGAACTCCATCGCAACATCCAAGATACATTATCATCCGTTCATTAAGACTCCAAATCTCCAAGAATTTTCCGGTAACACCCTTCTCTGTTTCCAGTTATCTTCAGGATACCTTCGTTTTTCTCTAAGAACTTCACCATTACAACATCTTCTAAGATCTCCAAACCAGAATGCAATGGATTCTCTTCGCAAGCTTCAAGGGTCCAACCGTAACCATCATCTACATAAATCTCTGAATGAGAAGAAGACGAACGTAGAGGATTAAAGCTGAACAGTGGGTGTTGAATAATGTTGGTTTTCGGTTTCCATTTCTGGAGTTGAGGCTGAGGGAGCAAAACGGAGCAAGAAAGATGAGAGGTTTGGGATCGGAGAAGAAGGAGGTTTGAGGTGGATTGAACGAAGGTGACAGCGGCGAGGCGTATGTTGAAGGTAGAGGAAATTGAGGATCTAGGATTTCAGAGAGAGTGAGAGAAGAGGAAACCCGTGTGGATCATGGGCTCTGTTGGGCCCAATCCATTGTTTCTCAGTCCACACCCCCCAGAGTCCCATGGCACACCCTCTGTTCCTGCTGTTTCGCTTTAGTCCCAGCAAACCCTTAGGCCCAACGAGTTCCTGGCCACACCTCCGTTTCACTGCGCCCCCCCCCCCCCCTGTTTTGTGTTCATTTTTTTTTTTTTGTATTGTGGGCTGGGCCCAGAGTTGGTTTTTTCTGCATTTACCCCTGTTTTCAGCCTATACCCCCCTTCCCTTTATATTTTTTTTAATTTCTTTTGTATTGGATTGTTTGATTGTAATAGTTGTAGATTTATTTTTCTAGTTTTTTCTATTAGGATTATAGTTTATGTTTGCTTAGAATATTAGCATATTTTTAATATAGACTTTATATTTTAGAATTTTCATTTCTATTTTTCTTTATAGAATAATATATTTTTTATATAGAACTTTTATATTCTATTTTTCTCTTTAGGATATTATAGCGTTTTAGGATATAATTTCCATGCTATTTTTCTGTATACATTTCCTCTTAGTATTTCTTTAGAGTATTTTCTATTAGAAATTAATTGCCGTATTTTAGGAGTAGAACTTTATTTCCTTTTGTATTGAATTTCTCTCCTCATTTCTTTTCTATCCGATTTTACTCTGATTTTATTTTTGACTGGTCGTGTGACATGATTCAATTGGAGAATGATTTTCGATATCATTTCTCTATCTTGTCTTTGACACGGATATCAATACGCTACCTCTGAGAGTTTAATTTATCGTATAAGTCAAACCATGATGGTCTAAGCGTTACATTGGTTCTGATTCGAGCATCCTCATCAAGGATCCAGATAGGAGAAGATTGGAATGGAGCTTGCGCACATGTCAAGAGCCAGCGGAGCCGCTTCGTTCGTTATCATCTTTCTTATTCAAGTCTTCATGCAACCATCGAGTGTTGTGAGTGGTGGCGTTAGATACGTAGGAAATGGTGGTTGAGGGGTTTCCTCTCAATCGTCTAGAGTGTTTAGTGTGGCACCCTTTGGGTGACAGACGACGCATTCGCTCCTACGCCTTAGGCTCTTGCGTGTGTGTCCCGAGTTCCTTCACGTTTAGGCGTGTTAGGCCTGCTTCCTCTTTGTTCTCGCCCCCCGTGCGATCGAAACCCTTTTCTCTCTCGCATTCAGGCGATCGAAACCCCTTCTCTTGCCCCTGTGCAATCGAGACTTGCTTTCGGTATGTCGAACTACGTTTTCTCTGATCTCTCGTACCAGACGAGAGTACATAGGCATAGGATGCGATATCCTAGCAAGCTCCCTTTTCCCTTTTTGTTGTAGTTAGCTGAACTATAGTCGCTCTGATTTCTCATGCCAGATGAGAATACGTAGGCACGAGACGCGACGTCTCGGCGAGCAAATCCCCCCGTAGTTTCCCGAACTACGTCGACTCTGATTTCTCATTCTCTGATGAGAATACGTAGGCATAGAGCGCGATGCTCTATCGAGTCAATTTATTTCCGTTTAGCCTTAGAAGCCGTAGCTAGATTGTTTTTCACCCGTAGACAAACCAACAAGCATCGATCCCATCGAGTACGATGGACGTGAGAGGTGTTAATACCTTCCTCTTGCGTAACCGACTCCCGAATCCAGACAATGGTTACGATGACCTTGTCTTATACCTTTTCGTTAGGTTTTTCCAATCGTTTCCTTTCCCGTTCTGAGGGATAAATAACAAAAGGTGGCGACTCTTCTGTTTTGCCGGCACCTTATTTTCACGGTAGCGACAGTTGGTGACTCTGCTGGGGACTGCGATAGTTTCCTGGGGATCCAACGTCCCCTATGCGAGTCAATCAGGGGATCCAACGTCCCTGTGCGAGAGTCAATCCTAGCGCTTGTTTGCTTGTCTGTGGGTGTTTATTTTTGTGTTGTATGTTGTATGTTACCGCATTTGCATTTTTCGCACTATATTATTATCTGTTGCTATTGTACTGTTGCGGGAGGGGAGCTCTGATGAGTGAGAAGCCAGACCCAGGCTTGAGAGCATATACGCCTAGTATTAGAGTGGAGATTAGTGATGGACCTATATGCTTAGCATGCACCAGTCCCCATGAAATCCACACTCAGACGAGATCCTCTTTGATGACTTCTCTTCTGGCCCTTAGGGCTCGACATGAGGTTGGATCTGAGGGTTGTCGACTCTGGGGACCGATCATTTGTGATTCAGCTAAGTGAAGCCGCTTCAAGAGATGATGATGCCACACCTTCTGGGTATCGTATCATCGTTCTTGAAAGTCTGTGACGCTGATGACCGCATAGGATGCCGAACCTGTGTCAGTTTAGGTTCATACCCGTGAGTGGGAGGGTTTTTGCAGGAAACTTGACTTCCAGCCTACCCAGTATTTTGGTTTTCTCTTGTCAGAGCAAACGTATCCCGTCAGCAGCGCAACAGTAATCAGAGCTTTGTGGGGGCTGTGATCCCGTGTTTGCTGCATCTTGCATTGCATTCGCATAAGCATCTTCGCATCATATTGCATATCATTCTCCAGCTAGCCAGAGCTCTTATCCAGCCTTTGTTTTGCTTCAGAGGGTGATTCTCCGGTGTTTGGCCTGGGCAAGTGTTGATTGTTAGAAGACGACCAAGGGGTTGAAGCAGATTTGAGCAGAATCAAGCAGTGAAGTCAGTTGAAAGTTATTGGTAGCTATGTCAGAGAGCAACTTCCAGTTTGTTGATACCTTGTCAGGTTTAACTATGATGTCCAATCCTTTGTATGGTTCTATGCCTGATGAAGACCTTCCGCAAGTAAACAACCTTGCTGCAACTCGACTTGTACAACCTTCTGTTGAAGACCGAGATCTGCATGAGCAATTTGTTGTCTGAAGTGAATGCTCTCCTTCTATTGATACCTCAGACTATCAGGGTGTTGTTTTCCCTGTGCTGAATTCTCGAAGAGAGGTCCCGATAGCAAAGACTGAAGACCCGAGAGCTCTTGAGTAAGCTAAAAGGTTTCGTGCGTTGAATGAAAGATTCAAAGCCTTGGGAGTTAAAGAGGCTGTTAACCTCAATGCTGCAGACATGTGTTTGGTTTCCGGCCTAGTGTTACCGCATAAGTTCAGAGCGCCGAGGTTTGAAAAGTACAAAGGAGATAGTTGCCCGAAGCAACATTTGGTGATGTTCTGCCAAAGAATGACTTCGTTTGTGCATAACGACAAGTTGATGATTCACTGCTTTCAGGATAGTCTGATTGGGGCATCTCTGAGTTGGTATATGCAGTTAGAGAGTAATCAGATCCGATCATGGGTGGATTTAGCCAATGCTTTTCTGAAGCAATATGACTACAATCTTGATGTAGCTCCTAGTCGCATGCAGCTGCAAGAATTGTCTCAAGGGAACAATGAACCTTTCAGGAAGTATGTTTAGAGATGGAGAGAATTTGCTGCTAGAGTGTAACCACCGCTTCTAGACAGAGAGTTAAAAGGCATGTTCGTAAACTCCTTGCAGAGCCCGTACTTCGAAAGAATGCTTGGAATTGCACCAAATTTCTCTGAATTGGTAAGGGCAGGAGAACGCATCGAGTATGGCGTTAAGACTGGAAGAATTCAGAATGTTTCAAGCAGTCAGGCTAGTGAAACCGAATCTCTCTGTAGCTTTGAAGCTGAAGATGAAACTGTGGTCAATGCAATCATGACAGATGTTGGGTATTCTCAAGACGAATCGGTGAAATCTGTTGGTTATTCGTCTTCTCAGCGGTCGGTATCCGCTGTGTCTCGTTATTCTGGACAAACAATTGTGCCTAGGGCACCACATCGGGAACCTTATGTCGCTCCTCTTGCAAATCCACAAGCCTGTGGCCGAGGTTATTAGAATCAGCGTCAGAATCAGAACCGACCTCGTAACAACTTGGAACGAAGGAATGCTCCTTCTCATCCAGTGCATGTGCCGTATAGCCAGATTCTGCCACATTTCATTCAGAATTCTTTGGTGGAACCTAAAGCTCTTAAGCCCGTGCCAGAGCCTTACCCTCCTGGGTACAATCCCCATGCTCAGTGTGGATATCATGGTGGATCCCCGGGGCATTCAACTAAAGATTGCAAAGCTTTTCAGGCAAAAGTGTAACAGTTGATCGACAAGGGGTACATTTCCTTTCCAGAAAGAGTTTTGGTTGTGCATGACAACCTCTCAGTTGTCTGAGCTTGTAGATTCAGAGGTTTATTTCCAGAAGCCAGTGGTCCAGACAGGCAGACGTCCTCAACATTGGCAGTCCTCATACTTTTTATCATTTGCATTTGTAGTTCCCTTTCTGTTAGTTACTACTTACTGTTAAACATTGTTTGTTTCGAATGGTAATATTGATAAAGTGACTATGCTTTTTTCTGAATTAATCATGTCGTTGTCACTCATTTATTGCATTGCACTGACACTTTCATTTTATTCACTCCACTTTATCACTATGATTAGCAAAGATTGGAGGGAGGATGATGAAAGTGAATACTCATAACCGAGGATCGTATGCTTTCGGATAAAACCCTGCCTATGATGTACAGGCATTGTTTCAATTCCCCTAAACACTGGAGATATAAGGAGTTAGTCCCTAGTTAACCACTTCGAGCCGAGAAGTAGGAGTTTCTTTCGGACTTTTAAACCCTCTCATCTTAACCCGGGGCAGGGTAGTCGTCAATTAGATTGACCGAGCGTTCAAGTCTTATAGAGGAGTGTTGCCTTTCGAGGACCAATCACAGTTTATTCCTCTCAAGAGGTCGTACCTCGTCAACCGCAGTGGTTAAACTTCGCCAATCAGGAGTGAGACAGTTATAACCCTTTCGGAGCAAGCAAGACAACCAGTGTCACACGACTTGTTCCAAGCGAAAGAAAAATAAAAAAGAGAGAGCCCGCTAAGTAAAAAGAAAAGAAAAGCTGGAAAGCAAATACTTAGGCAAAAACCAGGGCATCCCGCTGGACTTTAAAAGAAATCGAAAAGAACTCAAAAGAGTCAGTCCAGGCAAAAATTAGGGAATCAAAAGAATAAAATGAAAGGATCTCAACAGAAAAATCCTCAAACAAGGACAAAGTCGTGTGGACACAGGCACCGAAAACGAAAGAGGAGTAACTGTCACTCCGAAAACCTTGCGAGTTCCTTAACCATTGTTCCTAACATTTCTCGAAGAGGCGAGCGCTTGTGCCTGGTTAACTGAACATTAGGATCGGAGATCATCACGTAGAAGGGGTGGGTACGAATCATGACTTAAGCTTAATATCCCTTGTTTCACGAACCGTGAACCCGACCACGATACAACCCTTAAAAGACCTAATTGAGGCAAGGTTTATTTTGAAAGCGCATTACGATAAGGTTGAGTAACCTGACTCCTACATGATTTTCTAATCATATCCTTGTTGTATTTTCCACTGATCAAATTAGCACTATGTTTGAACTGTTGGTTCATTCGTCACTCACTATCATGACACGTAAATGAGTGACAACATTTTTTTCGAAATCTGCATGAACACTGCATTAAAATTACCATTCGTGATTAGACAATTTTAATTGCAGGTCAGTAGTTGATATGAAGGAATTCCAACAGGGAATAGTCAATCAGGACTGAATCGTTAGTAGTCTGGATCAGAACGGTATGCTGCGAAGCCCTGTGAATTTGAGGCATTGACTTTCAGTGAGTTTGGAATCAGACAGTCTGAGGACAAGTCCCGAAGGATCGGGTGATTATGGGATAGTTTGTTCGAGAAGCAGTTGATCAGAAGTGGATCTTCTCGAGACCCAATCAGGGGCAATCCCCCAGAGTTTCTGTAAGTTGAGGGCAGATCCCTCCAGTGTTCAATCAGGGCAGGTTAAGTCGCTCAACGCTCGTTCAAGGGAAAGCTACTTCAGAAGTATATTGAAACCAACCATGCTAAGAGTTGGTTAGTTGAGGATGAATCCTTTCGTTGTACAGATTCCGGGGCAATCCATCTCGAGGTCGCCTCGTGGCAAGCTGCTTTCTATTCAGAATGAATTTTCCCAAGAGTCGGATTGGGGCAAGTTGAATTGCACTGGGGCAAGGTGTTCATGCGAATTTGGTCACCCCAGCAAGAGTTGAGTGTCGGGGAATCGTGTCATTACCCTACCAGATAACCTGAACCTTATGAAAAGGCCTCGCTGTTATTGGATTGTTATCCTACAGCCCAAACTTGTTACTTACCGTGTAACCAAAGTCATTTCCAAAGCCCAGTTCTCGCCCGACAAACCTCCAAAGCCAAATTCTCGTCTGGCAAACCGGTAACCAGTTCTCGCCTGGTCCACCTTTCTTAAAATACCAGTTCTCGTCTGGTGCGTGTCAGCTTTTAAACCGGTTCCCGTCTGGCCACCTTTTCCTCGACCCACTGTTTAACCAGTTCTCGTCTGGCTAACGTAGTTTTAAAGCCCAGTTCTCGTCTGGCAAACCAGAAATCAGTTCCCTTCTGATATCCAAAACCTAGAAGTCAGTTCTCGTCTGACAACTTAAACCCTTTTGCCACCAGTTCTCGTTGGTAGTCTACCCTCGAATGCTAGTTCTCGTCTAGTATTTCCCTTTCAAATCCACTTTTGTTGGTAACCAGAAATAAAGCCCTATCACCATAAACCTATCCCTAAACTAGAAAAATCCTAATTGTACCTGGCCCGATATTCCCGGTGACATGTTTTATCACGTTCTCTGACACGAGGCTCGAATGATCTCAGTTCTCCATGATTGGTGTTATGTATTCCCTTAGGGGTGATGTTGTTAAATCAGAAAATTTTCTTCAGCAGAGATGTACAATTAAGATTGACTCTCCTCAGCTGTTTGAGATTGCACTTGTCCTTTATCAGAGTAGGGTCAAGATTATCCTAACCAGGTCGAGATTGACATCCCTGGCAGAGTGTAGCCATCTTCGGCAGATTGGTTATGCATTCCCAACGGGTTGATTCTTGAAGTTTTCCCTGACAAGCGGATTTAGGTTTATTTCCCCAGCAGTGGGACGAGTGTCGTGTTGTATCCCCATAGTGTCCAAGTATTTGGCTCCCTTACCCTCCGAGTCTAGGTCATTGACTCATTCCCTAGTCAGAGGTGGATATCGATGAATTCAATCCCCAAGCAGAGGTCGGTGTCGATCCCCTCACCGAGTAATCTATAGCACACGTAGATTATTCCCCAACTGAGTATCCCCGACAGGTTTAATTTGAATTCTTCCCCAGTGAAGCTGTTGCTAGCAGAAGAGTATGTTGTGTACCTGGGGGGACTTTGGTGTCCTAAGAGGCCGTTCAGGGTCGTTTTCTTCGTTGAAGCGAGATTCAACTTCAATGGTTGATTGAAGTCCCCTGCAGAGTTGTTGACTCCCCAGTAGAGTGGGCTTGTTTCCTCCAGCTTAGACTTTTGTTTCCCAGAAGAGTCGTATTCTGGTATGCTATCCAGGGCGTTTTCCTCAGCAGGATTTTGATTGGATCCCGGGTGGAGTTGGTTTCTTCTATCCAGCATTTATTTTGCTAGATTGGTTCCCTTGCATTTTGCATTGTGCATAGTATTTACCTAAACGCGTAGCATTTCCACCGTGTGGAGCATTACGCCATTGACGATCATATGCATACGGAACATGAGCTAGGTCGTTACCGCCCTTGTTTTGCAGGTGTTCCTACACATAATGGTTTGTTCAAGATGACTCTTGAATTCCACAGCGAAGTTGATTGCTTAAGATGATTCTTAAAATCCCCAGTGAAGTCGCCAGAGTTGGTTGCTCAAGTTGATGCTTAGAGTCCCCGGCAGAGTGTTTGCTCAGGGTGATTCCTGAAATCTCCAGCAGAGTTATTGGTTCAGGATGATCCTTGAAGTCCCCAGCGGAGTTGATTGTTCAAGATGATTCTTGATTCCCTCAGCAGAGTTTATTTGTCCATAATGATTTCTGAATCACCCAAAGCAGAGTTACTTGATAGTTATCCAGAATCCCCAGCGGAGATGTGTCATCCCCAGCAGGTTTGAACGGAGAAGTTGAAATTTCCCTTGAAGACTTGGTGATTGAAGTCTGGCGGTAGTGCCAAATTCCCTGACTTACTGATGAAGTCCAGCTGCGATGTCGAAGCAGTTTGCCTAGCTGACGCGGAGTGCCCAACGGCGAAAGAATAGATATCCCTATTGGGTTCATGATTGACCGAGGATTCTATTTCAGACTTGCTAACGAAGTCTGGCTGACGCCCGAGATGTTCTTTGAATGCCCGACGACACAATTAACTCGATTGTTAGAGAGTTCCTAATGACCTGATGAGTCCCGAGGAATTCTTCTGCTGCCGCGCCGCAGAATGCCTAATGGCAATATCAGTTATGTATCATCGGTTACCGAGTGGCCAGTGATCCCTTGATGACTTGAGGAAGCAGCTGCAGCGGAATCTGATAATCATCACGACGGAGATTTGAGAGCAGCCATTCACCAGTTGCCGAGTAACCGGTGATCCCTTATTGACTTACTGATGAAGTCCGACAAAGCTGTTGTCGACGTTCCTAGCGACATGATGAGTCCATAGGCAACGATAAGGAATTCTTCTGCAGTGGCGCAGAATGCCTGACGGCAGAATCAACCATCATTCACCACTTACCAAATAATCGGTGATCCCTTATTGACTTACTGATAAAGTCCGACAAAGATGTTGTCGACGTGCCTAGCAACATGATGAGTCCATAGGCGACGGTAAGGAATTGTTTCTGCAGTGGCGCAGAATGCCCGACGACATAATCGGCCATCATTCATCAGTTACCGAGTAACCGGTGATCCCTTATTGACTTACCGATGAAGTCCGACAAAGATATTGTCGACGTTCCTAGCGACATGATAAGTCCATAGGCGACGATAAGGAATTATTCTGCTATGACGCAGGATGCCTGACGGTATAATCAACCATCCATTACCAGTTACCGCGTAACCGGTGATCCCTTGATGACTTGAGGACGAAGATCTACAGCAAAATCAGATGACTATCCTGACAGAAATTTGACCCTTCACCAATTACCGTGTGACCAATTCCCCCAGCAAAGTTGTCGTGCAACTGTCATGCTCAGTTTTGAAGATGTTCCGGCCAATCAGAGTATCGTTTACCTGTGCAGGCAGCAGATCGCCAGTTACCGTGTAACCGGTGACTCCTTGATGATTGGAGGACATAGGTGATCATCCTGACAGAGATTTGAGATGTATCATTCACCAGTTACCGTGTAACCGGTGATCCCTTGATGAATTGAGGACGAAGGTCTACGGTGAAATCAGAGAATCATCCTGACGGAGATTCAGATCAATATTTCTCCAGCTAGTTGCCGTACAACTATCATTTCAGTTTCCGAAGATTTGTCCCCATCAGAGTACCGTGTACTTGTGTAGTTGGAAAATTTCTAGGTTTGTTGGTATTCAACCGCCTTTTACCTTGATTGTTTGAGAGTCGTTCGCTTCTCACCCAGTCAGGTCCAAGCCGTTTGAATAGGGGCAGCTGTTGCACCCCGAAATTTGACCAACCATTTCTCGCAGTTTGGCTTATGTTTCGACTCATTTCATTTTGCATTTGCATACCGCGTACATTGCATTTTTTTAGTCAGATTGACGTTATCGGGATTACAGCCCTCTGACCACGTTTCAGGCAGTTCAAACTGGTGCGCATAAGCAAGTTTTGTTGTGGAATTTGTGCTCGTCCTGGTGTTTTCAGCTCTTGTTGTTGTTTTTTGGGACATTTCGGTGTTCAGTTTTTACCGTTTATTTCGCTATAGTCTCGCATCTTTTTAATTGATTTAATTGGCTTTGTTGCATTTTTAGAATTTTTTCCCTAATTTCTAGAATATTTTTCTAGATTTTAAATAGATACTATTCATTTTCTAGATTTAATTTCTAGTAGATTTAATTCTAGATTTAATTTCTAGTAGATTTAATTTCTAGATTTAATTTCTAATAGATACTATTCTTTTTCTAGATATTAATAGTTTTTCTAGTTTTTTAGGTTTATTTCTAGATTTAATTGGGTAGAATTAATAGATTTAATTCATTTCTAGATAATTGAATTTGTTTTAGAAAATTAGTAGATGTAATTCTTTGTAGATAATTGAATTTGTTTTAGAAAACTAATAGATTTAATTTCTTTTTTAGGATTAATTAGATGTTAATTAGGGTTTTAATTCATTTTAATTGGGTTGATTAGCTTTAATTAGGCTCAGAATAGTCTTAATTTTTATTTAGGCTTTAATTACAATTTTAATTTTCGTTTAGTATTAATTGAGTTTAATTAGGTTATTAATCATCGATTTAGTCATTAAGTGAGTAGATTAGTCAGAATTAACTGAATCTCCTTTTTTAATTCAGTTTTAATCCATTAATCAAGTTGTTAATTGGATTTAATTAAATCAGTCTGGTGGGCCAGGTGTTGGAGGCCCAAATCCAGTCAACACGCCACTTGTCATACATAAAGGGAACCCACATTTCTTACTCTCCCACTTCCACCTCATCCACGACCCACACGTGGCCACCACTCACCCTCTCTCTCCCATGCGTGTTGACACGCGTCCACCTCCACTCACCCACTCACTCTGCCACGTTTCACTTCCGTCTCCCATGCACACTGCCATGTAGCTCCACCGTCTCCCTCACCACTTCGGCCATGCAAACACCGGAAAGTGCTTGCCGGAAAAATCAATGGCGACAATCTCACCGGAAAACCGCAACTGTCACCGGAAAACTTCAACCGCTGTGAATCTTCATCCTCTCCACCAGATCATCAAGATCTTCCTCACGATCATCATCTTCATCCAACTATTTTCCAGATCCCTCAAGATGTGCATCAAGATCTTCAACTCGTCGCCTCCCAGATTTGTCCAGAAACCACCAACAATTTTCGAACTTCATCATTGTTCATCAGTTTCCACTCAATTCTCCCGAAATTCATAGGATCTTCATAGTGTTCATAATCGTCTCCATGAATGTTCATCATGCGCTCATCCGTTTCCAGCAATCATCATCGATGAGCATCAATCTCCTCCAGATCCAAGAACCTGCAACGTTTGTTCATCAGAAAATCATCAACAGTATGTATCAATCTTCGAGGATTCTCCAGAAATCGCACCAGATCTTCATCAACGCCATGTCAAGAAACCTTCCGCAACTTCAAGAACTCCATCGCAACATTCAAGATACATTATCATCCGTTCATCAAGACTCCAAATCTCCAAGAATTTTCCGGTAACACCCTTCTCTGTTTCCAGTTATCTTCAGGCTACCTTCATTTTTCTCTAAGAATTTCACCATTACAACATCTTCTAAGATCTCCAAACCAGAACGCAATGGATTATCTTCACAAGCTTCAAGGGTCCAACCGTAACCATCATCTACATAAATCTCTGAATGAGAAGAAGACGAACGTAGAGGATTAAAGTTGAACAGTGGGTGCTGGAGGAAGGCGAAGTCAGTTACGAATGATGTTGGTTTTCGGTTTCCATTTCTGGAGTTGAGGCTGAAGGAGCAAAACGGAGCAAGAAAGATGAGAGGTGTGGGATCGGAGAAGAAGGAGGTTTGAGGTGGATTGAACGAAGGTGACGGCAGCGAGGCGTAGGTTGAAGGTAGAGGCAATTGAGGATCTAGGGTTTCAGAGAGAGTGAGAGAAGAGGAAACTCGTGTGGATCGTGGGCTCTGTTGGGCCCAATCCATTGTTTCTCAGTCCACACCCCCCAGAGTCCCATGGCGCACCCTCCGTTCCTGCTGTTTCGCTTTGGGCCCAGCAAACCCTTAGGCCCAACGAGTTCCTGGCCACACCTCCGTTTCACTGCGCCCCCCCCCCTTCCCTTTATATTTTTTTTTAATTTCTTTTGTATTGGATTGTTTGATTTTAATAGTTGTAGATTTATTTTTCTATTTTTTCTATTAGGATTATATTTTATGTTTGCTTAGAATATTAGCATATTTTTAATATAGACTTTATATTTTAGAATTTTCATTTCTATTTTTCTTTATAGAATAATATAGATTTTATATAGAACTTCTATATTCTATTTTTCTCTTTAGGATATTATAGCGTTTTAGGATAGAATTTCCATGCTATTTTTCTGTATACATTTCCTCTTAGTATTTCTTTAGAATATTTTCTATTAGAAATTAATTGTCGTATTTTAGGAGTAGAACTTTATTTCCTTTTGTATTGGATTTCTCTCCTCATTTCTTTTCTATCCGATTTTACTCTGATTTTATTTTTGGCTGGCCGTGTAACATGATTCAATTGGAGAATGATTTTCGATATCATTTCTCTATCTTGTCTTTGACACGGATATTAATATGCTACCTCTAAGAGTTTGATTTATCGTATAAGTCAAACCATGATGGTCTAAGCGTTACATTGGTTTTGATTCGAGCATCCTCATCAAGGATCCAGAGAGGAGAAGATTGGAATGGAGCTTGCGCACATGTCAAGAGCCAGCGGAGCCGCTTCATTCGTTATCATCTTTCTTATTCAAGTCTTCGTGCAACCGTCGAGCGTTGTGAGTGGTGGCGTTAGATACGTAGGAAATGGTGGTTGAGGGGTTTCCTCTCAATCGTCTAGAGTGTTTAGTGTGGCACCCTTTGGGTGACAGACGATGCATTCGCTCATACGCCTTAGGTTCTAGCGTGTGTGTCCCGAGTTCCTTCTTGTTTAGGCGTGTTAGGCCTGCTTCCTCTTTGTTCTCACCCCCCGTGCGATCGAAACCCTTTTCTCTCGCATTCAGGCGATCGAGACCCCTTCTCTTGCCCCTGTGCAATCGAGACTTGCTTTCTGTATGTCGAACTACGTTTGCTCTGATCTCTCATACCAGACGAGAGTACGTAGGCATAGGATGCGATATCCTAGCGAGCTCCCTTTTCCCTTTTTGCTGTAGTTAGCTGAACTGCAGCCACTCTGATTTCTCATGCCAGATGAGAATACGTAGGCACGAGACGCGACGTCTCGGCGAGCAAATCCCCCCGTAGTTTCCCGAACTACGTCGACTCTGATTTCTCATTCTCTGATGAGAATGCGTAGGCATAGAGCGTGATGCTCTATCGAGTCAATTTATTTTCGTTTAGCCTTAGAAGCCATAGCTAGATTGTTTTTCACCCGTAGATAAACCAACAAGCGTGGATCCCATCAGGTACGATGGACGTGAGGGGTGCTAATACCTTCCCCTTGCGTAACCGACTCCCGAATCCAGACAATGGTTGCGATGACCTTGTCTTATACCTTTTCGTTTGATTTTTCCGATCGTTTCCTTTCCCATTCTGAGGCATAAATAACGAAAGGTGGCGACTCTTCTGTTTTGCCGGCACCTTATTTTCGCGGTAGCGACAGGGGTTCCTTCAAGGTTAAACACACATCCCTTTCTAAGTCATCTTCGGTTACATAGTGTGTGAGCCTCGTTCCATTCACTATGAATGATCCTGTGGACATACTCCAAACTTCAACCTATACTTATGACATTACTCTTTTCTCATGAAACGGTCCAGAGCATTGAGAGTGGATTTTTCCAAGAAATATCTTTAGCTTGGAATTGAACAATAAAATAAGTTCCCCTTCATAGAATTCTCTTATGATGATTCCATTATCGTGCCATCATTTTTTCTCTATTTGTATAACATGGAATTTTCATAAGCGTCAAGACTAAGTTCCTCTAGCTCATTCAGTTGTAACTTCATATTCCTACCTACAACTTCATAGTCCATTTTCAAGGAGTTAATAGCCCAGTAGACGTTGTAATCTAGCTCAATAGGTAGATGACATGACTTCCCATTAATAAGCTTATAGAAGTTGTTCCAGTGGGGTTTTTTAATGCAGTCTGGTATGCCCATAATGCATCGTAGAAAATTGATGCCTAGTTCTTCCTAGAAAGGGAGGTTGTCTTTTCGAAGATGGTTTTGATTTTCCTGTTAGAAACCTCCATTTGGACACTCGTTTGAGGGTGATAGGGCGTTGCAACCCTATGTTTCACTTCATAATTTGTCATAAGATTTTTAAACTACCTGGATATGAAATGCGAAACCCTCATTGCTTATGACTAACCTAGGGACTCCAAAACTTGGGAAATGATTTTTTTAAAACATTTTTATCCCTACTCGTGCATCATTTGTTGGAGAAGCCATTGCCTCAATCCATTTTAATACATAATGGACTGCGATGAGTATGAATTGGTTTCCCATATATGAAGGAAAGGGTCTCATGAAATTGATTCCCTAAACGTCAAAGACCTCAACTTCTAGGATGTTATTGAAAGTCATCGCATTTCCTCTTTGAGATGTTCTCAGTATATTGGCATTGGTCACACCTCTTTATAAACTCATGTACATCCTTAAAGATATTGGGTCAATAAAGGCTAACTTGGAGAATTTTTGTTACTTTTTTATTAGTGTTTTCATGTTTTCCATAGGCGAAAGTATGGCAATGGTTCATCACACTTTCAAACTCTTCCTCTTGGATAAACCTCCGGAAAATTCCATCGGCGCCTCTCTTAAAAAGAATAAGCTCGTCCCAAATTCCTAAGTGTAAGTACAGAGTATGCCTAAGAGGGGGGGTGAATTAGGACTTTAGAACTTTTTCCGGTTTTTATGGTTTCTTGAAATTTTACTGGTTTGTGTTCTTGGTTATGAAAGCAGTAGAAAGTAAATGAATAGTGGACACCAAGATTTATAGTGGTTCCCCTCACAATCCGAGAGTACTCCACTCCCCTTTCAACATGAAAGAGAGTTTTCACTATTGTTTAATAAAGTACAACCTATCACACCATCAACCGGTGAGGCCTACTATCAAACAATAAACTAACAAGTGTACAAGAACAATCCTCTTGTAAACACTCACCCTTGTGTCCAACAATCCTGGATCACAAGTCAGAATACAAATACTTGTAATGATTTTGTTTTGTGAATAATAATATCAATGTCAAAATTGATCTTCTCCAAATGATCAAAATTCACTCTTATAATTTTCAACACAAGTGTTCAACAGATGAATATGAAATTTTTATGCAATTATGAACACTTAGAAAGGATTTTGAAAATGGTGAATTTGATTCTAAGAATATTTGAAAATGAATGTTGGAGGTTTTTTTTCAAAATTGAAAACTCAGGATTTATATGTGTAAATACACCTTTTCCAACAGGTATATTTGAGTACATTTCAAAATATGAACTGGTATAATTTTCAAACCATTTTTGAACTTGAAACAAAGCCATTTTTCAAAATACGTTCAGTGTTAATCGGTTAACCTATATGGTTAATCGGTTAACACTTGAACGTTATATGAAAATATTCAAAATTTGAAATGGTTAATCGGTTAACACTGCTATTTTTCAGAAAAATACTTATAAAAATAGTGTTATACCAATTCTAATAGTTTAAAAAATATGCTAATGCAATGTGATCAAATGATAAATATGTTGAACACTTGTATATCAATTAAATTAATGAATTTTGATATACCATAGCTTGTGTCCAAAACTTGAAAGTTGATCAGTCAAATGTTCATGAAGCTTTGAATGTTGATCACTTCCATTCCACTTGATCTTGGTCTTTTGAAAGCGTTTGCCTTTTTGCACAGATGAATTATTCTTGATCTTGATGTTGACGTCATCAAAACTTTGAGATGAAGCTTGCTTCTACAGTTTCCCCCTTTTTGATGATGATAACCAAAATGATCTTGTGCAATTTTTTGACGATGATTAGCAATTTTCTTGTTTTCTCCCCCTATGTCCATGAACTCCCCCTATCGAATACATAGGCAAAAATTCTGCACACATAGACATAAGAAAGCCAAAGCTTTTCTCCCCCTTTGTCATAAGTAAAAAGGAAGGAGCTTTCAAGAAAGAAAACTAGATAGACCAATAATGCAAGCAATCACAATAAAATGGAAGCAAAGCATACTGAAATTAAAAGTTAGCAATACTGCGAATATTGTACGAGTTACAAAGCCAAATTAAAACAGAGTTCAAACATAAATGAAAACATAAAACATAAAAACTAGAAAACAATGTAATTAAGGACATTAACAGCAACATAAAAAATGCATTTATCACATATAATATTTCAAAAATTTAATTAATTTTCGTTTATGATATTTAGAAAATTTAACAGTGTTAATCGGTTAACCATATAGGTTAATCGGTTAACACATCAAAGAATTGAGTCAGAATTGAAAATTTAACAGTGTTAATCGGTTAACCCATATGGTTAATCGATTAACACACTCAAATTTTTGAAAAATACTTAAAAACAGAATGCATACACATGAAAACACAACACAAATAATGCATACACATATTAGAGAAAAGGTCAGATGTCACCTTCATCAAGAATCCCAAGTTCTCGCCGAATTTTGTAGAATGGTTCTTTGGTGAATATGTCGGTGAGTTGATTGTGCGTGTCGACGAAAGTAACATCTACATCTCCATTCAATACGTGATCTCTAAGGAAGTGATGCCGGATATCTATATGTTTTGTTCTTGAATGCATGACCGGGTTCTTTGTAATATTGATGGCACTTGTATTATCACATCTAAGAGGAATGCAGCCGAGATCTATACCGTAATCGTGGAGTTGTTGCTTGAGCCACATAATTTGTGCACAACAACTTCCTGCTGCAATATATTCTGCTTCGGCTGTACTGAGTGCCACACATGCTTGATTCTTGCAGGCCCGTGACACTAATACATTCCCGAGAATGTGACATGTACCGCTTGTGCTTTTTCTATCGGTCTTACATCCTGCATAGTCAGCGTCAGAGTAACCAACTAAAGAACAAATACTACCTTTAGGATACCATAATCTGACGTTCATTGTCCCTTTGAGATACTTTATGATTCTCTTTACGGCTGTGAGATGCGATTCCTTCGGACTTGCTTGAAAGCGTGCACACAAACAAACGCTAAACATAATGTCAGGACGGCTTGCCGTCAAATATAGTAATGAACCAATCATACCTCGATATTTTGTTATATCAACTGGAGTACCGAATTCATCTTGATCAACGTACGTTCCGGATCCCATAGGAGTGGACATTACCTTGCAACTATCCATATCGAATTTCTTCAACAATTCCTTGCAATACTTGGATTGGTTGAGGAAGATGCCATCCTTAGTTTGCTTGATTTGCAGTCCAAGAAAATAATTCAATTTTCCCATCATGGACATCTCGAACTCTCCTTGCATCATAAGTGAGAATTCTTTGCAAAGCTCTTTGTTTGTTGATCCGAAGATGATGTCGTCGACATAGACTTGAACCAATAAAGTGTTTCCTTTGATCTTCTTTATGAACAATGTCTTGTCAACCTTTCCTTTTGTAAATCCCTTCTCACATAAGAAATTACTAAGGCGGTCATACCATGCTCTTGGTGCTTGTTTTAGTCCGTAGAGTGCCTTTTTCAGTTTGTAGACATGTGAGGGATTCTTGAAGTCTTCAAAACCCGGAGGTTGTTTTACGTAGACTTCCTCATTAATGTACCCATTCAGGAAAGCGCTTTTGACATCCATCTGGAACAACTGAAAATTCATAGAACAAGCGTAAGCAAGTAGTAATCTAATTGCTTCTAACCTTGCTACCGGAGCGAACGTTTCATCAAAATCAATTCCTTCCTCCTGGTTGTAGCCTTGTACAACCAATCTTGCTTTGTTACGAACTATGATCCCATTCTCGTCAAGTTTGTCCTTGAACACCCATCTTGTTCTTATGATGTGCTTATGGTCTGGTCTTGGTACAAGACTCCAAACTTGATTCCTTTCGAATTGATTGAGTTCTTCTTGCATCGCTACAATCCATTGGTCGTCGCCTAAGGCTTCACCAATCTTGGTTAGTTCAATTTGAGACACAAAAGCCATGTTGAGACAAGCATCCTTTAGATTAAGTCGAGTTGCAACGCCTTGGCTAATATCACCAATAACTTTATCTATTGGGTGATCTCTATGCGTTCTCCATTCCTTCGGAAGATCTTGATGTTCTTAAATGATTTGAGTGACATCTTCTTGTGGTATTTCTTGATTTTTTGAAATCTCTTCTTGTTGTTGTGGGGACCCTACTATATCATCATCATCATCCATAATAATATTATCCTCTTTCGAGGGGTTAGTCTCATCAAACGAAACATGAATGGATTCTTCAATAGTAAGTGTTCTCTTATTAAAAATTCTAAATGCTTTATTATAAAGAGAGTAACCAAGAAATATACCTTCGTCAGATTTTTCATCAAACTTACTGAGATTATCTTTGTTGTTGTTGAGAACAAAGCATTTGCATCCGAATATGTGGAAGAATGCTATATTTGGTTTTCTTCCCTTGAACAACTCATACGGAGTCTTTTTGAGGAGTGGCCGAATATTGACACAGTTGCTTACGAAGCAAGATGTACTAACTGCATCTGCCCAAAAATATTTAGGAAGATTTGCATCGCTGAGCATTGTCCTTGCAAGCTCTACCAGTGATCTATTCTTCCGTTCTACGACACCGTTTTGTTGAGGCGTCCTTGGTGCTGAAAAATTATGAGAAATTCCATACTCTTCGCAAAATTCTTCAAAGTCTGAATTTTGGAATTCTCCACCGTGATCGCTTCTTATAGAGGCTATGGTGAGTGATTTCTCATTCTGAATTTGCTTTGCATATTTCTTGAATGCTTTAAAAGCATCACTTTTCTGCACTAAAAACAATGTCCAAGTGTATCGAGAGAAATCATCAACAATAACTAAGGCGTAGAAATTACCTCCGAAGCTTTTTGTTCTCGATGGACCAAAAAGATTCATATGCAACAATTGAAGTGGTCTTGATGTAGAAACCACTTGCTTGGATTTGAAAGTTGTCTTAGTCTGTTTTCCCTTTTGACATGCATCGTATAACTTATCCTTGATGAATTTTATCTTCGGAAGACCAACAACTAGATCATGCTTTATCAACTTGTTTAAATGCTCCATGTGAATGTGAGCAAATCTTTTATGCCAAAGCCATGCCTCGTTGTTGTTCGCCATAAGACACTTTACCTTCAAGGAAGAGTCATCAAAAGAAATCATAAAAATGTTATTATATCTTTTACCTTTTAGCAAAATGTCATGAGTGACTTCATGTTCTATCAAGCATTCCTCCTTTGTGAAGTTGATTCGGAACCCTTTGTCACACAATTGACTTATGCTAAGTAGGTTGTGTTTGAGGCCTTCCACAAAAAGAACGTCTTCGATGATTGTACAGGAAGGTGCACCAATGGTTCCAACTCCAAGAATTTTTCCCTTATTATCATCACCGTAAGTGACGTATCCTTTGGCCTTTAATGATAGACTTGAAAATTTGTTTATGTCTCCCGTCATATGCTTCGAGCAACCACTATCAAGATACCATTGATTTGTGGTTGTCTTCAAGCATACCTACAAAACAAAATTAGGTAGTGTTAGGTACCCAAATTGCTTTGGGTCCTTGATAGTTAGTACCCTTTTCAACCCACACATAATGCCCCTTTGCAACACCAATATTATGTACATAGCAGGCATTAGGTGTGTGTCCTTTAATTCCACAGTAAAAACACGTAGGTTGAAAATGACTTCTATACCTAGGAATATAATTCTTTTTCTTATCAGTTCTTTTCTTGTTATGATTTTGATGCTGAATTTTAGAAGTGCTTGTCTCTTCTTTAACAATTTGTTCACTTGCTCTTATGAAAATGGTATTATTGATGCTTGGTTTTGAAAATTTAGAATATCCCAATCCACTTTTATCATTAGGATATCTTTGATGTTTAAGAATTTATTCCAAGCCAATTTGACCTTTTTCGTATCTTTCTAAAACTCTTTTAAGTTGAACAATTTGAAAAGACAAAGACTCACAATTCTTAAATAAAACACTTTGTTTTTCATCCATCACTTTTTGTTTTTCATCTTCAATATTTTTCAAGAAGGCAGAATTTTGTTTTTCTAAAAGTAGAATTCTTTTCTTTTGGGATGAGATGTCTTTATACAAAGTCTTTCACTCTTTTAGAAGTTCATCTATAATGTGCATCATTATCATAGACAGAAAAATTACTATTAACCTCATTTTCGTCATCGGAATGGTGCGAGGCCATTAAAGCCATATTTGCGCATTCATCGCTATCTGATTCCGATGATGAACTCACTTCGTTGTCGTCCCATGAGACATAAGCCTTTTTTGTTTTGAAATCCTTCTTGCCTTTGAATTTTCCTTTATTTGCGAGTTTCGGGCAATCTGGCTTTATGTGACCTTGTTTACCACATTCGTAACATGTAATTTCTTGGTTTGATGTGGGTGCCTTTTTTTTCCTGAAATGTCTATTCTTTTTAGAAAAAGAAGAAATTTTATTATTATTAAAAAACTTACGAAGCTTCTTTACTAGAAGCATGAAATTTTCGTCTTCGGAAGATTCGTCATTTTTATCATCCCTTGTGTCAATCTTCAAGGCAATTCCTTTGGACTTCTTGTCTTGACTTTCATACTTTTCGAGCCTACCAAGTTTCAGTTCATGCTCTTGAAGTTTGCTAAATAATGAAGCGGATGTCATTGTTGAAAGACTCTTCTTTTCCGAAATGGCGGTCACCTTCGGTTGCCATTCTCTTGTCAAGGATCTTAGGATTTTTAAGTTGAGATCATCATTGGTGAAGGTCTTCCTGAGAGAAATCAGATGATTTGTTAGATGAACGAACCTTTTTTGCAAGGCAACAATAGATTCACCGGGCTGCATACGGAACATCTCATATTCTTGACTTAACGTGTTAAGTCTTGATCTTTTTACTTCTGCTGTTCCTTCATGCGTTTCTACCAAGGTATCCCAAATCTGTTTTGCCGATTGACACTGTGATATGTGAAAGAATTCATCCATACTGAGAGCGCTTTGAAGTATGTTGATTGCTTTCTTCTCATTCAGGATTATCTTTTTGTCATCTTCATCATATGAGGATTTTATCTTTGGAGTTCCAACACCATTTACCACACTTGTAGGAACATGTGGACCAGTTTCTACGGTTTCCCATATACCATCTCCTTGAGTCTCAAGATGTGCCTTCATACGGATTTTCTAAAAGTCAAAGTATTCTCCAGAAAAGAGTGGTGGCTTGTTACTACTTCCACCATCTTTGAAAACCGGGTTAGTACTAGCAGAAGCCATTAGGATCGATAGGAACAGGTTACCTTAACCTGCTCTGATGCCAATTGTAAGTACAGAGTATTCCTAAGAGGGGGGGTGAATTAGGACTTTAGAACTTTTTCCGGTTTTTATGGTTTCTTGAAATTTTACTGGTTTGTGTTCTTGGTTATGAAAGCAGTAGAAAGTAAATGAATAGTGGACACCAAGATTTATAGTGGTTCCCCTCACAATCCGAGAGTACTCCACTCCCCTTTCAACATGAAAGAGAGTTTTCACTATTGTTTAATAAAGTACAACCTATCACACCATCAACCGGTGAGGCCTACTATCAAACAATAAACTAACAAGTGTACAAGAACAATCCTCTTGTAAACACTCACCCTTGTGTCCAACAATCCTGGATCACAAGTCAGAATACAAATACTTGTAATGATTTTGTTTTGTGAATAATAATATCAATGTCAAAATTGATCTTCTCCAAATGATCAAAATTCACTCTTATAATTTTCAACACAAGTGTTCAACAGATGAATATGAAATTTTTATGCAATTATGAACACTTAGAAAGGATTTTGAAAATGGTGAATTTGATTCTAAGAATATTTGAAAATGAATGTTGGAGGTTTTTTTTCAAAATTGAAAACTCAGAATTTATATGTGTAAATACACCTTTTCCAACAAGTATATTTGAGTACATTTCAAAATATGAACTGGTATAATTTTCAAACCATTTTTGAACTTGAAACAAAGCCATTTTTCAAAACACGTTCAGTGTTAATCGGTTAACACTTGAACGTTATACGAAAATATTCAAAATTTGAAATGGTTAACCGGTTAACCTATATGGTTAATCGGTTAACACTGCTATTTTTCAGAAAAATACTTATAAAAATAGTGTTATATCAATTCTAATAGTTTAAAAAATATGCTAATGCAATGTGATCAAATGATAAATATGTTGAACACTTGTATATCAATTAAATTAATGAATTTTGATATACCATACCTTGTGTCCAAAACTTGAAAGTTGATCAGTCAAATGTTCATGAAGCTTTGAATGTTGATCACTTCCATTCCACTTGATCTTGGTCTTTTGAAAGTGTTTGCCTTTTTGCACAGATGAATTATTCTTGATCTTGATGTTAACGTCATCAAAACTTTGAGATGAAGCTTGCTTCTACACTAAGATTTGAAAATAAACTTTTATTAGTTTGGTAATCCATATATGGAGTTATGACTTCGACAGTAAGGTAGTTTGATAAAGTCAGCATAGCATGGCGTTTCTTTCTAGATTAACGCAAATATCTTATCATCTAGAAAAGAGTCATCAAGGGGCAACTCTTCCTTCCTAGTATCACATAGTTTGGACAAATGATCTGCAACCACATTATTTCGTTTCTTTCTTATCCCTTATTTCGATGTTGAATAATTGAAACCACAGAATCCATCAAATTAGCCTCGTTTTGCATCCTTTTCGTTTATGAGGTATCTAATGGTTATATGGTCGGTATAGACAATTATTTTTGAACCTAAAAAGTAGGAATTAAATTTTTCAATAGCATAAACCACGACCAAAAGTTCTTTCTCTATAGCCTCATAGTTAACTTGTGCCTCATCCAAAGTCATACTAGCAAAATATATAGCAAGCATGTTGTTGTCCTTCTTTTGTCCTAACATTATGCCTACCGTGCAGTAGTTGGTGTTGCACATGATCTCAAAGGGTATACTCCAATCAGGAGGTTGCATAATAGGTGCAGAGATTAGTTATTCTTTTAATGTTAAGAAGGATTTGAGTCATTCTTCATTGAATTTAAGTTCAACATCCATGTCAAGGTCTTGGAAATTTGAGAGAAGTCTTTAATAGATTAGAGGTAAAATCCGCCATGTCCTAGGAAGCTTATGACCTCTTCCATGATGGTGGGAGGTGTCAACTTCTAAATAACCTCTATCTTATCCCTATCAACCTATGTTCCTATTCCAAACACCAAATATCCAAGTATTATGCCTTCCTTCACCATGAATTATCATTTATCCCAATTAAGCACTAGGTTGACTTTTACACGCCTTGAAATAACATTCTCTAAGTTGGATAGGCAATCATAAAAGCTTGACCCATAGACTGATAAATCATCCATAAAGACTTCCAAGCTATCCTCTAAGAGTTCAAATGAAATCGACATCATGCATCGCTAGAATGTTGCATGCACATTACATGTCCCAAATAGATTTCGCTGGTAAGAAAACATACAGTATGGGAAAGTGAATATCGTTTTCTCTTGGTCACTCGGATAAATGGGAATTTTGAATAATCTCGTATAACCATCAAGGAAGAAAAATTAGGAGTGCTTAGCTAGACGCTCAAGCATTTAGTCTATGAATGGGAGTGTAAAATGATATTTTCTAGAGGCCTTGTTAAGCTTCCTATAATATATGCAAATGTGCCACCCTGTAACGGTTCTTGTAGCGACAAGCTCACCCATCTTGTTCTTCACTACCCTTATACCTCCCTTTTTAGGCACTAATTGAACTGGGCTAACTCACTTTCAATCAGAGCTGAGGTAATATTTCAGTACCTCTGTCTTAACCCCTCACTTAGGTTAGGGTTAAACCTCATATAATACTCTCTTGAGGGTTTGTAATCCTCTTCTAGAAAGATCTTGTGCATATACATAGAAGGGTTAATTCCTTTAAGGTCTTCCATGTTGTACCATATCGCTTTAAGGTAAGCAATAATTAGTTAATTTTGTTCTTTCCTAGGTTGGCATGGACGATAAATGGATGGTTTAACTCTTTTTCCAAAAACTCGTATCTGCAGTAGCATTAACTTAATTTTTTCATCTTATACTTCAAAAGTAAGTTTCCCTCTCTTAAGATCAATGATGGCACCATCAGTGTCAACAAAAGGTCTTCCTAGGAGGAGTAGATTGTGAGTATTTTCACTTATATCCATGCTATAAAATCTGTCGGAATGTACAACTAACCAAATTTTCAAGGGAAAATATTCCAATATTCCTACCGGATATTTTATAGATATATATAGGTTAACTGTAAATACATTCTTGTACATATAACACCAAGATCGATTTTTTTAAAGATAAGTAATGGCACTAGACTAGCGTTCACTCCCATATCATACGGGGCTTTGTCTTTGACACTATTACCAATGACACATGGAATTGAGAAACTTCCCGGGTCTTTCAGCTTTTGAATCAACTTGTTTTGAATGATAACATTATACTCCTCTGTGAGTGCTATTGTACCAGTGTCATCAAGATTTTGCTTATTTGTCAAGATTTCCTTCAAGAATTTTGCATATGAGGGCATCTGAGTTATAGCCTTAATGAATAGTATTGATATGGAGCTTATTTATCAGCTCAACAAACTTCTTAAATTTTTCCGTCAAGATTTTGCTTATTTGTCAAGATTTCCTTCAAGAATTTTCCATATGAGGGTGTCGTACCTCAAAAAATATGATCCTCGCGATGGACGCAGAAAAACGTTCGAACAGAGTCGCTATCAAACTTTATTCATTCCAAGGAAGGAATTGGAAAATATCGATAAAACCTTTAAAGAGATAAGAACATGGTCGTCGCAACCAAATTTTAGGTTCGAGAGTCGATTACGCAAAGGGAAGGTATTAGCACCCTCTACATCCGTCGTACTCAACGGGATCCTCTTGATTCGATTTGTGAGAGAAGTTAGCTAAGTTTGTTTATCTTCTGAAGGATTTGCTTACTAAGGGGAAAATTGTGGTTTTATATTAGGGTGCTCGCCAAGGATTGGGGCCCTTGTGCCTACGTATGCTCATTCGGACGAGAATGAGAAATCAAAGCTCTCGTAGTTCGACTACGGGAAAGGATAGGGGAAACGAAAGATGGAAGAAAGGTAGAAAAAAGAAAAGGTAGCTCGCTAGGATCTCGCAATCATATGCCTACGTATTCTCATTGGCAAATGAGAAATCAAAGTGTTCGTAGTTCGAAACACTACAGTTGGTTGGTTTGTTATTGAAGCGAACAAGAGTTTAGGTCACGTTCTAACTACTAAACATTGGCTTGTCTGCTCGCTAGGGGATGCTGAAGCACTAATTCATATGCGCGGAAGAAGGGACTAAATAATGTTCTTTGCAAAAGTTTTTTTGAGTTGTAGATCGCACGAGGGCGAGTAAATAGTATTTGGAGAAGTTTCAATCACACGGGAGCGAGAAAAAAAAGTTTGATGTATTGGATGTTTTGTTTTGGGTAACGATTACTTGAAGCTTAAGAAAGGCTCGTTGGGCCCAAGTAATCGGGAGAGTGAATTGAAGATTCGAATCTTCCTCTTTTTCAACCTTAATTATGAGAAAATTTTGATATAATTAGAGTAATTTAATCGGATGACGATTACTCGAAGCTTAAGAAAGGCTCCTTGGGCCCAAGTAATCGGGAGAGTGAGTCAAAGCCTCAAATCTCTCTCTTTTTCAACCTTAATTATGAAAGAACTTTGATATAATTAGAGTAAGTTAATCGGATGATGATTACTCGAAGCTTAATAAAGGCTCCTCGGGCCCAAGTAATCGGGAGAGTGAGTCAAAGACTTGATTCTCTAAGTGTTTCAAAAAATAGATTTAATTTCATTTATCGGATTAGAAGACAATTGTTCGAGCTTAAGAAAGGCTCCTCGGGCCCAAACAATTGAGGAGAGGAATTGAAGACTCCATTCCAACCCCCTTTCATCTATTATTGAAATATAGTCTAAGTATAGTTAAGTGTTTTAATATGATTTTGATAAAATGCTCGATGTGGAACGAGGTTTGAATTTGCATATGAAAAGGTTAAGGTTTAAACTAGGGAAAGGATGTCCTAATGGTATAAGGTAAGGTCGATGGCGAGGCAAAAGCGCTTGACTTACAAAAGGTATGGTCTATATAACATAGGGTTTTGATAAGTGAACACACATTTGAATTGAGTTTTAATCGTGTGCACTAGCAAAGTGGGCTAGTCTTCTAAATGACCAACTAGAAATAATTGATCAAATAGGTCTCACTGTAAGGAAGCCCATAAGTAAGCTTTGAATGTTGTGTATTGTGACCTAAAGGTCGATGGCGATGCTTAGAAAGCAATTGATTTATAAGGGTGTAAAATGGCTCGACGTTGAATCGAGAATTTATTTTGGAAATGGTTTAAAGCATTAAAGCACAACCTAGACAAAAGCGATAAAGTGCGTACATCAAAATGGGAGCAGGGTATATGTACGTTACACGGGATTGCGAGAAATAAAAGGTCTCGTTGTCAGGTAACCTAAGAGGAAGTTGTGTGTGTGCGAGGTGTCCTAAACTAAGTCGTTAACCAAAGTCGGACAAAATCTCCTTGCTAGGGTTTCTGTACAAAATCCATAATCCATTGTTCAAGAAAATTAACCAACAGTCTACCAATTTAGTTTTTTTAGGGTTTCGCTTGTTATTATTTTGTTTTAAAAAAGTATGAACAAGACATGAACAATATGAATATGATATGAACAAGATAATACTAATAATAATATAATCAAGATAATATTCACAATAGTATACAGATAATGATAATAAGATTAAAATATATTAACAGAAGGTAAATCAAGAATATATTGACTAGAATTAAAGTTAGTGGTTGTCGTAACCCGAAATTTGACCTCCTTTTTCCTTTTGCATAAGCATGTGCATTCGCATCGCTAACATACGCATCAGCACTCTTTCTCTATGATTTTTGTTGCAAGAATTTTCGGGTTTTGCAAGCCCGATTAATCACATCCTCTCAAAGATATCACATTATCAAAACAAGCACAAAATAAAGGTTTCTACGCCTATTCATCAGAGCAAAAGGTCGAAAATCAGAACAGCGGCCACAACACTGTTCTTCAAGCAAAATATGCAATAGGCTAGCGAATTGTGTTGCCAAACTGACCCAAAAATAAAGTTATTACATACTTTCATCATCTTTACCTTCTCACTTCGTTATCTTTATTTTCAATAAAAAAAATTAATCAACCAACTCAACTCACAACTTCTCACTATCATTTTTTTCTCGATTCATCTATGTTTAATAGCCATGGAAAGAAGTTAGCTTGTGGAGCGGTTACTCTTTTTAGAAGCGACTCAAATTTGTACATTATAAAAGTACAAAATGCATAACAATCCTTCATGATTAAGGTTTTTCAAAGGCTTTAAGGTTGTTGTGAGGTTGAGAGCTAGCTCATGGGGGTTAAAAGCTTTGTATGTGCATATTTATGTATTGGAGTTCGGTCCCTTTTTTATTATGGTGTTGAGGGATTTATCTTCATCCTGGGTCTGGATCCTAGACTTCCTTGCAAATAGATATCGCTCTGGGAATGGATAGTTAATTCCTTGTAATTTAGGGGGTGCAATTAATTCTCATTACACCCTTAGTTCCTTTGGTGACGTACTGAATATGTATTATCTACAGGTGTTCGAACAAAGGGGTTGTTGTTGCACCCCAAAATTTGACCAACAACTTCTTTACCTAGCTTGTGTTTCATTTCATTCACATTAGCATTATCATTTACATTTCATTGACATGTGTGCAGGAGATCAAGAGGTATGACTACCAATCAAGAGCTATACAAGACTATGAAGCTAGCCAAGAGGGTTATTCAAGTGTTCAAGGGTAGATATCCTTGTCAGAGAAGTTAAAGGATTCTCAGAGAGAGTGGTTGAAACCAAGGTTGTGTGCCTCCTAACTTGAAAGTTGTGGGAGCTCCTCAGATGATTCTGAAGCCAGGAATGTGGACTTGAAGCCTTGAGAGAGCTTATGAGGTGTCTTGAAAGCCATCATGAGGCCTAGACAGGTCATTGTGCAAGATTAAGAAGACTCAGCCATGAGTGGTGTAATTAGGGTTTGACTGGGTCAACCCTAGGTCAACTGATGATTTGGAGAAGGTTGAGACCTAATTCAAGAGCCATGTGATCATGGATTGATGCATTGAGATGCTATGAGGATGATTCCAAGGTTAACTCATCATTATTGAAGAGTTTGAGAAGTTTCAAGCTAGGGTTTCTAGGGCTTAACAGTGTAAAATCCCCTAGTTTGACCCCTATTTTCAAGGCAGTTTAGCTCAAGATGTGATTGTCATCTCATCTTACCCCCAACATGAATGTTGTAGAGATTGTTCTTAGCTTTAATTTGAGTACTAGAAGTCCTTGATAGGATTTGTAGAACTTAAGTTGTGGCTTTGACAAGTTACAGGTCATCTGAGGCATGTGAATCTGGGGCCTTGAAAGTTACCCAACTTGCCTCAAACTTTTGCCCAAGAAGGATGATTCCTATGAACTTTTGGTCAACATGAATGTTGTTCCTTATCCTCTTAGCTTTCTAGAGAGTACTAGAAGTCCTTGATAGGATTTGTAGAACTCAAGTTATGGCTTTGACAAGTCAAGGGCATTTTGGTCATTTGGAGATTATAGGTCATTTCAACCATTACTAACTCTTCATAATGTCCAATTTACCCTTATTTCACTTATATTCATTTTAATCAATAATAATACTAATATTCTCATATAGTATATTATTAATTAAATAAATAGTCCAAAAATGCACATTTTCTCAATAATCCACAAAACCACCGAAACCACCCAAAATACGATTATTCTCAATTAAATAATTAATTAAAATATTCCGCTTAAATTTGGGGTGTTACAACTCTCCCCCACTTAAAGAATTTTCTCCCTCGAAAATTACCTCAATGAACAGAGTCGGATACGACTCTCTCAACTGATCTCCCACTCTCAAATCCAACTTTCTCCAGCTGGTCCTCCCAAACTACCTTCACCAAAGGAATCTCTTTGCCTCGAAGTTGCTTCTCGTTCATCAACCTGAACTAGCAATGCCTCAACAGTCAAATTATCTCTCACTTGTACACCATCCATCTGAATAAATGCACTTCCTCAACCTAGGCACATGAAATACATCATGAAATTTCACAAGTGACAGCGGTAAAACAGTCTAACATGGTACTTCTCCCACGCTTCCGCTGCGCCACTCTGATACAAATCAACAAAACACGATGCGTGCTTCTGAGACTTCAAAGCTCGACCAACACCAGTCACCATCGTAACTCTCAAAACACGTCTTTTCTTGGATCTTCTTGATCTTTTCAATCGTCTCTTACACAATTCTCAGGTCCGAGCACAACATTCTCGCCTGAATCATATCAACACAAAGGAGTCCTACACCTCCTACCATACAAAGCCTCCTACGGTGCCATTCTGATACCAGAAAGATAATTGTTATTGTAGGTAACTCAATCAACGATAATTAACTATCCCACGATCCACCTTGATCCAACACAAAAGCTCTCCACAAATACTCTAAAGACTGGATAATTCTCTCTGTCCATCCATCCGTCCACGGATGATAGGCAGAATTCAACTTCAACATGGTACCCAGAGCGTCTGCAAACTCTCTCAAAATCTCAATGAAAATTTCGGATTCCTATCAGAATGATATTCAATAGTATCTCATACAACTTCATCGATATACATCTCAGCTAGCTTCAACATAGAATGATTAATCCTCATTGGTGAGAAAAGAGCCAATCTAGTCAATCTATCCAAAATCACCCAATTAAAATCATATCTCTCCAATTCTTCAGAAAACCCAACACAAAATCCATGGAAATACTACTCGATTTCCACCCTGGAATATTCAACGGTTGCATCAGACCCAACGGTCTATGACGTTTATTCTTCGACTTCCGACAAGTCTAACCAGTATATACAAACTCAACCACTTCCCTCTTCATCTAGGGCCATCAAAATAATTTCCTCAAATCCGGTTACATCGTCATAGCACCGGGATGGATACTCCATCTACCTCAATACTCTTATTCCACTCAATAATATCTAGAACACAAACTCTATCACGACATCACATGATACCATTTCTATTAATCCAAAAATCAGCCCTTCGACTTTAATTCATCAAATTCAACCAATCTCCCAACTCAAACCAGAGTTCTAACCTTATCGAATCTCATCAAGAATACCACTAGTAAGTTCCAACATACTAAGCTTCACTCCATAAGAAGTCTCTTCACACACTAAACTCATATCACCAAATTGCTCAATCAATTCTAACTCTTTTCACCATCATCATCGGTATATGAAAGGATTTCCAAACCAATGCATAATCTACCATGTTTGCTTCACCCGAATGGTAATTCAATCCAAAACCATAATCCTTCAGGAGTCCCAATTATTTTCTCTGCCTCATATTCAACTCTTCCAACTCAAGCAAATACCTTAAGCTCTTGAGATCACCAAACATTTCAAATCTCAAACTAACCAATTGAAGCCTCCAACTCTGGCACAAACACAACAACAACCAACTCTAAATCACTCGTCAGATAATCCCTCTTATGTACTTTAAATTGCCTTAAAGCATAACTAAAACTCGCTGATGTTACACTTAACATATCTCCCAATCACATCAACAAAGCATCACAAAACACAATAAATAGTTCTTTCGGATTCGGCAAAAATCAACACACGAGCTGTTGACAGCTCTCCCAAAAACTCTTTGAACTTTCTTCACAGTGGCATATCCCTGCTTCTTCTCCAACACTGATAACTCAAGTTCCTGATTCTCAACATGATCCTCTATACTCTTCGAATATATCAAAATATCATCAGTTAACACAACCACTGACTCGCTCAAATAAGTATGGAAAATCTCATGCCAAACGGACACTCAATTTGCGAGTTATGGCGGAAACACGAACCAACCTTCCGCACTTACCACAACATCCAAACATATTCCATAAATAAATAACTTAGTTCCATGCCACTACTTCACTATCACATATAGCATTGGACTAGCTTTCCAACGCTTCAAACTATGCGTCATTCCGAGTTACGGTTCTCCCGTTACGACAAAAATACCAAAACAACATTCTTCTGCCCAGGACATCTTCGCTAGGCGAACACAGAAGCGAGTGGTCTCCTGGAGCTGTTCGCTAGGCGAAGGACCTAGCGAACCTGACAGTCCGAAATTCCATTTTCGACCGTCACATGACTTTCGGGTGTCCGATTTCGATTCCGTAAAAAGCTGCGATCTCAGAATTCGACGTACAACAACAATTTCACACTTAGAAGGCCATTCAACACATCTTCAACCCTTGAAATATTTAAAGGCCTAATTATACGAATATTACATTCCACATCTTACTTTCTTTAATAATCATCAGGAGTCACTGTCCACCTTTAATATACTCGACGTCACACTCTGTGGCCTTAGCACACACACCAGACACAAGTCTCAACACTACTCAATCAGTTCAATTCCTTGACCATCCAAACAGACATATAATATGGAGCTCTCAATCTTGGACTAGTTTTCGTAACTAAGTCGATCACAACCTCACTTCACGTCCTGGCTGTATATCAGTATCTTGTCAGGATAACTTCCAGACAACCACAATTAATCGGCAACCCACCAACTTCTCCACCTTCATCAACACTCACCGTTTCCATCAAAATAAACATCTAGGTATCATCCTACATCGACTCATCAAAACAATTCTTAAGCACTTAGCTTAACTCAAGACAATTCACTGCTCACGCCATCTAAGCTTGTAAGACACGTCTATCCCATCCAACAGACCCCGTCTACTATCAACAAGAGATTAAGGGTGATCAGTTCCTCAATTTGTCAATAGACAGCCAAAAATCATGATGGGGTATAAACCATCTTTACCAAACTATAAGAGCGTTCAACCACACACTGAGCTACAACTCCACACTTGCAGCATCCTGGAGAAGCACAAGCTTCTCCCCCACTTGAATCATTCCCACTTCTGCAGACAAAGGTTAGAAAACAAACATGTATCGACAATGTTTTCACACACATGTCGCATACAAGGGAACAAACAACATTAGACAACTTGGTCGGACGGACCAACCAAGCTCTGATACCACTAATGTAACACCCTTATTCTACCCCACAGATTTTATGGCAAAATAACACGGATTTCAGAGTAAAATACTAACTTCCATTAAAAATCCACAAAAGGGTGTACATTTCTCAAAGTCAACAAAATTGGTCAATACTCCGTAACACACGGGTTTTCTCAAAATACATCAAAATATTACATACATCGGAACTCAAAACATAACTTAATGTTTTCCTCATAAGGGAACATCAATAAAATAACCCAATGATATACAATCAACTCAAAGAACCCAACCTGATGTTACATATCAGAGCAAGACCCTCTAAATTAACCATCAAGGCTAACGACTCTAAAATTTCAAAATACTCCTCGACAGCGTCCACGGCTAAACTTGATCATTTGCACGTTACCCACGTGGAGGTAACATTCAAACAGGCAGGGTGAGTAAGACAATTCATAATAATCAATGCATAACAATTAATGCATAAACGACATATTACTCATAATTATATTCAACGCATTGATATCCTTCAAATATGCCTCAAAGGTCATAACGTCATAATTCATACAAAAAGAATCATAGATGCAATGCGACACAACTCAATGCATGTGGTACCAATCATCATAGCATGATGGATATTGGGTCATCAACCCTCCATGGATCCCCATCAATAGGATCGGAGCACATCAAAATACTTCACATCCGCACAGTGAGATTGAAGCCAAAGTAATCGAGGTCCTGAACCGAAGTCCGGATGCACATGAATGCATGATGCACACTTCACAAATCATCCTCATAATAACATCATAGGTGCATCATCATTCATCATATTCGTCATATTCATCACCATCAAACGTCATAATTCATCATATTAATCATCATACAACATATCATCATATTTCATCATATTACTCATCATACAACATATCATCATAATTCATCATATTAATCATCATACAACATATCATCATAATTCATCATATTACTCATCATACAACATATCATCATAATTCGTCATATTAATCATCATACAACATATCATCATAATTCATCATATTAACCATCATACAACATATCATCATATAATCACGTATAAATCATATACTAGCTCATAGTCATATTATCTCATATTAATTCGTAATACTACCCTCATATCATCTCATATTAATTTATCAAATTATACTCACGGTAATCCTCACACTATCGCCTATCAATCACATAAACTTCACAGTTCTACTCATGTTAATTAGTCATATCATCACATAGTATTCACATATTAATCCCTAATATCATCTTACATTGCCTCATATTAATTCATCATAATTACACTTGTGGTAATTCTTATATTATCGCTTATTACTTACGCAACCTCACTGTCATACTCATAGTAACTCATCACAGGAATCCCAGAATCAAACATCATGGCATCACTGCACACGGTCAATTTTGCAAACTCTGCTACGTTCGCTGGCTCGCTCGCTAGGAGAGTTGGTAGTGAGCCTTCGCTGGCTTGCTCGCTAGGTAAGCCTGTAGCGAACCTTCGCTGGCTTACTCGCTAGGCGAACAGAGCAATGACAGTGAAACCTGCTACGCACCAGAACTGATTTTTGCCCAAAAACTCATACGATCTACTTATCCAATGCCCCCAAAACATCCCCAAATCATCCCTAAGATCATACGGCGATAACGATACAAACCGTATGGTTCATTAGGCCAATCCGGCAACATTTACACTGCCTAAAACAGTATTTCCTGTAATTACTCTGAGTGCATCAGAGTTACTCACATTTGAATATTCCTATTCCTGCAGGGTCAAACATATCACAATCCAAGGTTTTGGCCACAAAGACCTAAGATTTCCTAATTCTCATGTTTCACATCAACAGTCAGGAATACTAACCACTAACCACAACCCTCAAGGTTTCGTCATCAGTTTCCCTTATTTCCCCACAATTAACCCAAAATACCTTAAATCATATACCCCATAAACCAACCATAAACACACCGAAAGGCATACATAGAAAATTATGAAATGCGATACTCCCCATACCTTAGCCGATTCAAAGCTTTCACGATTAACTCCGACAACCTTCCGAAGCTTTTGCCTCCACTGATCCCTCCTCAAAGATCCGGTCTCCATTCTTTTCACGGTTAACAAAATGAATCCCAAACCTTCAGAATTCTATTTTGTCAAACTTAGACTTAGGCCACACGATTGGGCTTTTCCCATAACACCCTTACTAACTCTTCATAATGCTCAATTTACCCTTATTTCACTTATATTCATTTTAATTAATAGTAATACTAATATTCTCATATAGTATACTATTAATTAAATAAATAATCCAAAAATACACATTTTCTCAATAATCCACAAAACCACCGAAACCACCCAAAATACGAATATTCTCAATTAAATAATTAATTAAAATATTCCGCTTAAATTTGGGGTGTTACATGGTAAATCTGGTCATTACCGAACTGATTATCCATGTTTTCCTTCGTTTCCATTGTTGATTGGAAAAATAGGGAAACATCTCCTATGGTTACCAAACTCAGACTCAAGAAGCCTCTATATATTCTTCACTCCTATAGTGGGAAAGGATCTCCAACTTTCCCCATAAATTATAAACAGAGCTTCTCACCACTTTGCATGAGCTAGCTCTACATATCACTGAAAAACTCTCAAACACTCATGCACCATTAGGGATTGTCCCTCATTGTAGTTTTACCAAGTACAAATGTGAATATTTTGGAGGCATTATCTTTGAATTCTAGGTGGATGAGAGTATCTTAGGTCATGTCAGTTAAAGATATACCTCACGCTCTTTAATTTTGTGGTGCTCAATTATTTTGAAAAGATATAAAAAAACTGATTTTTATTTTATTCGGATGGTGCACTGGACTGAGCTTGAGACTGGCCCCCGTCAGGACAACCAAGTCCAACTATGCATCGAAGAAGACCCAATGCAAAGGCCCAATCCATTATAGTCGTTGGAGAGCACACTCCTAACGTGCTCCTCACCTGAGGACATGTGGCCAAGTGATCATACGTATCTCGCAGAAATGTTCTGCCCTTTGTAACAGGTAAGTCTTCCACTTTATGAAGAAGGCAGAGCAGTTGACCCAGGATGATAAGGACGAGCTGCTCATCCCTACCTCAAAGTAGGAATCCTAGAAGTCATCCTTTATGGTCCTGATCACCCAGCCCATAATGAAGACTGCTGGCCAAGCTCTGAGGGTTCTCTATAAATACCCTCCTCTGAATGAGGGTCAAATATTCAATTTTATTCCTTATTCTACTTGCTATCATTTTGCCTAAACTTACTTGAGCATCAGAGTGTCTGCAGGTACCCCCTCCATCCATTCTTGCTGAATGTTGTTGCTTTAGAAGTGTTACGGGCAACATTATGATCCGCCAGGTTAGATCAGTGGCGCCGTCTGTCGGAAATTTGCTTCCCCATCTTTCCTTTATCTAAAACCGAAAGATCAAAGCAGGAAAAACTCCAAAAACCAATCATGGTCGATCAACACGATAACAGTGGTCACAAAACCGCCTTCACTCCCCTCTATGACACCAGCAATGGAAACGGTATGTTGATTCTGGAAGACATCACTCCAACAAAGAGAGACGAACATACCACATCTCTCTTCTCCAATAAGGCGGTCGATGATGATGCCCAGTATGTTGAGATCCAAAAAGTCCAAAAGGCTCCAGAGAAGACGCTAGAGAAGTTCCAACCAATTCCAGTGTCGGCCAACACCGACCCGACCATGGCAGCCCTGATTGCGGCCCTCAACCAAACCAATGTGTTGATCTATCAATAGAACAAGAGGATCAGAGAGTTGGAAAGATACCACCGTCCATTCTCTCCCCTGCAGAGACACCAACGGTACGAGCCTCGCAGCCCGTCGCCACAATGATCAGGACGCTGACCACAGTTGGAGAGGCCACAACCCCTGAAGCGTAACCATACTCCTTCACGCGAGGACTGTCTCTCCCCATTTTCCAAAAAGAACAAGGCTAGAGGACAACCGTCATTCATCCCCGTGGATACAAAAAAGCCGACCAAAGAATTCGCCGCTGCACCGTGATGACAGCCCTGGCGAGAGAAGTACAATTACTCTCCCATGTACTCACCTCTCAAGAGCGACGAAGAAGACCCCCGGGGTCCACTAACTCGAGTGATCATGGACACCCCACTTCTCATCGGGATAGAGAGGCCCATGAACCTGGGAACGTACGACAGGACGACAAACCTTGACGAGCACATCGAGAACATCGATATGCTACTTAACTACCGTGGCATCAGAAGTGTCATCAAGTGCAGGTTATTCCCTACAACCTCGTGGAAAGGTGCCATGACATGGTACAAAAGTCTCGCTGAAGAGTCTGAAGGTGAGAAAAACACTTAGAAGGGGGGGGGGGGGGGGTTGAATAAGAGTTTTAAGAAATATGGCAATAAAAACAACTCAAGATTTTTATCCTGGTTCGTTGAACTCAACTACTCTAGTCCACCTTATTAAAGATGATTTGCCTTTCTCCACAAGGACTTAATCCACTATTGATCAACTGATTACAATAGAAAGCACTAAGAACAACTGTCTTAGTCTTCTCAAGAACTACTGACCACACCTTGGTCTTCTTAAGGAACTTCTTACAAATTAATGTAAACTATCAAGTGTTTGAATGCTTCTAATAAGCTGTATCACAACTGTGATGTTTACACTTAAAGATTAAGTACAACAATAAAAACTATAGAGTTTTATGAGAGATCAAATGATAAGGATCTTTGTAAGATTTTCTCTTTGGTGAATCAAACGTGTATTTCTTTCTGAGTGAACAAGAAATCAACTAAATGGTGAGTAGTGAATTAGCAACCTCAAAATGTTGTAGAAGTTCTCCTTTTATAACTTTTCCAAATTGCTTTGAGTGATGTGCAGCTGTATATAATATTAGATTATAAGACTTTTCATTACCCAAAAAGTATGGGCAGAGATATGCTTTCTGCAGAAAGGTATGGTTGTAGAAGCCTTGGGATTTGCACCACGTCACTTCCTTGGACAATTTAGTCGTTGGTTACTTTGGAAGTAGCACCACGTCTAATCAAGTTTTACAGCTTCTTCAACAAGCTTCCTTCAGAATGAAGTCTTTATAATTTGTACTTCAGAACATGTCACAAGCTTAAAGGTATGAAATACTTTAAGATGATTAGAGCTAGAATGATTGAGATGTTCAGATTCTTGATAGATGATCAGATCTTAATATATCAGAGTCTCAATCTTGATCAGAGTCTTCATCAGAGCGTGCAGCAGTATGTGCTAAGAGCGTGAATATTAATGATGAGAGTCTGGTTATCAAAGCCTCTGAACTTGCAGTGAAAAGAACTTCAGAGTCTGATTAGATCATAGCTTTTAGCTTTTGTACACTTCTTTCAATAACGCTTCAGATCATTCTGTAGCTTCTGCTTCAGATCCTTCTGGCAGCGCTTCAGAATCTTCTGATAGTCTCGCATCTGATGCTTCAGAGCTTTGCATAGTTTCTTGTACTTATGTATTTTGCTTCTTTAAGAGTATTTAATTTTATACCTGAAACAATAATACTAGAACAAATTTTAGAGTATATATTTTCTTAATACAAAATTCCATAAAAGTTATCATCAAAACATAGAGATATAAGAAACACCAATCTGTGTTCTAATAATCTCCCCCTTTTTGATGATGACAAAACATAGGAAATTTTGTTCAATAAAGAGAAATAAAATATATAACTCCCACTGAGATTAAGAATCTCCCCCTGAAATTAATATTCTAATAGAAGAGAACGCTTCCCTTTTTACTTGAGTATATTTCAGAACCTGGTAGAAATCCTTTTTATGCTTTCTAGAATCAGAGTCTGATGATTTCCTTCAATTTAAGAGTTCTGGTATATCTTCCAGAATCAGAGTCAAATTTTCTTCAAGGATCAGAGTCTGGTTCGGTAATTCTCAGGGTAACTTCAGATCATTTTTGTCAGATGAAATAATAAGATCTGAAAGTCTTAAGATTCAATGTTAGATAAAACAATGTCTGAATTTCATTTTAGTATTGCTTATGGTTTGAACAGTCAAATTCTCTTTCTCCCCCTTTTTGTCATAATCAAAAAGAATTTTAAAGACAGAAAAGATAACAGAAGAAGAGAAAAACACAACACATTAATGAAAAACATAACAGCTAGATTCATATAGATCAAAATAGAACAAACAGATAAGATGTTCATACAGCAGATGACAGAAGATAGAACAAACAGAAAACATGTGCAAAACAAGAATGCAAAAACATGGAAAAGAAAACTAGGGCTGGCGAGAAGCAATCAAGGTCAAAAGATCAGTAATCTTGACAGTGGACTCTTCTTGCTTGGCCATCCAAGTTTTGATCTCTTCAGTAGTCTATTCCTATTTTATCATCCATGTTCTGATTTCCTTGACTTCTTGGACAACATCTAGAATCTCAGTCTTCATCTCAGATGCAGAAGGTTCAGAAGCAGATGCAGTTGCCATTGGATGATTAATCTCCATGTCAGATGCAGGAGTATCTTCTATCATTGCATAATCTTTAGCAGGAGCATCTTCCAGAAGAAGCATTGGGGTTGTGATAATGCTCAGCAGAGTCTGTCTGACCATTTCAGCAAACTTTGCCTTTGCATCATCAGCACAAAGTGTTCTGAGGTCAGATGCAGCAGAGTTGAACTTAGAGATGAATTTGTTCCAAGAAGCTTCTGATTCAGCAGGATCCATACTAGCCATGCACTCTTTCTCCACATAAGCAATCCCCATACGTAGTTCCTTCTTGAAATTCTTGAACAGAGTAGAAACATCAGATATGGGTTTGGGGTTTAGAAAGTCTTCTATGGTGACTGGTTGTGATGGTTCAGGAGGTGTTTGGTTTTGTTCAGGAGGTGGGTGATCAGATGATGGTTATTCAGATGGTGGTTGTTCAGATTGTTGGGGTATGGATGGTTGTGGTTCAGATGGTTGTGGTATGGATGTTTGTGGTATGGTGAGTTGAGGAGTAGAGGTGTCACCATCAGATGGTGTTGATGTAACAACATCAGATGAGGGTGGTATAAAATCTGTGAAGTTGAATTTGAAGCGAAGAGGGTTGTCAGATGCAGGTAGGTAAGATGGTAATGGTTTATAAGGATCAGGAATTTGTAACCTAGTTGGTAAGGGGACTTCAGATTCATCAGAATCAGATGATTCAGTTGAATGACATGAAGTTGAGGAGAGGACATACATGGTTGCAATAGGTTGCACATCCAGAATGTCTTCAGATGGTTGTTGGACAGATGGTTCAGAATTTTGGATGATTGGTTCTTCTGGTGGTTGAGTAGAAGAGAGTGGTTCAGATTGTTTTTGTTGTTCAAATTGTTTTTGTTGTTCAGATTGTGTTTGTTGTTCAGAGGATGTTTGTTGTTCAGAGGATTGTTGTTTTTGTGGTTCAGATTGTGTTTGTTGAGGGGGTTATTGTTCATAAGATTTCTGTTGAGGGGGTTCAGATGGTAGTTGAACAGAAGATGGTTGAGAATGTTTGTGAGGAGATGAAATGGGTTCAGATGAATGAGGTTCAGATGATTTAGGAGGAGAGGGTGGAGGTGAAGGTGAGGGTGAAGGGACAAAAGGTTTGGGATTAGATGTTAATACCTGTTGAATTGTTTCTCTAATTTCTTCCATGGTAGCTTCTGGAGGATTTTCCTTCTGCTTCTTGTCCTTCTCAGGCTTGTCAGCAGCATCAAAGGCTTTCCTCTTAGGCTGTGCAACAGATCCTTCCTCAGCTTTTCTCTTCCTGCGCCTTTCTCTCAGAAGATTTGGCAGAACTTCTTCTTCCTTCTGAACTATGTTAGCAGGCAGAGGGATACCATTCTTCAAACAATCAGCAATGTATGTCAGAATAATGTTCCTAGGTTCATCAGCACTGAACATAGGAAAATCTGCTAAAGGAATTCTCCTTCTGCTGACTTCTTCAGAGTTAAATTTCTTGGGTTTTCCAGCAAGCTCTGAAATGACCTTCATTCTTTTCAGAGTGTTCCCATTGATAACAGATCCTATAACATAAGACAGATCATCTGTCACTCCAACATCAAACAGATGTTTCACAAGACCATTCTCTGTTAGAATGTCTGATATCAATCTTCCCATAGGGATCCAATTTCTGATTTTTCCAGCTTTAACGCTTACTTCTTCTCTTGTTTCTTTGATATGGTTCAGAAGATGACTGAACAGGAGATAAGGTAAATCCACCTTCTTTCCTTTACTCATACAGAACATGAAGTACATTTGTTCTGAGTTGACATAATCTGGTGAGTTAGAAGATTTCCTGTGAAAGATAGAACTCATGAAAATCTTAGCCCAGATTCTGTAAACAGGCTTCAGATCTCTGACCTTGTTGGATGGTTCCCCAGAAACACAAACTTCTTGAAAAATGTCAGCCAAATCAACACGATCAGTAGCCATACTTGTGATTCCATCAGTTTCCTTATACTCAAGTAGTTGTCTGATTAATTTTTCAGTGATGACAATTTCCTTCCCAAGAACAGAAGAATGGATGAACTTAAGGAAAACTTGAGCGTGTATCCAGAATTCCTTCACCAATGTTGGATAAACAGGACCCATCATCCTGTCAAAATATTTTTCCCAGTTTTGAGTTTTGATGGTTGAATGGAGATCAAAACCATTTTCTTTGATGGATTCAAAGTCCACAAAGTTCTCACACAAAACTTCAAGTTCTTTGATTGGAGTGAGAAGAGTTCTCACAGGTGCCTTGTACACAACAGCAGTTTGGGATGAACTAGCAGCATTTAGAGATGATGCAGCAGCAGTTAAAGTTTGCATCTGAGCAGGTGTTGAAGATGGTGAAGCCATTGATGTTCTTGAGATGCGTCTGGGTTTACGAGAGGTTTTGGGTTTTGAAATAAGATGGAAGCAATAGAGAAGACAGAAATGCATATGAGAGGTGAAGAGATTGTAAAGTGTGATTTGTGAAGTGTTGTGAGAATTTATAGAACAATTTTGGGCATGCAAAAGGACACACAATCTCACGCGTACACACAAGCATTGAATGAAGTGAAACATAATCATATCAAGCAATTAATGCAAGGAATAAAATCATATCAAGCATTTAAGATTCTGACAGAAGGGGGGAAAATCAAGAGATTTTGGATTTTCAAAGCAATACCTCAAACGTCACTTCAGTATGGTGCACTCTACCTTTCCAGATTCTGAGCTACACGTGTTTGCTTGCATGTGCCTCTGAAACTCTTTAAGAAATGAAACGTTAGGCAATGTTCAGATCCTCTGGGCCTTGTTAGTTCAGATTTACACACAAATAAATAAACACAGAATTGAAAAGAAGAAATACTTCAGAGTTTAGACATTTATCATCTGAAAAATTTCATCTGATGAATATTTTATTCTGGACAAAAGTCCATACTTATATTTTTCAGAATAAATTTAAATCTATCTTCAGCAAGGGGTTTTGTAAAGATATCAGCCCACTGATGATCTGTATCTATAAAGTTTAAATTGATAATTCCCTTCTGAACATAGTCTCTGATGAAATGATGTTTAATCTATATATGCTTAGCTTTAGAGTGTAAAATAGGGTTTTTAGATAAGCATATAGCAGAAGTATTATCACAGAAGATAGAAATGTTACTCTAAAAAATCTGATAATCTTCCAGTTGACTTTTCATCCAGAGCATCTGGGTGCTACAACTAGCAGCAGCTATATACTCTGCCTCTGTTGTTGAAAGTGCAATTGTGGGTTGCTTCTTGCTGAACCAAGAGATCAGATGACTTCCAAGAAATTGACAGCTTCCAGAAGTACTTTTACGTTCTACTCTGTCTCCAGCATAGTCAGCATCACAGAATCCAACTAATTTATACTCGTCAGATCTTTTGTAACACAGACCCACATTAGTAGTACCTTTCAGATACCTTAGAATCCTCTTAACAACTGTTAAGTGAGATTCTCTAGGATCTGATTGGAATCTAGCACACAGACACATACTGAATAAAATATCAGGTCTTGAAGCAGTCAAATATAAGAGAGATCCAATCATACCTCTGTAAAGTTTTTGATCAACTTTCTTACTTACCTCTTCCTTACCAAGTCTGCTTGTAGGATGCATTAGAGTCTTTGCCGATTTGCTTTCATTTAGATTGAATTTCTTTAGAAGCTCTTTGACATATTTAGTTAGATGAATGTATGTGCATTCTGGAGTCTGATTTACTTGGATTCCCAGAAAGAATCTAAGTTCTCCCATCATGCTCATTTCAAATGCAGCTTGCATAGACAAAACAAACTCCTTTCCTAGCATAATATTGGTAGATCCAAAAATAATATCATCCACATAAATTTGACAAACTAGTAAATCTTTCTTAAATGTTTTACAGAAAAGAGTTGTGTCCACTTTGCCTCTGATAAAGTTCTTTTCCAGAAGAAAATTACTTAATCTTTCATACCAAGCTCTGGGAGCTTGTTTCAAACCATAAAGAGATTTTTTGAGTTTGAAAACATGATTTGGAAATTTATCACTTTCAAAACCAGGAGGTTGATGGACATAAACTTCTTCTTCTATAATGCCATTTAAGAAGGCACTCTTAACATCCATCTGATATAGAGTGATGTTATGTTGTGCAGCAAATGAAATAAGAAGGCGTATAGATTCTAACCTTGCCACTTAAGCATAAGTTTCAATGTAATCAATTCCTTCTTGTTGACTATAACCTTGAGTTACTAACCTTGCTTTGTTCCTAACAACTTCTCCTTGCTCATTTAGTTTATTTCTGAATACCCACTTTGTTCCAATAATGTTGAAACCTTTTGGTCTAGGAACCAGATCCCACACATCATTTCTTGTAAATTGATTCAGCTCATCTTGCATTGCAAGTATCCAATCATTGTCACTCAGAGCCTCATCCACAGATGTTGGTTCAATAATAGACACCAACCCAAGAAGTGATGTTCCAGATGATCTGATAAATGACCTTGTTCTTATAGGGTCATCTTTCTTCCCGATAATTATTTCTTCTGGATGAGAAGCTTTGATTCTGGATGATCCTTTAACTGTTGGTTCTTCAGAAATATTCATGTTATTCATCTGAGCAGCCAATGGATTTGCATCTGGTGTAGCTTCTTCTTGAGCTTTTTCTACCTCTGACTTCTCAGATTCTATGAGAATAACTTCTCCATCTGCAGAGTTTTCAATCTGCTTTGGCTTTTGATTGCCAAGCTTATCATCAAATCTAACATGTATAGATTCCTCCACAATCTGTGTCTCAGTATTATACCCTGTAGCCTTTAAAGCGTTCAGAATATCCAAGCATGAAACACTTTTGTGCTTTAGAAACAAACTTGTTAAGATTCTCTTTAGTGTTCAGCATAAAAAAAATACATCCAAAAGGATGGAAATAAGAAATGTTTGGCTTTCTATTCCTCCACAATTCATAAAGAGTCTTTTCCAAAAGAGGTCTAATTGACACTTTGTTCTGAATGTAACATGCTGTGTTAATTGCCTTTGTCCAAAAATGTTTTGCCATGTTAGTCTCATTGATTATGGTTCTGGCCATCTCTTGCAAAGTTCTATTTTTCCTCTCTACAACTCCATTCTGTTGTGGAGTTCTAGGACAGAAGAAATCATGAGCAATGCCATTTTCATTAAAATATTTTTCAAAATGTTTGTTTTCAGATTCACCACCATGATCACTTCTGACTTTAACAATTTTGAAATCTTTTTCAGTTTGGACTTGTTTGCAAAAGTCAAAGAACACAAAATGTGACTCATCCTTGTGTTTTAGGAATTTTACCCATGTCCATCTGCTGTAGTCATCAACAATAACTAATCCATACTTCTTGCCTCTGATGGATGCAGTTTTCACTAGTCCAAACAGATCAATGTGAAGTAACTCTAATGGTTTTGAAGTTGAAACAACATTTTTGGATTTGAAAGATAATTTTGAAAATTTTCCTTTCTGACATGCTTCACAAAGAGCATCTGAGTTGAACTTCAGATTAGGAAGTCCTCTGACCAGATTAAGCTTATTAATCTGAGATATACGTCTCATATTAATATGACCCAATCTTCTGTGCCAGACCCATTGCTCCTCATTGACAGACATAAGACATTTAACATTCTGAACCTTAAGTTCTGAAAGACTAATTTTATAAATGTTGTTTTTCCTTTTACCATTAAAGAGGATTGAGCCATCCTTTTGACTAACAACTTTTCAACACTTTTGATTAAAGATTATGTCATAACCATTGTCACTTAATTGACTTATGGACAATAGATTATGAGTTAACCCTTCAACAAGCAAGACATTAGATATGGAAGGAAGTTTACCATTGCCTATGGTTCCAGAGCCAATTATCTTGCCCTTCTGATTCCCTCCAAACTTGACATCTCCTCCAGATCTAAGCTTCAGACTTTGGAACATATACCTTTTTCCCGTCATATGTCGTGAGCATCCAGAGTCCAGGTACCATGACTGGAGTCTTGATTTTGCTGCTAAGGATGTCTGCAACATAGATTATCTTATCCTTAGGTACCCAGATTTTCTTGGGTCCTTTTTGGTTAGTTGCCTTAAAGCTTTTTCTGAACTTCTGTCTTTCAACATAAGACTTGTTCTGATTAGCTTTAGATTTATTAAACACATATTTGTTCTGATTAGGACTTGTGTGTTTAATATCATTTAAGTGACCAAATGTAAACTGAGAATATAAAGGAGGATACTTGATATCCAGTTTATCTACAGATTTTGGATTTGAATCTTCATAAGAGAAAGATTTATATCCAACACCTTTTCTATAGTTTCTGCTAATACCATATATCATTGAAGCCATTTTGCTTTTATCTAGACTTTTAGTTAGAAACTTTCTGAAACTATAGTCATACTCTTGTAAAATATTTTTAGAGCATGGTTCAGATTTTGAATTAGAGTTTAGTTGAGCAGATTCTAAATTATTTTTCAATTGAAGATTTTCAGCTTTTAGTTCAGCTATTTCTGATTCAAACTTGTTACTCTCAAATTCAATATGCTTTAGAAGCGTTTTTATTTGAGTTTAACTTTGCTATAGTTTTCAAGAATATCAGATAGACTTTCAACAAGTTCCTGTCTAGAAAGTTCAGCAAATACCTCCTCAGAATCAGATTCTGATTCTGATCCAGATGATTCAACACTGTCTTCAATGTCATCCATGAATGCTACATTTGCACATTCCTCTTCTGACTCTGATGACGAATCAGATGCATCTGAGTCATCCTAGGTAGCCATCAGTACTTTCTTTTTGTGATCTGACTTTCTTTTTGGGTTCTCCTTCTGAAGCTTTGGACATTCACTCTTGTAGTGCCCCGGTTATTTGCATTCATAGCAAGCAACCTCTCTTTTTCCAAATCGTCTGTGTCCAGAGGATTCTCCAGATTTTTTATATCCTGAATGTTCTCCAGATCTTTTGTGCCCAGAAGATTCTTTGTGTTGATATGGTTTTCTAAAGTTCTTAAACTTCCTTTGCTTATTCTTCCAGAGTTTGTTGATTCTTCTGGACAACAAGGATAGTTCTTCTTCATCTTCAGAAGCAGACTCTTCAGAGCTTTCTTCTAATACCTGCAATGCTTTAACGACTTTATTAGATTTTAAAGCAATTGACTTACCTTTCTTTAGAGGCTCATCTTCCTCTAGTTCAATCTCATGACTCCTTAGAGAACTGATTAGTTTTTCCAGCGTAATCTTGTTCAGATCCTTTGCCAGTTTCAGAGCAGTGACCATGGGTCTCCATCTAGTTGGCAAGCTTCTGATTATTTTCTTGACATGATCTGCTGTAGAGTAACCTTTGTCCAGAACCTTTAAGCCAGCAGTGAGAATCTAGAATCTGGAAAACATTGCTTCAATAGATTCAGATTCTTCCATCTTGAAAGCTTCATGCTTCTGGATCAGCGCCAAAGCCTTGGTTTCTTTAACTTGAGAATTCCCTTCATGAGTCATCTTCATGGATTCAAATATATCAAAGGAAGTTTCTCTGTTGGTTATTTTCTCATACTCAGTATGAGATATAGCATTTAGCAATATAGTTCTAGCCTTGTGGTGATTTCTGAATTCCTTCTTTTGCTCCTCAGTCATTGATTTTCTGTCAACTTTCTTGCCATTCCCATCAGTGGGATGAACATATCCATCAATAATTAAGTCCCAAAGATCAGCATCAAATCCTAGAAAGAAACTTTCCAGTCTATCTTTCTAATAATCAAATTTCTCTCCATCAAACATGAGAGGTTTTGTGCTGACTCTTTCTTCATATTTGTTGTTGTTGGGTGTTGAAGTTTCAGCAGCCATAATGAATATCAACCAAGAGTATTAAGAGTTTTTCCCACTGGATCTTTTCTGGTCACGGTTAAGTGATAGCACAAACAGAACCGGAGCTCTGATGCCAACTGAAGGTGAGAAAAACACTTAGAAGGGGGGGGGGGGGGGGGGGGGTTGAATAAGAGTTTTAAGAAATATGGCAATAAAAACAACTCAAGATTTTTATCCTGGTTCGTTGAACTCAACTACTCCAGTCCACCTTATCAAAGATGATTTGCCTTTCTCCACAAGGACTTAATCCACTATTGATCAACTGATTACAATAGAAAGCACTAAGAACAACTGTCTTAGTCTTCTCAAGAACTACTGACCACACCTTGGTCTTCTTAAGGAACTTCTTACAAATTAATGTAAACTAACAAGTGTTTGAATGCTTCTAATAAGATGTATCACAACTGTGATGTTTACACTTAAAGATTAAGTACAACAATAAAAACTATACAGTTTTATGAGAGATCAAGTGATAAGGATCTTTGTAAGATTTTCTCTTTGGTGAATCAAATGTGTATTTCTTTCTGAGTGAACAAGCAATGAGCTAAATGGTTAGTAGTGAATTAGCAACCTCAAAATGTTGTAGAAGTTCTCCTTTATAGCTTTTCCAAATTGCTTTGAGTGATGGGCAGTTGTATATAATATTAGATTATAAGACTTTTCATTACCCAAAAAGTATGGGCAGAGATATGCTTTCTGCAGAAAGGTATGGTTGTAGAAGCCTTGGGATTTGCACCACGTCACTTCTTTGGACAATTTAGCCGTTGGTTACTTTAGAAGTAGCACCATGTCTAATCAAGTTTTACAGCTTCTTCAACAAGCTTCCTTCAGAATGAAGTCTTTATAATCTGTACTTCAGAACATGTAACAAGCTTAAAGGTATGAAATACTTTAAGATGATTAGAGCTAGAATGATTGATATGTTCAGAGTCTTGACAGATGATCAGATCTTAATATATCAGAGTCTCAATCTTGATCAGAGTCTTCATCAGAGTGTGCAGCAGTATGTGCTAAGAGCGTAAATATTAATGATGAGAGTCTGGTTATTAAAGCCTCTGAACTTGCAGTGAAAAGAACTTCAGAGTCTTATTAGATCAGAGCTTTTAGCTTTTGTACACTTCTTTCAATAACGCTTCAGATCATTTTGTAGCTTCTGCTTCAGATCCTTCTGGCAGCGCTTCAGAATCTTCTGATAGTCTTGCATCTGATGCTTCAGAGCTTTGCATAGTTTCTTGTACTTATGTATTTTGCTTCTTTAAGAGTATTTAATTTTATACCTGAAACAATAATACTAGAACAAATTTTAGAGTATATATTTTCTTAATACAAAATTCCATAAAAGTTATCATCAATACATAGAGATATAAGAAACACCAATTTGTGTTCTAACAGAGTCCATCACTTCCTGGAAGGACCTAGGAAGGAAATTCTCGAGGCACTTCACTGCCTCTCGTTTCCATTTAAATTTTGAGGCGACGCTTGAGGTGATCATGCAGGGGAAGGATGAGTCTTTTTGAGCTTACACTGAAAGGTTCAACCGCGAAGCTGTCCAGGTCTCTATGACCGACGACATGAAGAAATACATGCTCGATTGAAGGCTGCGCCCCCGCAATGACTTTTCTAAAGTTGTTGGCGTTGAAACACGCGCATCACTAGATGCCCTCCTCAAGGCCCAGGCTTACATCCAGTACAAAGAAAAAGAGGTTTCCAATAATTCTCGAGACTCGAGGCACCAAGAAAATGCTAGGTTTTTGAGGCATGACAATGTGGAACCCTGCCATGGAGAAGAAAAAGGAAGGAGAACAAACCCCGCAACCCACGAGAGTTCAAAGGACCCGATGGTCGCTTTCCCGAGTACACGCCGCTGACCGCCTCTCAGGACCACATTCTGTCCGAGTGCGCTAATGCAGAATTCAATCAGGCCAAAGTCCATTTTCCCAGACAGACACCTACCAAGCCCAACGTATACAAGACCAAATATTATCGGTTCCACAAAAGCCACGGGCACGTAACTGAAGAGTGCATCCACTTAAAGGATGCAATTGAAATCCTCATCAGAGATGGAAACTTGAAACAATACACCAAGAGGAGAAAGGCTCTTAAACAAGACACCCGAGAAGCGAAGAGGGTCGAGGAAGAAAAGACACCCTCCGATAATGCTGCCAGCCTACCGGTCGCCATGTCAATCTCTCAGCCAGAGGACTTCTACATTCCTGACAAGGCCGAAAACCCCCTAAACTTCATAGCGCATATCGCATGGGAGACTTTCCCCTCTGCCATGGTCATATCTAGAAAGGGGTTCGACAACTTAGTATGGGTTCGGTGAAGAGGAAGTTCGAGCAACTCAATGGTGTGAGTTGGAGCAAAAAATCCACCCTCGATAAGTGTCGGGAAAGCTCGAATCCCATTGCATTCTACTGCGAGGAGCTCCCCGGAGGATCCCCCAACTTCAACATTCCTCTGCTCGTAAGAGCACAAATGGAAAACTTTAACGTTCACTGCATTCTGGTCGACCAGGGAAGCTCGATCGACATCATGTATTCTCAATTGTTCTCAAATTTACAACTCGACGAAACACACTTAACACCCTATATAGGCTCTGATTTGCAGGGTTTCAATGACACAACCACAAGGTCGTGGGGATACGTCGAACTGGTCATCATAGCCGGAGAAGCTGAAACCTCCAAGTCGATCAAAGTCCAATTCCTATTCATAGCCTGCCCTTCTTTATACCAGTGTATCTTGGAGAGACCGACTCTGGCCGAACTGATCACCGTGTCGTCTAGCGTCCATCTAAAGATGTAGTACTACACGAACAAAGGCCTCATAACCATCCTCCATAGGGACATTAATGTTGCGAGGAGATGCTCTGAAGCAGCCTCGAAGGGACAAAACACCATCGACGCGCTGTCTAGAACTCTCGACAAGCCAGCTCGACCCAACACATCTGAGGAGTCAGAGCCAATGCCTCACGTCAACTCGGTCGACCTTGACAACACTTCACCAAGGATGACCTAAAAGAACAGAAGAAGAAAGACAAAGGAGCTTGGATAGCAGTATAAACCTCTCTTACGCTAAATGTCAACGAGGAGCCTTCCCATCCAAGACGCAGAGTTCGAAGTCATCCTCCTCGGTAACGACCCAAACAAAAGCGTGAAGATTGACACTGATCTTCCTGCCTCGCAAGGAAGCAACTGAAGGTCTGCTTGAGAGAAAATGCTGACTTGTTCACATGGAGTGTTGCGGAGATGCCCGGACTGGACCATGGCGTCACATGCCACCAACTAACCATAGATCTTGCCGCTATGGCCGTAGTACAACATAGGCGTATTCAATCTCCTGAAAAAGCAGAGGTTGCTGAATTAGCTGTAAAAGACCTCCTAGAGGAAAATTTTATTTCGGAAGCTCAATTCACATCTTGGATTTCAAATGTTGTACTTGTTAAAAAGTCTAATGGAAAGTAGATAATGTGTGTTGACTATACCGATCTTAACGGGGATTGCCCTAAAGATGCTTATCCTTTGCCTAACATTGATAGATTGGTTGATAACTCTATAGGTTTCAAACTGTTGTCATTCATGGACGTGTATTCAGGGTACAACCAAATCCCCATGGTGAAAGCGAACAAGAAATATACGACCTTTATGACCGAGTCGGATAATTATTACTACAATGTAATGCCCTTCGGCCTGAAAAACGTCGGCACTACTTACTAGCAGATGATGAACAAAGTCTTTTAGGTGAGATTGGGAACACGCTCGAGGTCTACATGGACAACATGGTCGTAAATTCCAAAGAGGAAACTGACCACATGCTCCACTTTAATAAAGTCTTCGACCAGGCGAGGAGATGCAAAATAAGATTCAACCCGAAGAAGTGCTCCTTCAACATCCCAACAGAAAAGTTCCTCGGTTTCTATCTAGCCGAACAAGGAATTGAAGCGAATTCAGACAAACGTAGGGCCTTCCTCGAGTTCCTAACACCGAACTCGAAGAAGTCAATTCAGTCCCTGAACGGGATGCTCACCTTGCCATCTCGCATCGTAGCAAAGTCTGCCCAACACACACTTCCCCTCTTCAAACTTTTTCGCAAGGAAGCAGTATTCGAATGGATCGAGGAGTGCGAACAAGCCCTCCTCCATCTCAAACGAGATCTATCACAACCATCGATTCTTTCGCAACCGGACAACAGGGAGACTCTCTACCTCTACCTTGTCATTGCAACTGAGGCCGTCAGCGCGACTCTCGTTCATGAGACCCCATACAGATAGAAACATATATACTTCACCAGCAATGCCCTGCAAGGACCATAACTCAGATACCAGCAGAGCGAACATCTAGTGTTGGCCCTCATCAACGCGATGAAGAGATTAAGACACTATTTCTGGCCTACACAATTGTGGTACGAAATAACCACCCGTGAAACAACTGCTCGACCGTTCTGACATGGCCGACATAATGCTTAAATGGTCACTGGAACTCTCCAAATTCGACATTAAGTACGAGAGCAAAAAGACCCTTAAACCCAAGTAATGGCCGACTTCGTGGCAGAAATGACCACGGTGACCTTCGCGATAAATGGAGCCTACAAATGGACCATATTCGTGAACGGAACATCCAGTTCGATGACAAGCGAGGCGAGAATCATCTTGGAAAACAGGAGAGAATCCTGATTAAAGTTTCCCTCGCCCTATCTTTCCCGACCTCAAACAAGTAAGGCGAATGCGAAGCTTTTCTCGCGGGGTTGCGCTTGGCCGAGGATTTGGAAGTTAGAAAGGTAAAGATCTTCACCTATTCCCAACTAGTCGCCTTAGAAGTACAGAGGGAATACAACGCCAAAATGACAATATCTCGGAGTACTTAGCTCTGGTCCGGGAACGAATAATCAAATTCGACTTCGCCGAGGTAAGACATGTCCCTCGCAAGAATAATAACCAGGCAGACATCCTGCCCAAACTTGCGAGTACGAAGAAGAAGGGCGGGAACAAGTCCGTCATCCAAGAGATACTTTCCCACCCGAGCATCGAGAAATCGTCCGCGATTCTCGACATGAATTCCATCAGCGACAACGGCTGCTGGATGACCCCGGTCTACAACTACCTTGCAACAGTGGAACTGCCCCCGACCAAAAAGAGTCTAGCGTAACGGGACGCCGAGCTTGCGCCTACGTCCTTATTGAGTACATGTTATACAAACAAGGATTTTCCATCCCTCTCCTCAAGTGTGTCGAGGAATCCAAGGTCGCCCACATCCTACACGAGATCCATGAAGGAATTAACGCTCAACACCTTGGAGGGAAATTTCTCGCCCGGAAGGCCTTGCGAGCAGGATACTATTGGCCCACCATACAACACGATATGAAAGAACACGTCAAAAAGTGCGATAAATGCCAACGTCACGGGAACATGCACTTGGCTCCGCCCAACGAACTCAAAACCAACTCGTCCCTATGTCAATTCGTTTGGTGGGGAATGGAAATCCTCAGACCGTTTACAATGGGGTCAAACCAGAACAAATACCTGATAGTCGACATTGACTATTTCACAAAGTGGATAGAGGCAGAGGCCCTCGCCAAAATCAATTCACACAACATACTTTGTTTCTACAAGAGAAACATACTCGCCCGATTCGGCATACCACAAGCGATCGTCACTGACAACGAGACGCAATTCATAGACAAAAAGATTCCAGGACTTTACCACTAAGCTAGGCATTAAACAACATTTCACTTTGGTCGAGCACCCACAAACAAACGAGCAGGATAAAGCCGAGAACATGGTGATCTTACGAGGCCTAAAACAAATACTGCGAGTCCAAGAAAAAATGGGTCGAGGAGCTACACAATGTGCTTTGGCCCTACAGAACTACACCGCACTCGAACATCGGGGAAACCCCATTCCGATTAACCTACTGGACCGAGGCAGTCATCCCCGTTGAGATCTGAGAACCCTCAAGAAGAACTGAATCTCCCCTCGAAGAGAAGATGAACGACGAGTCGCAAAGAGAGAAACTCGACTTGGTCGAAGAGATTCGGTCAGGAGCAACTCTTTGAAAAACCCCATTGAAACAAAAAATAACTTTAAGACACGACACTAAAGTCATAAAACGAGAATTCTAAATCGGTAGTCTAGTCTTATGAAGGAATCACAAAGACCCCCGCGAGGGCAAGCTCACCGCCAACTAGGAAGGCCCCTATCGCGTCCAAGCAAAAACGGAACATGGGGCCTACTACCTAGAAAACTTGCACGGGGAAGAACTTTCTCGACCATGGAACGTAGAAAAACTGAAACAATATTACAACTAGGGCTGACAGTCGGCGTACCCTATTCAACGACGACGGGATGCATCTCGACCATTGAGGCGTGCTCGGGTACAAACATAGCATCCAAAACTTAAACAAAAGGCATGTTTCCACTCTTTTGACGAGCATATTCTTGTCCTGACGGGGAATCCTCAACCGAGCTCCATTGTCGACGTACCACAAAGGCAAAACACCTAACTCACGATGGGAGGTTCATGCCGCGAAGTTAAGACCTCAACTGAGATCTTGGATTCGCTATCAACCGGAAGCCGACTCCGATCACTCGAACAAATTTCCCACACTGTCGAGCACCAATTCTGTCGAGCAAGACCCCACATACAGTTAGCAAAAACAATTTGCAAACATAAATATTAACTGAGGAAACTATATGCCCGGCGAGAAAAACATATAAATACATATGCACACATGTCGAAAAAGTAAAGTTATATTAAGATAACAGCCACAAAGGCCGGTGGCGTCAAAACATTATAACAAACAGGCAAAGCCCACTATTCAAGTATTACGAATCATGGCGTGCATGCCAGACAAATACAAATAATGGCACGCAGGCCAAACAAATACAAACAAATAAATCTAAACATTTTCCTCCTCATCAGTTTGGTTATCCCCCTTGGCGTCAAGGCTATGAGGATCAACTATTTTACCGTCGACCACCTGGTTCAAAAATCCAATCCCATCGGTGACAAGCTCAACCCTGGAGTTCTCAATTATAGTTGAGCCACTACATTATCGAAACCCATCTCGACGACATCCAAGAAATCTTGCTCAAGGACCCTGACCCGCGAGACTAGCTCCCCACGAGTCAGCAATGCCCTCTCTTCAACGGACTCGTCATCGCGAGGGGCCGCATCGACTTCCAATTCGGTGATCCTCACCTCAAGGATCTTCTTATCCTTATCCGCCTTAGCCAGCGCCTCCTTCATCTCACCCAGATCAGTGAGAAGCTCGACCTGGATCGCGTGCTTTTCCATGTAATTGGCAAAGGCATTCTCCACCTCAATCTTTTTTGCCTCGAGCTTTTTATTCACTGCCTGCAACTTTTTTAGCTCGGCGGCAGGACAAGTACCCTCGTCGTTGAGGACCAGAGCCATCTCTATGACCCTCATCAGGGTCTTCGCATCCCAAGCTAATGTTTTCCTCCTTCCCGCCTTGTCAAGCTTCAAGATGGCCGATGATTATGCCTGATGCACGACCAAAGAATGGTCTCCCTCAAAGAAACCCTTATTGAGATGGCAGGGGGCAACACGAACTTCTCTTTGGGACCATCTGCGGTGAGATCAATGGCCCCAGTTTCCTTCATGCGGTGCCTTTTCTTGGCCGGAGGGTCCCGTTGAGGGGGAGATTGCATGTCCGACGGTGAAGAAGAGGTACCAAGTCCGGAGTCCACCTTGGATTGTTCCAAAATATTAGAGACCCGATTCTTGGGAGTTTTCTTGCTTGCCTTGGCTGCAACAAGCTTGACAACGTGATCTTGAAGATTAGCCATTTTACCTGCAACAAATACGAACACGGGTTAGCATACTTAGGAAAAATAATCACACTAGCAAGTTAAGAAAAATAGCTACCTAAAACCGCTAAGGCCTCATCAACAGTACGACATTAGAGAAGGTCCTTGGTATTGATGAGTCGGGCCTTGTAAATAGGCTGGTCGTTCTCGTCGATGATAGCGCTTCCATTCTTGGTCACACACAACTGGGCATGAAGCTGTCTACGAACGTCACAATCTTGTTGTAGGCAGATTGACCCTCAGTATCTAGCTCACTGGACTTGGTGAGATAGTAGTTTATTCCCTTGTCAAAATATGACCTCTCCCAGTAAAGGGTAAACTTCACCTCCAACTGCATCACCTCCTCCCCATTTTCATCACGACATACACTCCATCTTCCTCGAGCGACACCACACGCTCGAACACGGAGTTGAGGGCTGTCTCCGACACATGTCTAATTAGAAAGTAACTATCCTTAAAGGTACAAACAAAGTCTATGTTCGTATTGAATAACTTCCTCGGCTGCTTGAGGGACATCCAACTGTTTCCCATTTACGGATTGTCTTTGCAGGTGGAAACAACAAAAGAACAAGGAAAGGGTGGGCCCGACCTCGAGATGCCGACATATGATCTCGAACGCCTGGATGAATGGGATCGCATTTGAATGCAACTGAGAGGGTGCCAACTTCATCCGATCAAAGGTCCCCATCTGAAGGTCGTTGAACGGCAGACACAACCCTAACTCCTTAAAGGCAAACTCGTACATCGTGAAACAGTCCCCCTTGAAGGTCGAGCAAATCCGCTCCGTCTTTTTAGGTTTGTATACCTCTCAACACTTCGGAGCCTCGGGGTGCTCCAGTTCCTCGACGAAGGTGAAGGCATCTGACATGTCTTCGGTAAAACACAAAGTGATTCCACGGGGTTCTGGCCCGACCCAATATAAGAGGGGATCAGTGATGGTGTCGACTGGGTAGGGTTCCTCGGCATGACGAGTCATTATAACCTGAAAAGCAAAGGAAAGAAGTGAATTCGACAATCCAATCAAACCCACCCTTCCACTGCAAATCAAGTGAAATAGCGAGGAGTGACGCGAGGACATCGTCTCGACCATAAGCCCTTTGTTTAAATGGAAAGTACGAAAATCGCGAGGATATGCTCCCCGACACTAAGATTCTTCATCAAAATCTTCGCGGGGAAGTGTCTTCTCGACACGAGGCTTCTTCAGAAAGTTTCTGTACCTTCACGGGAGGGAATCTCCTCGACACAAATCCCAATAAAAGCTTCATGAGTTTCATCGGAAAGTTCACGAGTTTCATCAGAAACTTCCTGAGCTTCATCGAAAACTTCATGAGTTTCATCGTGAAGTTCATGAGCGTCACCAGGAAACATACGAATTGCCAGTTTCCTACTCAAAGTACGACGACAGTCAACGCTTGAGGATGACAGAACCACCACTAAACACCAACATTCATCGGAACTGGACCCTAAAGGACAAAAAAAGCAACAAAATCCCCTTCCTAAAGCTAGCAATAGCCATGTAAATCAGGAAGAGTAACAGAGACTTACTTGATTGAAGAAGATTCTTGAAATCTACAAAGGTGGAAAGGGTGTTGACATCAGCGTGACCAACGATTAGAAGAGAGAAGCGAACTCTGAAAATGAAGCGAGTGTACCAAATGACCCCACAACTTCCTATTTATAAGCAATCTCACGGCATGGGGAAGCGTAACGCTCTCTGGTTCTTGAAACCCCCTATGCATAAGTCATCATTGTGCATTAAATAACTATTACACGTGGCTCGAGGTTCGTCGTTCCAAGTCCTATCAACGTTCTAGATTCCAAGACGTCGAGCACGAGGTTCAACTTTCCACATCCCTTCATGAGCATGTCCTCGGAGAAATGCTTGAAACAAGTTACGTTGTCGAGCATAGACAACAACTTTGGCATCCTTGCGAGCACATGAGCTCGGTGATAAACTCGAAGTAGGATCATGTTGTAAAGCACAAGCGACTGCTTAGCATCCTCGCGAGCAGAAACTCGACGAAAAACTTTTAACAAGCTCGCGTTGTCGAGCACGAGGGATAACTTTCACGCTCCCTCGCAAGCGTAGCTCCGCGAGCTCGCAGCCACAAATCCGAATAAACGCTCTCCTCACACAAATTTTCTTTGTCCCTCTTCGACATACGAGCTGACTCTAAGTCATTACTCCTCTACCTTTGAGCAACGACTTGAGGGGCTCCTGTTCTGTATTGGGTCTAAGATTGGCCCACCGTCGGGCACAACCAAGTCCAGCTCCGCGTCGAAGAAGGCCCAACGCAAATGCCCAATCCATTATAGCCGTTGGAGAGCACATTCCCCACGTGCTTCTCACCTGAGGACACATGGCCAACTAATCCCGCGCATCTCGCAAAAACGTTATGCCCTTCATAGCGGACAAGTCTTCCACTTTTCGGAGAAGGCGGGGCAGTTGACCCGGGATGATGAGCACGAGTTGCTCATCCCTACCTCCACGTAGGAATTATGACAATCATTCATTATGGGTCTGATCACTCAGCCCATAATAGAGACCGTTGGTCCAACACTAAGGACTCTCTATAAATACCCTCCTCTGAAGGATGGTCAGGTATTCAATTATATTCCTTACTTTACTTGCTATCACTTTGCCTGAACTTACTTGAACATCAGAGTGTCTACAGGTACCCCCCTCTCCATCCACTCTTGCGGACCGTTGCTGCTGTAAAAGTGTTACAGACCACATTCTAATTCGTCAAATTAGATCAGATGGTGTGTTGTTGGGTTTTTAAAATAAGAGAAATAATTGTTTATTTAATGATTCTAAATTGTCAAAGAATCACTTATTTCATCAAATAAAAATAATGTCATGGTGGTGGAAAAAAGACAAAAAAAAAAGAAAAGACAATTGATTTGATTTGAATTAGCGGTGCTCCCATTTATTTTGTGTTTAGATTATTCACTTTTATGAAGTTTTTGTTTTGTTAGTTGGTTGCTTGACATTTTCTCTTATAATATGTTTTTCGTAGGTAGGCTTTCTATTCTTTTTTTTTTAATAATTATTTTAATTTTTTTCAAAACTAAATATTATTAATAAATTGATTATAATTTAAAATTAAATTAAATTATTTTTGTTAAATTTAATCTAAAATAAATTATATTAAATTAAATCATTTTAAAATAATTGTTTTTTAAATATAAATTTAATTGTTATGCAGTGTAAAAATGTATTACACTTTCATTCAATAAAAATATATTATTTTATTATATTATATAATTAATTTAAAATTTTCAAAATCACTCGACAGGTATTTTAAATATAAATTTAATTGTTATGCAGTGTAAAAATGTATTACACTTTCATTCAATAAAAATATATTATTTTATTATATTATATAATTAATTTAAAATTTTCAAAATCACTCGACAGTGACATGATGTATGTTTATTGACAATTTTACAATGTTAATCATCATTTTCTTTTCTTTTAAATAATTATTCAAAGACATCAACTAAATTTTTGTTTTAAATTGGTTTAAACTAGAGGTGACAAAATGGATGATTGGATGGATATGGATTGGATTGTTAATGGATGCATTAAAATAATCCATTATTCTATTAACAATCCACTAAAATTTTCTTAAAATTATCCAATCCAATCTATCCATTAAGAATAAAATTCATCCAATTCATCCATTGACATATTTTTAATGGATTGATATCCATCCATCTAACTTTTTTTTTATTTCGTAAAAATAAATATATATTTTTTATTTTATTTTTGAAAATTTTATTTTTTGTATTTTCAAAAAAAAAAATGATATTTTAATTTTTGAAAAATATCGATTTTTTTTTCTAAAAAAAAAGTCGGTTTTTTTTCGAGAAAAAATTTTATTTTTTTTCGAAAAACAAATCAGTTTTTTATTCTGAAAAAAAAAACGATTTTTAAAAAAAAAATCAGTTTTTTTTCGAGAAAAAATTTAATTTTTTTTGAAAAAAAATCAGTTTTTTATTCTGAAAAAAAAAAGTCGGTTTTTTTTTTCGAGAAAAAATTTTATTTTTTTTCGAAAAACAAATCAATTTTTTATTCTGAAAAAAAAACTAATTTTTTTCGGAAAAAAAAAATTGCTTTTTTTTTCCAAAAAAAAATAGTCGATTTTTTTTTTCTTCTGAAAAAAAAAAAATTTTTGGAAAAAAATATATAATTTTTTAATTATTTTTAAAAAAATAAATCTAACAAAAATAAAAATAATTCTAAAATATGTTGGATGGATTGAATCCATCCATGCATATAAATGGATGAATTTAATCCAATCCATTAACTTATTTTTTATATAATGGACGAATTAGATGAATTTTTTGATGGATAAATTGGATGAATTTTGTCTTAATGAATTCAATTGCCACCTCTAGTTTAAACTAATACTAATAACAGAGACTAAATAAATTTAATAAATTGATACTCAAATAAAAGAAAAGGCTAAAAATTTGAAATTATAGTCCAATTCTAAAACTTTTCGAACAAAATGTTAATTATTTACTGATTAAGGTGACATGTAGTGGCTGTGTGGGTTTGATATGGAAAAAAAAAATGGAGCCAACAGCAGACAAGTGACACGAACAATAACATGCATGATTCTCTCATAACAATAATAAAACGTATCGAATGACATTAATACCCCTCACATTGTCCTAGCCGTTACATACGCCAAAAACCTCAATTAATCCAATTGACCAATCCGTCATTTCAAAAACAAAAAAGGACATTTCCGTAAGTAACCAGACACCTTCTCCTTCTTCTTCCTTCTAGTTATCTCTCACTCCACTCACTGCAAAAAAAAAAAAAAAAACAACACGCATCTTTCTAAATTATAAACACACTGAACTGAAGTAACGGAACTATCACTCTCTCTCTAGGATTAGGGTTTGGTTTCTCGATGGCTTCGTCTTCCTCCGATCCCGGAAAGTCCGCGGAGACCTCAGAAGCTCTGGCGGCGGCGAACGATCAGCTTTTACTGTACAGAGGATTGAAGAAAGCGAAGAAAGAGAGAGGTTGTACTGCCAAAGAACGAATCAGTAAAATGCCTCCGTGTGCCGCCGGTAAACGTAGCTCCATCTACCGTGGTGTCACTAGGTAGCTAGTTAGCTACTCTTCAACTAACTCATTTTCTAGTATCTTGTTATGTTTAAAGTGTTTGTTAGATTTAGATTCAGTTTGGATTAGCTACTTGTTAATGATCATAACTTAAAAGTTGGTGTTAATTTCGATTAGTTATAGAAGTTTTTTTTTTTTCCAATAAGGGTAATTGTTAATGGCTCTTAGCTTTGTTTGATTGAATTTTGTGAATTATGTATTAGGCATAGATGGACTGGTCGTTATGAAGCGCATCTTTGGGATAAAAGTACATGGAACCAAAATCAGAATAAGAAAGGAAAGCAAGGTTTGGGTTGTTGAACTTAAGTCAGGTTCAAGGTTTTAGTTTGATGATTAAATTGCTTACGTTTATTATTTTTGTGATGTGCATGGATTGATTGGACGGTAATTCGTGTTTGTGGTGATGCCAGTTTACTTGGGTGAGTTTTCAATGTGATGCTGCCTTGTTCTGCTTTTTATTTTTTTGTTGAATTTTCTGATGTGTTGTTATCATTGGTGATGAAATGATGTTTGTTGATGATGGGTTTTTGATAGGGGCGTATGATGATGAGGAAGCAGCGGCTAGAGCGTATGACCTTGCTGCTCTGAAATATTGGGGTCCTGGGACTCTAATTAATTTCCCAGTAAGTGTATTGCTTGCATGGTTTTGTGCTTATTTAGGAAATAGTTTGGATTTGTTGTTTTAATTCAGAAATGCCATCTGGTTTTTTTATTTGTGTTCTCCTATTGCTTGATGAACATGGTGGCCACTCATTTCCTGCTTTGTCTTTTTCTTCAAAAGATTTTTGTGGAAATTACTAGAATTCGTCTTTTACGTATTCATGTTCTAGTGGCTCTAGGAGTTTGTGACTCTAAAGTTACCTCCAATTTTGTACATGCGTTAGTATATATGATTATGATGCTTTCTTTCCCCGCCGTGTCAATTGGTTAAGAATCATAAGATGGAAATGTTTTGTTGGTAACTAAAATTAGATATTTGACACTATAAAATTCGGTGGTCTCTTTGAAAGGAAAAGGACGGTATCTAACCACTTCTGGTAAATAGAGTAATTTTTATAGCAAGTTTGATGTGTACTGCAGGTGACTGATTATACAAGAGATCTCGAAGAAATGCAGAACGTTTCAAGAGAAGAATACCTTGCGTCTTTGCGTCGGTGTGTATATCTCTCACAAAAATATTTACTTGTATCCTACTGCTGCTTACATGATATACTTGATACAGGAAGAGCAGTGGTTTTTCACGAGGACTAGCAAAATATCGTGGACTCTCCAGGTGCGCATCCAACAACTTGTTTTAACAGGAATTGTCTGTTAATTAAATTCTTTTTTATTTACATTCACAGCCATGTCTGTGTGGGTATGTATGTAACATTGACCAGGATGACTTTATCTTTCTTGGCTTTACAATGGAGCTACAATTCTTCCTGATCTGGTGTAGCTGTCATCCCATTTATAGATTTTGTCATGGATTTGATGCTAACGTTAACTGTGCATTTCATTTTGCATGTGGTATTATAAAAAATTAGTCGATGGGATCCATCATATGGCCGAATGACTGGATCGGATTACTTCAATAGTATGAATTATGGTACGTAGTTATCAAATTTTAACTTCAAGCTATTCTTTGATTGAATGAAGTTATATGAACCAATTCATTTGTCGCCCCTTTGGCTGTTTTATCCGCAAGATCACTACCATCTATCTTACCTTTTTACAAAAATTGAAGGCGCAGGGGATGATTCAGCTGCAGAAAGTGAATATGTTAGTGGTTTCTGCATAGAAAGAAAGTTTGATTTAACAAATCACATAAAATGGTGGGGATCTAATAAGAACCGACAACCTGATGCTGGAACAAAACATGGTTTTGCCGGAGATATTTACAGTGAACTGAAAACATTGGAACAGAAAGGTCAACCAACAGAACCATACAAGATGCCAGAGTTGGGTCGGCTCCACAATGAGAAAAAGCATAAAAGTTCTTCGATCTCTGCCTTAAGTATATTGTCGCAGTCTGCTGCTTACAAAAGCATGCAAGAGAAAGTGGCAAAAAGACAAGAAAATAGCATTGATAATGATGAGAATGAAAACAAAAATATAGTCAATGAGTTGGATCGTGGGAAGGCGGTAGAGAAACTCTCTAATCACGATAGTGGCAATGATCGACTTGACATTGCAATGGGAATGAGTGGGGCGCTGTCTCTTCAAAGAAATGTTTATCCATTGATGCCATTCTTGTCTGCACCACTTTTGACAGCCTACAACACTGTTGATCCACTGGTAGATCCTGTTCTTTGGACATCTCTCATTCCTATGCTTCCTGCTGGCCTTTCTCGTACAGCTGAGGTTGGTATAACGACTAAAGTGTTTTACTTTATTTACAAGGAAGAAGATTAGGATGAAATCTCATTTGACAATGTTGTGAATTACTTATAGAAGTCTTTTCTTTAGTAAAAATGATCTTCACTATAAATCATGCACTGTTGATATGCAAAACAAAAAAATACATTGAGTTGGAAAGGAAGCTCCTTATAAATAAAATAAGGAATATGCTTACAAGTTACAAATTTGGGCACTTGTTAAGGATTCAAAAATTGAAAGTAGTTAATGAAAAAGTAAAGCATTTTAAAGTTTCCAATGTGACAAGGGTTGTACTTTTCATAATACATGCTATCTCTTGATTGTTAACATTTTTTAGCAAGACTCTAATCTGCATGAGTGTTTGTGTATTCATATTATTTTTAGTATTACCATGATATAGTTTTAACTTTTGTTTTTATGAATCTGGTGATTACATGTTTATGTAAATATGTTTTCCTTTGCCATTAGACCAACCACATAGTGTTACTAAGTAGAAATTTATTTAGGTCCAATTTTCATTAGTTTAACTTATTGGAGCTTCTAAGTTAAGTTATGGTTCTTGCCTTGTGAAATAATTCCATAAAAGTTTATGAGAGCTATTGGAAAAGTTATATGAGAGAACTTCTTTTGATATTTCAGTTTTTAAAGTACTTCTGAAGAAGTCCATCCAAACAGGTTCTTGGATCAGTGTGTAATGAATGCAATAATTGTTCAATTCAAAATCATCAGTTATACTATTTATCACATTTTTGTAGGTTCACCTTACCAAGAACATTTGTATTATTGTGCAGGTTACAAAGACAGAGACTGATTCAACGTATACTATGTTTCAATCAGAGGAGTAATTAGAAATACAAATTTCTAATTGAAAAAAGCAAATCACCCGAAAGCTGAGCTTGTACCAAACAAACAACAGCATGAAGTTCTAAAATCTGAAGAGCTCAAGCAAATCTTAAGTAATGCCCCCATGGCCTTTTGCAATATCTCATGGATTGCATAGGTGGAAGAGAAGAAGTTACCATAGTTTTACATTATGAAATAGATATATAGGATTATAGCACAAATATTTACATTTCAAACCAGATAGGTACCAGTTGATATCTCATATCATGTATATGCAGTCAGCAGTAGACAATTTTTGATTTTATGAGGAGTATTCTGTACAGAATAGAAGATGGAATTGCATGGCCATAAATCGACTTGCATAGAAGTATTTGTATGTTTCTTTTAAGAGCTAATATATTTCATCATTGGTTACTATAAATAGAGTACTAGTAGGATGAAAATAATTGGCTAAAGGATAAATATAGTTGAGATACTCTGGAATGCCTGTTATGCTTTGCAAAATGTTGGCTTGAAGATATCCTGATTTCTGTAGTATACTTTGGGATACGCCCTGCTACCTGTGATGGCTTTGCCTAAGTCTAGTGGGTGTTTGTTTCAAGTTTAAGAATTAAATTCTCAGGAATAATGTTTTAAATTAATGTTTGTAAAGAGTTTGAAGAAACTTTATTCTATAACTCCAATGATTTTAAGATGTGAGTGTTCGAATCCATAAAATTTCACATGATTTTCTTATTAAAAAAATATAATTGCTAGTACTAATTTTCTCAGAAATATCAAATAATATGTCAAGCACATTTTTTTTTTAAAACAAAATTAATTTAATTTTAATTTTGGTTTATTTCTGAAAATCACTTTTGAATCCTTGAACTCCCATAATTGTGCAAAACTAATTTGATGGATGTCTCTTTATTTTATTTTTATTTTAGGAATTGCTAGAACAAAACTTATTTCTCCTTATCTTAACAACTCTCATGTGTTGAGTTTTTGATGAATATTCTCTATTTATTAGCTGAATATTTTTTATTTAATAGGATTGATATAAGTGAATATTCTCCATTTATTCTTTATATATCATTTATGATTGACATATAGAACTGATATAATTTCTTATTTTTTTAGTTATTCTTCTTTTTATTTTTAGAACTTCTCTCATTATTCAGTAAGTTAATTAGATAATGGAGGCTTGAAATGATGTTATAAAATTCTTCCGTAAGTAAAATTTGTCATGCATTTTATGAGAGTTTGTACGAGATATTCATATTTTTTAAAATATGTTGAGATTGCAATTCTATACTAAATGAAGGAGAAAATTATCTGTGTTTGGATCAAAGAAGCTAGACACTTTGATAATATTATAATTAACAAAGTTGAATATGCAATTGTTTAATAAATAGTAAATGTGATTTTTGTAGAAGTTTGGAAAGGAGAACCACACATTTGTCTGCCAACAACTTCTCTAAGAGTTGAAGGCGCATAGAGAATCATACACATCGCTATACGAAAAAAAAGAACATTTCGATGCAGTTTATGATACTCTTGTTCCTTGTGTTAGTCGTCTGACACTGGTAGAAAATGCATGTGTTTTTCTAATGAGTCATCTTATAACAAATGCTTATAATGTGGTGTATATTGATCTGACAAGATATAGTTTCTCGAAAATATTTGTTCCACTTTGGAGTAGGTCACCTCAAAATTCGTTCGGACGCATCATGTGTATTGGGTGACTTTCAAAAACACAATATTTTGTTCTAGTTTATTTGAAATCAAATTGTCCTATACGAAAGACATCATAGAAGTGGGCGACACATTTCACAAAAGAGGTTGAAACTTGTTTGAATCACTTTTCGAAAAGGATGGAAGAGTTCACCAAGTTGAACGATATTGAAAGAGAATCAAATAAGGAAAAGGAAATGGCGACACCATCCATATAAATAGATTTAGGCGGTGACAAATGTTTTGATGCTTTTGAGTTTTTATCTAACTATGTACTTAGATGTTGAATCATTTTTTTGTGTGTATTGTTGGCACCAATTGATACATATGTAATGTGTATTCAACATATTGTCCCAACATAAAACATCATAAAACATGTTCTGTTTGGTATGCAGGGAGAGTCTGAAGATGCACTTTTGAATTAGTCTCACTTTAACTGCAAAAAAACCAAAGAGAGAGTATTTACAAAACCCTTGTGTTGGAAAAAGTAGGGTGAGTCTGGTTATGCAATGTCCTCTAAGAGGACCCAAATCCTTCATTGCGAACTCAGATGCTAAGAGTGACATAATTGATTTGCGGAGGACCTGAGTGGAGGTGATAAGGATGATGTCGTTTACATACAGTAGAATGTAGGCCATGTCTAAACCTTGGCGATATATGAAGAGGGAGTGGTCTGATGTGCTATGGCGAAAACCAATGGTGGCGACATAGTCAGCAAAACGTTGGTACCATGTCCTAGGCGTTTGCTTGAGACTGTACAATGACTTCTTCAACTGACATACATAATCTGGATGACGGAGGTCGCGGAAACCCAATGGCTGATGCATGTAAACAGTCTCCTGAATATCACCATGTAAAAAAGCATTATAGACATCCAGTTGATGAATGGGCCAAGATTTGGAGAGAGCAATGGTAAGCACTGTTCGAATGGCAGCGGGTTTCACCACGGGGCTGAAAGTCTCGTCACAATCCACACCTGCAACCTGTGACCTGCCATCACCAACAAGACGAGCCTTATAACGCTCAAAGAAGCCATCCGAATTTTTCTTATGTCTAAAAATCCACATACATCGAATAAGATTAGCATCACAAGGACGAGGGACTAAATCCCACGTCTTATTTCGAATAAGAGCATCAAATTCAAATTGCATTGCGGATTTCCAATTCGGGTTTGATAAGGCTAGTTTGGGGTTTTTAGGTATGGGAGAGATGGTGTGGTCAGAGTGAGAGATTGATAAGTTAAATATCGTGCGGGGTTTGAAAATGCCTTTCATGCTTCTGGTGGTGATGGTTCGTGTAGCTTGAGGTGGATGCGGTTGACTTGGTGGTGTTGATGGAGAGTTACTTGTAATGGGTTTGTTGATCGAAGAGGTAGGAGATGATGATTGTTGGTTTATTGAGGGTAGTGGCTGGTCAATTGTGATTGTGGGTGTTGGTTGGTTATGTGCAACAGGTGGGGAAATTTGATTTTGCCACTGATGTATAAGGTAGGGGTGAAAGTCATCATCATCTAGGAATTGATAAGAGTGAGGTGAAGGGGAGTGTATCTTGTTGAAGGGAAATTGAGTTTCATCAAAGATAACATGCCTTGAAATTATTAATTTTCTTTTAGACAAATCAAAAAACTTGTAACCTCTATGATTTAGTGGATAACCCAAGAAGACACACGGAGTAGAGCGGGTTATAACTTATGGATGGTAGATGACGAGAATAATGGAAAACATAGACAACCAAAGACTCGAAGGTGTGTGTAGGTAGGATCACGATGATACAGGAGTTGTGTTGGTGACTGATTATGAGGTGTTTTACAGGGAATAATATTTAACAGATAAGTTGCCATGTGGAGAGCATGATGCCAAAACGAAGGGGGAATAGAAGAATGAGCTAGCATATTGCATATCATATTATTAATGGTTCTTATTTTGCGTTCCGCTTTCTCATTTTGTGAGGATGTGTGGGGACAAGAGAAACGAAAAATTAGACCATGATCAATGCAATATTTTTTAAAAAGCTCATTATTATATTCACCGCCACTGTCACATTGAAATGTTTTGACTTTTTGCAAAAATTGAGTTTGAATGAGTTGAGTAAGTGACTTGAATGTTTCAAAGACATGAGATTTTCTGCTAATAGGAAAAGTCCACAAGAAGTTTATGAAATCATCTAATAATAAGACATAATATTTATGACCAGCAAAACTTAAAATTGGAGACGTCCATAAATCACTATGTAAAATATCAAAAGGCATCAAAGTCGTAGTTTGAGAATCAAAAAATGGCAATTTAACCTGTTTGCCTAAAATACAATAGTCACAAACAACAGAAGAATTAAAAGGTTCACGACATATGAACTTATTTTTATGAAGGGAATTCAAAACAGACACGCTAGGATGACCAAGACAACTATGCCAAAGACTAGATGTGAGATCGGCAAAACTAGGAGGAGTGGTAATTGGATAAAGATCTCCACGACTGTCACA